>CM065590.1:552382048-552718350 GCA_033119425.1 Bufotes viridis | reverse complement strand
TCTATACTCTACAGATAGCAGTCACTGATAACAGGACAGTCTCTATACTCTACAGATAACTGTCACTGATAACAGGACAGTCTCTATACTCTACAGATAACTGTCACTCATAATAGGACAGTCTCTATACTCTACAGTTAACTGTCACTGATAACAGTACAGTCTATATACTCTACAGATGACAGTCACTGATAACAGGACCGTCTCTATTCTCTACAGATGACTGTCACTGAGAACAGGACAGTCTCTATTCTCTACAGATGACCGTCACTGAGAACAGGACAGCAGTGTCTGTACTCCACAGATAGTTTGTAGTGATGAGCGGCAGGGGCAATATTCTAATTCGCGATATTTCGCAAATATTTGGGCGAATATTCGTCATAAACATTAGAAAACCTAGTGTGGTGTTTAACAAGCAGGATATGCTCAACCCATATGCAGTTGTGCATGTATATAGGGGAGCACATCCTGCACTTGTAGTCCGTTGCTAGGGGCAATCAACAGCAAAAAATGGAAGATGCCAGCAACGGACTACAAGTACCACAATAACCATCCTACATTCGATAACGATAATGTGGATGTGGTGAACAATCAAAAACATACCCATAGCAAAGGCAGGTGCACTCTGCGGCAATACTAAACCCTCACACTGATGTTAAAATTGAGAGGTTCGTTCGACACATCCTACTAGGAGGACATGTCTTAAGCTCGGACACCACGCCAAGTTCTCTCAAGTAGCCCGAGACCCTACCACTCAACCTACCTGTGCCGTATGGGCGATACCAGGGGCCGCAGAGTATTGCAGCAGAGTGCACCTGCTATGGTTATGTTTTCGAATATTCATCATAAATTCGAGAATTTGCGATTATTTACTTGATTGCGAAAATCGGCAATGTTATATGCGCGTATTTCGCGTGCAATACAGGCGTGGGTCACTATTGCTACATTTTTCAAGCTACTAGAAGTTTCCTGAGACTGGAGAACAGGGCAGTTTCTAGTAAATTTTGCCAACAGGGCAAACAATACAACCCCCCCCCCCCTTTCACTTTTAAAGTCACCTTACTTTCTAATGAACAGAGTAAAACACATTTTAAAAGAATCAATTACCCAAAATAGACCCAGTGACTTACAGGCGACGTCTCCACAGGTCTCAGTTTGTTCTCTTTGCTTTTCTTTTCAGTTTCTTTCCAGAAGCTCATGCACACGTCTTCGGTCAGGGATGCGCAGTTCTGTCTGCCACATAAAAAGACTCCAGTATTAATAAATGGCAGAGGGTAGAGGAGGTCTGCTGCAGATTTACCATTAGGGACCAGGGAATTCAGCTTATACCTTTGACCTTGGCTTGTTCTTTCTGCAGTCCACCCCGACCCCCTATAGTAAATAACCCCCCCTATATAGTTGCCCCTTTTAACACTGCCACCCTGTAGTGTCCTCCAATACTATGCCCAGTGCTGCCCCATGTGACTACATTAGTTTACTTTAACCCCGTAAGGACACAGCCTTATTTTACTTTAAGGACCCGGACATTTTTTACTAATCTGACAATTGTCATTTTATGTGGCGTTTAAAATGCTTTTTCTTATCCAGGCCATTCTGAGATTGTTTTTTCGTCACATATTGTACTTCATGACAGAAGAATACCCCCATACCAAATTTGCAAAAAATTTGGAAAAATGTGCAATTTTCCAAGTTTTAATTTCTCTACTTCCATAATACATATTAATGCCACCAACAAAGGTATTGATTAGCATTTCCTTATGTCTACTTCATGTATCGATCATTTTCGGAATGCCATTTCATTTTTTCGGGACGTTACAAGGGTTAGAAGTTTAGAAGAAAATCTTGAAATTTTTCAGAAATTTTCAAAAACCCACTTTTTAGGGACCAGTTCAGGTCTGAAGTCACTTTGCGAGGCTTACATAATAGAAACCACCCAACAATGACCCCATTCTAGAAACTTCACCCCTCAAGGTATTCAAAACTGATTTTACAAACATCGTTTACCCTTTAGGTTTTCCACAACAGTTAAAGGCAAATGGAGATAAAATTTAAGAATTTTGATTTTTTGGGAAAATTTTCCATTTTAATCCATTTTTTCCAGTAACAAAGCAAGGGTTAACAGCCAAACAAAACTCAATATTTATTGCCCTGATTCTGTAGTTTGCAGAAACACCCCATATGTTGCCGTAAACTGCTGTATGGCCAAACGGCAGGGTGTAGAATGAAGGGAACGCCATATGGTTTTTGGAAGGCAGATTTTGCTGGACTGGATTTTTGACACCATGTCCCATTTGAAGCCCCCCTGATGCACCCCTAGAGTAGAAACTCCATAAAAGTGACTCCATCTAAGAAACTACACCACTCAAGGTATTCAAAACCGATTTTACAAACTTTGTTAACCCTTTAGGTGTTCCACAAGAGTTATTGGCAAATGGAGATGAACTTTCAAAATTTCTATTTTGTTACCTTGCCTCAAAAAAAGCGTAATGTAGAGCAACCAAAAATCATATTTACCCTAAAATAGTACAAACAAAACTGCCACCTTATCCCGTAGTTTCCAAAATGGGGTCACTTTTTTGGAGTTTCTACTGTAGGGCTGCATCAGGGGGGCTTCAAATGGGACATAGTGTCAAAAAACCAGTCCAGCAAAATCTGCATTCCAAAAACCATATGGCGTTCCCTTTTTTTGAAAAAAAAATTTTTGTCTCCACATTCTGAAAGCCATATTTTTAATTTTTATTTTTTGGGCGGCTGTCTTTTGTAGGGGCTCATTTTTTGCAGGATGAGATGACGGTTTGATTGGCACTTTCTTGGGGTGCTTATCTTGGGGTGCATATGACATTTTGGTCGCTTGCTATTACAATTTTTGTGATTTAAGGTGACAAAATTGACTTTTGACACGGTATTTATATTTGTTTTTCTGTGTTCATCTGAGGGGTCAGGTCATGTGTTTTCTTTATAGAGCAGGTTGTTACAGATGCGGCGATACCTAATATGTATACTTTTTATTTATTTAAATTTTACACAATAATATCATTTTTGAAACTAAAAAAAATCATGTTTTAATGTCTCCGTAGTCTGAGAGCCATATTTTATTTTTTGGGGCGATTGTCCTTTCTGGGGTATCATTTTTTTTTCAGGATGAGATGACGGTTTGATTGGCACTATTTTTGGGTGCATATAACTTTTTGATTGCTTGCTATTACAGTTTTTGAGATGTGAAGTGACAAAAATGTTTTTTTTTACATTGTTTTTATTTTTTTTACGGTATTTACCTGAGGGGTTAGATCATGTGATATTTTTATAGAGCAGGTTTTTACGGACGCGTTAATACCTATAATGCATACTTTTTTATTTTATTTTACTTAAACACAATAACATCATTTTAGAAAAAAAAAATGTTTTAGTGTCTCCATAGTCTGAGAGCCATATTTTTTTTATTTTTTGGGGGGCGATTGTCCTATGTAGGGGCTTATTTTTTGTGGGATGAGATGGCGGTTTTATTGGTTTTATTTTGGAATGCATACGCCTTTTTGATCACTATTACACTTTTTGTGATGTAAGGTGACAAAAAATTGCTTTTTTTCCACCTTTTTTGTTTGTTTGTTTGTTTTTTTACGGTATTTGCGTGAGGGTTTAGGTCATGTGATATTTTTATGGACGCGGCGATACCTAATATGTGTAGTGTATTTTATTTTTTTAATTTTTATTCAGTGATATGTGTTTTTATTTTTACTTTTTTTTACATTTTTTTTTTACCCAGACCCACTTGGTTCTTGAAGATCCAGTGGGTCTGGTGTCTATATAACACAGTACAGTACACTATATAGTGTACTGTATTTTTTACTTTAGACTTAGTCTGATCAGACAGGATTTTAACAGGCACCTTGTTCGGGTACGTCCTGAGTCCTTAACTACCAGGATGCCAGGGCGTACCCATATGCCCTGCGTCCATAAGGGGGTTAAAACTGCTGCGAACTTGATAAAATAATAAAAGTAGTGAAACTTTTTTGATCCCACTGCTCACTTCTCAATCACTGGCTGCAGCGGTCTCATGTCTCAGTGGAGGGGGACATAGAAGTACATGGACCAGCGAGGACACGGGAAGTAGTGGAAGGAGTGCGGCAGGGATGTGTCACTACTTTTATTATCACATTCAAATCAGTTTTAGAAAATGAATTTTACATGGCTGTACATAGTGTATACTCCCCTCTCTGCTTCTCTTCCAGGCGCCATCGCTCTTGTTTTAGCGCTATGTCCTGGATCCAATGCTGCACTATGTCCTGACATCACACAGTGCCAGGTCATAGTGTGCTCCTATGGGCAATACTTCCTGGAGCTGTGCGCTGCCAAGACATAGTGCAGCACTAGTGCCGCCACAGTATCTCCCCTAATACACTGAGCACCCCCATCCTCCACAGCATCTCCCCTCATACACTGAGCACCCCCATCCTCCACAGCATCTCCCCTCATACACTGAGAACCCCCATCCTCCACAGCATCTCCCCTCATACACTGAGCACCCCCATCATCCACAGTATCTCCCCTCATATACTAAGGACCCCCATCCTCCACAGTATCTCCCCTAATACACTGAGCACCCCCATCCTCCACAGCATCTCCCCTCATACACTGAGCACCCCCATCCTCCACAGCATCTCCCCTCATACACTGAGCACCCCCATCCTCCACAGCATCTCCCCTCATACACTGAGCACCCCATCCTCCACAGCATCTCCACTCATACACTGAGCACCCCATCCTCCACAGTATCTCCCCTCATATACTAAGGACCCCATCCTCCACAGTATCTCCCCTCATATACTGAGCACCCCATCCTCCACAGTATCTCCCCTCATATACTAAGGACCCCCATCCTCCACAGTATCTCCCCTCATATACTGAGCACCCCCATTATTCACAGTATCTCCCCTCATATACTAAGGACCCCCATCCTCCACAGTATCTCCCCTCATATACTGAGCACCCCCATCATCCACAGCATCTCCCCTCAAACACTGAGCACCCCCATCCTCCACAGCATCTCCCCTCAAACACTGAGCACCCCCATCCTGCACAGCATCTCCCCTCATTCACTGAGCACCCCCATCCTCCACAGCATCTCCCCTAATACACTGAGCGACCCCTTTCTCCACAGCATCTCCCCTCATACACTGGGCACCCCCTTCCTCGACAGCATCTCCCCTCATACACTGAGCACCCCCATCCTCCACAGTATCTCCCCTCATACACTAAGCACCCCCATCCTCCACAGCATCTCCCCTAATACACTGAGCGACCCCTTTCTCCACAGCATCTCACCTCATACACTAAACACTCCTATTCTCCACAGCATCCCCCCTCATACACTGAGCACCCCCATCCTCGACAGCATCTCCCCTCATACACTGAGCACCCCCATCCTCCACAGCATCTCTCCTCATACACTGAGCGACCCCTTTCTCCACAGCATCTCCCCTCATACACTAAACACTCCTATTCTCCACAGCATCTCCCCTCATACACTGAGCACCCCCATCCTCGACAGCATCTCCCCTCATACACTGAGCACCCCCATCCTCCACAGCATCTCTCCACATACACTAAGCACCTCCATCCTCCACAGTATCTCCTATTTTACACTAAACTCCCCCATCCTCCAAAGTAACTCTCCTCATGTACTGAGCCATGTACTGAGCACACCCCCGCCCCCCTCTCTTCATACACCGATTATCCCTCATGCAGAGAGCCCTCTGTCCATACACGGATTAACCCTCATGTACAGAGCCCCCTCTCTTCATACACTGATTATCCCTCATGGACATAGCCCCCTATCTTCATACACTGATTATCCCTCATGTACAGAGCCCCCTCCCCTCATACACTGACATCCCTCATGTACAGAGCCCCCTCTCCTCATACACTGATTATCCCTCGTGTACAGAGCCCCCTCTCCTCATACACTGATTATCCCTCGTGTACATAGGCCCCTCTCTTCATACACTGATTATCCCTCGTGTACATAGCCCCCTCTCTTAATACACTGATTATCCCTCATGTACATAGCCCCCTCTCTTCATACACTGATTATCCCTCATGTACAGAGCCCCCTCTCTTTATACACTGATTATCCCTCATGTACAGAGCCCCCTCTCTTCATACACTGTAACGGACCGTTACGCACACAACTCCGTTTAGGCGATATTCCCTTTTCCGGATAGACCAGCAGCTACTGCAATCACCAACTTCCCGAACTGCAAACCACACGAATTCACCAACTTCCGAACAAGAGACACACGAACCCTGGAAGCAGCCGAACAGGAAAAGCAATATGAACAGCTTACACTCCTGGCAATCAGCATACAGTCAATCCCCCCAATAACGAGACGACACTTCGTTTTGAGGGTCAAGCAGGAACTCTCTCTTTTATTGAGGGCTACCTGCCCGGTATTTATCCAGGTCTCCCACCTGGTGGACACTCCCCTAGGGGACCAGAAGGAAGACTACGACACGGGATACAGCAGCCAATCACACACAATGGGACAATACAGACAACCACACCCAGCATATCCCTCCCCTCTGCCTGTGATACAATCCCCCTACATGGGTAATGTAATCATCACAGGCAGGCGAATACACAATGTCTTCTGTCCTGGAGACAATTGAGGAGTCATTCAATTATCTCTCAGGACAAAGGAAATCGCCAATACACATGTGGGGACAATAGGACAGACATCACTATTCAATACACAATGTCCCACCCTTTACAGTACACAGACATGTAACATATCCCCAGATGGCTTGGATCTGAGCGCTCAATATATCCAGGGATAGAGGCAGACTCCATTGAGCACATGGTTGCAAAAGGACATAAAATTACACAATGTTACAATTACTACATAAAACATATACATGCAACATATCCCCAGATAGCTTAGGTCTGAGCGCACATTATTGAATGGCGCTCAGACCACACACATCCAGTTCAATTGCCATGGAGCTAAAGTCTTTCCCATAGTCTTTCATTATACGAATGGGCTCCATAGCAGAGCTATCTGGGGCATCACCGCTCAAACAGGACAAGCATACATGGGGCCATAGTCGCAGGGCAGGAGGCGAGCAAGCAGTCCCTTCCAGGAAACTGGGGCAGACTCTGGTACAGGGTCCAGTCCGCTACATTTCTCCCCTTTACCAAAGAGACTAACAGGGTATCTGACCTCCTGCCGGTCAGTGCCCTGGTTAGTCCAACAACCCACCCACGAAGCACAAACAGCAGTACAGCCCACCCACAATAAATGGTTACTACACCTGGATAAAGTAGCAACTTGTCCATGTCCAGGTGCCTCACTACGGCTGTGCGGGGGACTGGTAGACTGCCTAGGTGGGTTGCTGAGTGGGCAGAGACCGGCGATACTCTGCCCTGGGGCCAGCGCTACCACGGAAGTAGCCTGGTGGGAGCCTGGTTGTGGGGGAGGAGACCGACTGTCTCCCCTCTGGATAAACCGCTCTGTGGCTGGCGGACAGGACCGACCATCCTTGCCCCTTGTGCTGCAAGTGCAGAGACCACGGTCCCATCTGCACCGTTGGGGGCGTAACATCTCCCCTTGGTGGGTTAGGCTGCCGCTGGAGAGAGGGTGTAACAAGCCCCTCTCTCTGAACTGTAGACTGCCGCTGGGGAGAGCGGGTAGCAGGCTCCTCTCCTGACCCTCTCTCTGCTGGTGGAGGGGGACCAACTGTCTCCCCTTTCAATATCTTGTCCTGCTGCTGGGGTACACACTGCAGCTGGGGAGAAGGATGACACCTTTAGCTCCCTGGGGTACACACTGTCGCTGGGGAGGAAGCGAAACACCTTCAGCTCCCGGGGTAGACACTGCCGCTGGGGAGGAAGGATGACACCTTCAGCTCCCGGGGGTAGACACTGCCGCTGGGGAGGAAGGACGGCACCTTCAGCTCCCTGGGGTACACACAGCCGCTGGGGAGGGAGGACGGCACCTTCAGCTCCCTGGGATACACCCTGCCGCTGGGGAGGAAGGACGACACCTTCAGCTCCCTGGGGTACACACTGCCGCGGGGAGGAAGGACAGCACCTTCAGCTCCCTGGGGTATACACTGCCGCTGGGGAGGAAGGACGACACCTTCAGCTCCCTGGGGTACACACTGCCGCTGTGGAGGAAGGACGGCACCTTCAGCTCCCGGGGGTACACACGGCCGCTGGGGAGGAAGGATGACACCTTCAGCTCCCTGGGGTACACACTGCCGCTGGGGAGGAAGGACGGCACCTTCAGCTCCCTGGGGTACACACTGCCGCTGGGGAGGAAGGACGACACCTTCAGCTCCCTGGGGTACACACTGCCGCTGGGGAGGAAGGACGGCACCTTCAGCTCCCTGGGATACACACAGCCGCTGGGGAGGAAGGACGGCACCTTCAGCTCTCCGGAACGCACTCAGCCGCTGGGGAGGGCGGACGATACCATCTGCCATGAACTGCAGGTACTCTGCTGTTATCCTCCTCACGAACTGCACAGATTTCTCCGGGGGTTGGGTCCGAAGAAAATCAGCCGTGATCTCAGCTCTCTGTCAAATTCCTCCTGCGTGTAGCTGGGTGCCATGCTTGTTCTCCTGAAGTTCTTTCTTTTGTAGATAGGGCGCTGTACGGGTACTGGCGTTGCCCTCACTTTGTAATCCAAGGAATGGTGTTGCCCTGTAGATGTCCTTCTGGGCTGTGGAAATGATCCCGCCGCCTGCCACCAAATGTAACGGACCGTTACGCACACAACTCCGTTTAGGCGATATTCCCTTTTCCGGATAGACCAGCAGCTACTGCAATCACCAACTTCCCGAACTGCAAACCACACGAATTCACCAACTTCCGAACAAGAGACACACGAACCCTGGAAGCAGCCGAACAGGAAAAGCAATATGAACAGCTTACACTCCTGGCAATCAGCATACAGTCAAATCCCCCAATAACGAGACGACACTTCGTTTTGAGGGTCAAGCAGGAACTCTCTCTTTTATTGAGGGCTACCTGCCCGGTATTTATCCAGGTCTCCCACCTGGTGGACACTCCCTAGGGGACCAGAAGGAAGACTACGACACGGGATACAGCAGCCAATCACACACAATGGGACAATACAGACAACCACACCCAGCATATCCCTCCCCTCTGCCTGTGATACAATCCCCTACATGGGTAATGTAATCATCACAGGCAGGCGAATACACAATGTCTTCTGTCCTGGAGACAATTGAGGAGTCATTCAATTATCTCTCAGGACAAAGGGAAATCGCCAATACACATGTGGGGACAATAGGACAGACATCACTATTCAATACACAATGTCCCACCCTTTACAGTACACAGACATGTAACATATCCCCAGATGGCTTGGATCTGAGCGCTCAATATATCCAGGGATAGAGGCAGACTCCATTGAGCACATGGTTGCAAAAGGACATAAAATTACACAATGTTACAATTACTACATAAAACATATACATGCAACATATCCCCAGATAGCTTAGGTCTGAGCGCACATTATTGAATGGCGCTCAGACCACACACATCCAGTTCAATTGCCATGGAGCTAAAGTCTTTCCCATAGTCTTTCATTATACGAATGGGCTCCATAGCAGAGCTATCTGGGTATCACCGCTCAAACAGGACAAGCATACATGGGGCCATAGTCGCAGGGCAGGAGGCGAGCAAGCAGTCCCTTCCAGGAAACTGGGGCAGACTCTGGTACAGGGTCCAGTCCGCTACATACACTGATTATCCCTCATGTACAGAGCCCCTCTCCTCATACACTGATTATCCCTCATGTACAGAGCCCCCTCTCTTCATACACTGATTATCCCTCATGTACAGAGCCCCCTCTCCTCATACACTGACATCCATCATGTACAGAGCCCCCTCTCTTCATACACTGATTATCCCTCATGTACAGAGCCCCCCTCTCCTCATACACCGATTATCCCTCATGTACAGAGCCCCCTCTCCTCATACACTGATTATCCCTCATGCACAGAGCCCCCTCTCCTCATACACTGACATCCCTCATGTACAGAGCCCCCTCTCCTCATACACTGATTATCCCTCATGTACAGAGCCCCTCTCCTCATACACTGATTATCTCTCATGTACAGAGCCCCCTCTCTTCATACACTGATTACCCTCATGTACAGAGCCCCCTCTCCTCATACACTGATATCCCTCATGTACAGAGCCCCATCTCTTCATACACTATTTATCCCTCATGCACAGAGCCCCCTCTCCTCATACACTGATTATCCCTCATGTACAGAGCCCCCTCTCTTCATACACTGATTACCCCTCATGTACAGAGCCCCCTCTCCTCATACACTGATATCCCTCATGTACAGAGCCCCATCTCTTCATACACTATTTATCCCTCATGCACAGAGCCCCCTCTCCTCATACACTGATTATCCCTCATCTACAGAGCCCCCTCTCCTCATACACTGATTATCCCTCATGTACATAGCCCCCTCCCTTCATACACTGATTATCCCTCATGTACAGAGCCCCCTCTCTTCATACACTGATTATCTCTCATGTACAGAGCCCCCTCTCTTCATACACTGATTATCTCTCATGTACAGAGCCCCCTCTCTTCATACACTGATTATCTCTCATGTACAGAGCCCCCTCTCTTCATACACTGATTATCCCTCATGTACAGAGCCCCCTCTCCTCATACACTGATTATCCCTCATGTACAGAGCCCCCTCTCCTCATACACTGATTATCCCTCATGTACAGAGCCCCCTCTCCTCATACACTGATTATCCCTCATGTACAGAGCCCCCTCTCCTCATACACTATTTATCCCTCATGTACATAGCCCCCTCCCTTCATACACTGATTATCCCTCATGTACAGAGCCCCCTCTCTTCATACACTGATTATCCCTCATGTACAGAGCCCCCTCTCTTCATACACTGATTACCCCTCATGTACAGAGCCCCCTCTCCTCATACACTGATATCCCTCATGTACAGAGCCCCATCTCTTCATACACTATTTATCCCTCATGCACAGAGCACCCTCTCTTCATACACTGATTATCCCTTATGTACAGAGCCCCCTCTCTTCATACACTGATTATCCCTTATGTACAGAGCCCCCTCTCTTCATACACTGATTATCCCTTATGTACAGAGCCCCCTCTCTTCATACACTGATTATCCCTTATGTACAGAGCCCCCTCTCTTCATACACTGATTATCCCTCGTGTACATAGCCCCCTCTCCTCATACACTGATTATTCCTCATGTACAGAGCCCCCTCTCTTCATACACTGATTATCCCGTATGTACAGAGCCCCCTCTCTTCATACACTGATTATCCCTCATGTACAGAGCCCCCTCTCTTCATACACTGATTATCCCTCATGCACAGAGCCCCCTCTCCTCATACACTGATTTTCCCTCATGTACAGAGCCCCCTCTCCTCATACACTGATTATTCCTCATGTACAGAGCCCCCTCTCCTCATACACTGATTATCCCTCATGTACATAGCCCCCTCTCCTCATACACTGATTATTCCTCATGTACAGAGCCCCCTCTCCTCATACACTGATTATCCCTCATGTACAGAGCCCCCTCTCCTCATACACTGATTATCCCTCATGTACAGAGCCCCCTCTCTTCATACACTGATTATCCCTCATGTACAGAGCCCCTCTCCTCATACACTGATTATTCCTCATGTACAGATTCCCCTCTCCTCATACACTGATTATCCCTCATGTACAGAGCCCCCTCTCTTCATACACTGATTATCCCTCATGTACAGAGCCCCCTCTCCTCATACACTGATTATCCCTCATGTACAGAGCCCCCTCTCTTCATACACTGATTATCCCTCATGCACAGAGCCCCCTCTCCTCATACACTGATTATCCCTCATGTACAGAGCCCCCTATCCTCATACACTGATTATCCTTCATGTACATAGCCCCCTCTCCTCATACACTATTTATCCCTCATGTACATAGCCCCCTCCCTTCATACACTGATTATCCCTCATGTACAGAGCCCCCTCTCTTCATACACTGATTATCTCTCATGTACAGAGCCCCCTCTCTTCATACACTATTTATCCCTCATGTACAGAGCCCCCTCTCCTCATACACTGACATCCCTCATGTACAGAGCCCCCTCTCCTCATACACTGATTATCCCTCATGTACAGAGCCCCCTCTCCTCATACACTGATTATCCCTCATGTACAGAGCTCCCTCTCCTCATACACTGATTATCTCTCATGTACAGAGCCCCCTCTCTTCATACACTGATTATCCCTCATGTAGAGAGCCCCCTCTCTTCATACACTGATTATTCCTCATGTACAGAGCCCCCTCTCTTCATACACTGATTATCTCTCATGTACAGAGCCCCCTCTCTTCATACACTGATTATCTCTCATGTACAGAGCCCCCTCTCCTCATACACTGACATCCCTCATGTAGAGAGCCCCCTCTCTTCATACACTGATTATCCCTCATGTAGAGAGCCCCCTCTCTTCATACACTGATTATTCCTCATGTACAGAGCCCCCTCTCTTCATACACTGATTATTCCTCTTGTACAGAGCCCCCTCTCTTCATACACTGATTATCTCTCATGTACAGAGCCCCCTCTCTTCATACACTGATTATTCCTCTTGTACAGAGCCCCCTCTCTTCATACACTGATTATTCCTCTTGTACAGAGCCCCCTCTCTTCATACACTGATTATCTCTCATGTACAGAGCCCCCTCTCTTCATACACTGATTATTCCTCATGTACAGAGCCCCCTCTCTTCATACACTGATTATTCCTCATGTACAGAGCCCCCTCTCTTCATACACTGATTATTCCTCTTGTACAGAGCCCCCTCTCTTCATACACTGATTATTCCTCTTGTACAGAGCCCCTCTCCTCATACACTGATTATCCCTTATGTACAGAGCCCCCTCTCCTCATACACTGACTATCCCTCATGTACAGAGCCCCCTCTCTTCATACACTGATTATCCATCATGTACAGAGCCCCCTCTCTTCATACACTGATTATCCCTCATGCACAGTCTCCAGCATATTTACATTATAGTATGTACTCACTGTGAAGAAAGTTCCTCACAGGTCAGCTGCCTGACTCTTCCCCAGATAAGCACCTCCTGCTCCCTCAGTGCCTTGCCCTCTTCTCACACTGGCCCCGCCTCCTTGCCTAACAGACTTCCACAGGCCCTTCCTCCTCCCTCACACGCTGCACAGGCTGCTCTATCCCGGAAAATACTGCAGCCATAGAGAAGAGTGCCAGCTAGTGCTGGGAGCACTGTGCTCACTGTTCCTTCAACCTCCTTTACTAATGAGCGCTTCCACAATGGAAGTGCTCATTAGTTGCTTCCTGACCCTGCTGCTGATCAGCTGTAAACACCAGTGACCAGCACTCCTTTTTGCTTGTTGATGTGATGCACTCCGTGCGGTGGCACCCCTTACCTGGCTCTCCATCTCTATAGATGGTTATCACTGATAATAGAACAGTCTCTATACTCTACAGATGGTTGTCACTGGTAACAGGACAGTCTCTATACTCCACACACAGGGTACTCATACCAGGCAGTTTCTCAAAGCAACTGGACAGTCTCTTTTCATGCTGACAATGTACATACTATAGGCTTAACAGGCAGTTACTACTATCCACCGGACAGTCTCTTAATTCAGGCTACACTGTGTCATGGTGCACATTAACACCCTCCACACCCACGTTGGGCCTCGCAAACTGGCTGGGTCACAATCTCTGGTTACTCCTTAATCCAGATTATCATGTTCAGGCTGCCATGCATCACACATAAGAAAGATGCTGCAAAGTGTTTACAACTAAAGCAACAAATCTGCATTGAAGCCGATCACCAGCTAAATCTGCACACAGCGCAGGATAAACTCATTCTGCTGGCAGATCGATTATGGCTTGTTTGCCTTTTAATGCATTTATTTGGTCCCTTTTAAAGTGAAATCAGGCCACTGCTCGACTCCAGCTGGTTGAGAAATGATTTTTTACGCCGCAGTGCATGGAGCAGTAGTTCATCGTCAGGGTCAGAGGATTTGTTTTAGCAGTTTAGGTTTGTTCTAGGTCATCAAATATAGCAGTGAATGGTCAAAAATGCTTTGATGATTAACCAGAGCAAATAAAATCATGGCAGGGTAACCTGACTCATCAGGCGAATGAAGGAGCCCACCCTTGTGTTATCAGTAGAAATCAAATGGGAAAACGGCAAAGAAAGCACAAAGCACACATGCCCTGAATTATCATCTTATGACGCGATGGCCTATTCCTAAAACAGGCCATCAATTTATGATCAGTGGGGGTCTGACCTCTGGGGGCGCTGTGTCCTCGTCTGTGTTTTTCACTACGGCATCTCTATGATGAGAACTGCAACTCAGCTCCATTCAAGTGAATAGGTCAAGCTTCAGTCGCCCTCAGTCAGGTGGCCAGTAGAACCAATGTACAGATTTAGCCAATGTTATCTTGGCAGGCTTAACGCAACAAAACCATATTTCAGTAATGCAACAAATCATGTAATACTGTATGGTAATACATTACCATCATACATCGTGGCGCGTCTGGAGACAGGATAACACTTGCTACATCTGTACAGGGAAATTGTTGACGGGAAACCATTGATAAATTAGTTCTGAGGTCCCTTCTTTCTCAGGATCCCCCAAGGTTAGACCCCTCTGATTATAAAGTGCTGGCATATCCTATTGGTATACAATCACTTAAAGGGGTTCTCGGGGATTTTCACGTTGATGGACTATCCTCAAAATACAGCCGATCAGCTTCTTGTGGAAGCCACGGCGCTCACCATAGCTCCGGTTAGAGTTGCAGTCTCCTTACCAAACACAGCTTACCAAACACAGCGCCGGCCATTTGATAGCAGCTGTGCTTGGTACCGCAGCTCAGTCCTGATCACTTGAATAGGACTGGGCTGCACCTATGCCATGTGACTGATGAACGTGATGTCACATGGCCTAGGAAGAGGCCTAAGCACTCATATAGCTGAGTGTTGGGGATGCCGGGAGTGGCACGACCGCCTATCTGATATTGATAACCTATCCCAAAGATGTCCAACCTGCAGCCCTCCAGCTGTTGCAAAACCAGAACTCCCAGCATACCTAATAGCTGTACTTTTGCACCAGCTGGAGGGCCTCAGGTTGAACATCCCTGAGCTATGCAATTTCAAAATCCCCAAAAAAACCTTTAATAAAAAAATGTATATGTATGTAAATAAAACTAGCCTTATTTTTCTAGGAAAATGTGAATAGTCATCTTATAATATCACCAATGCTATGAATCACGACAGTACCTCCATACTAAACCTTTATAATAGGTACAAGACAGAATTTATTATGGTCCATGCACCAGAATTGTGGAGGGAAAAATGTTGCAAATTTTAGCCCAGGCCTGTTATGGGGGGTACTATGGTTGAAACTGTTATGGGAGCACTTATTTACTGATATAGAGGAGCTTGGACTGCCACAGCTATTAGCCTCTATTACTGCATGGGACTATAAAGTTGCACATTTTAATTCATGTCTGTGTGGGTCCAAATACATTTTAACTTTTTTTTAAATTTAATCACATTTTTTGTGGGGTTAACTTAGCTGGGAGGGGCATGGCCTCCCATTACTTGGCAGATTTATTGTAATTTATGTCTAAAACTACCACAAATCTACAGCAGCTCGTTACTGGCATAGATTTGCTTATTTTGCACCCGGACAGGCAAAGATGCAACACATTTATCAACGTTTTTATAAATGTGTCTCATATTAGTCCAGTGCATTTTTTGGGCTAAGAACAGAATAGTTAATTTTCCACCATAGTCTTCATCAGTCTATACATTAGTCATGTATAGTAGACAGTGGGGCAGATTATGGAGACCACATTGTAGAACTGGTATTGTTACGTGGCAGGAGTAGAGTCTTTTTTTTTTTTTTGCATAAATGAGCACATTTCCTCAATAATTGAATATTTAATACACTCGGCCTTTAAGTCATGTACATTTCCTGAATTTCGATTATAGTTAGCCTACAAAGAACCATGTTGCTGTACAAATGTGATGTTTCGGGCACTCATGATGCATGGTTGCCAAGAGTCTCGAACTTTGAAGGGACTGTACCTAATTTTCAGAGACAGACCTGGCAAATTCGGGGATGGGTTTAGGGGCGTTCCCAGGGAGAGCTTATATGCCCCGAATTTACCCACTAAAATTCTGGTAAGTATGCATGATAAGGGCATGAGCAGATTACTTACTGTATTTGGCCTTCTTGCTCTGGGTGACAAGGCTGGCCTTAAAGGTGTCATCCCATAACACCATCAAACAGTGACTGGATAACATCACCATACTGTAATTTAATAAAACCCTCATGCAGTGTCTAACTAACACCACTTTACAGAGATTAAATAACAGCGCCATACAATGACCTAATAATACTGTCATACACTGACTGAATAACACCACCATACAGTGGCGGAAGCTGTTTAGTTATCTGTGCTATAAACAAGTTAAGCCCAAATCACCAGCCCATCATATCTCTCAGACTTTCCCAGTTATCCTATCTCCCCTCATTCGAGGAGTCCAGTGGAAGGTACGATTCAGGGATTGACAAATGTCCCAGCCCACTGGACTCCTCAGTATAGAAAGACCTGTGATTTGTATAAATAAATTACAAGTTGTACTGAATTTAACACAACACTATATATTAATCTGCTCAGGGGTGCACCACCAATAAGGCCAGGTGAGGCGATCACCCTAGGCGGCACCAGGTTGGGGCAAGAGGGGGCAGCAGAAGGGCCGTGGGCAATGAGCGCTTTTATTGTGACAAAGAGGTTGGGTTAAGAAGAAATTGGCAATGGGGGGGGGGGGCGCCGTTTTAGTTTTCAGATGCAGATTGGTCACATTTCATTTACAACATAACAGGTTCCCTTTAAAAGGCTGTTATCCTACTGATTTGTGGCATTTTGGTGCCGATTTAGAGTCTTTTCTTTGGATTCATGTAAGATAATGATAAGTTTTCTTTATTCTTGATTTTCACAGGCAAAAACTATTGAAGCTAAGAACCTGAAGCAGACTTGTTTGAACAAGTTCTTATATTGAGTTCGTGCTCATGCATTTCACTGCATGTTTTCAAGTTTTCATGATCTTGAGATTTGTTAAAGCTTATAGATTTCATTTTTGCCAAAGTTTTCCTACGTGTTTGGTCCAGTCGCAGTGCAACTTTGTGCAAGGTGTACAAAAGTTTTACACTATCCGATACAATTGCCTTCAAAGAAGAACCTGACTCCGGTTTTACTTGCACTAGTTCTTTGTGCTTTTGATAGCTACAGTCACTGCTGCTTGGATTCTGCTGAAAATAAAACCTATTTCCTTCGCATTTTTCTGTCTCCTCAATTCTCACTCAACGGTGTCTGCTACACTTGGCTACAGCTTAGCCTCACCTGTTTCAAAGATGCGGACATAGCTGAGTAAAAACATATCAAGTAGGCAGCTCTGGGAAACCTAGTGATAGGACGGTATATTGAAATTTGCCAACTGTGTCGCTCAAGAAGCCAGATAGGCAGGTGAAATATCATCTTATCAATGTTTATCAAGCAAGAGAAAACATATTTACTTATCCTGAAGAGGATCCAACAGTGGTATGAAAAGAACAGGACAATTGCCGGTGCCCAAATGGCCTTAAGGCATTGAAACTGTCCACTGGTTTCTAGTTTTATTAAAATCATTTATCTCATAGAGGAAAAAAGAAAACGCAAGCATTAAAATTAAAAGAAGTGCTCAAAGAAGACCTTAAGATAGGTCATCAGTATCTGATCGGTAGGGGTCCGACACCTGAGACCCCCGCAGATCAGCTGTTTCGAGAAGGCAAGGGCAATCCTGTAGGCACCGCTGCCTTTTTGCAGCTTACCAAGCACAGCGCCGTACATTATATAGTGGCTATGCTTGGTATTCACTTCAATGGGACTTAGGCGCTCCTAGAAAAAGCAGTGAGAAGACCACAGGACTCGCAGGAGCGCTGCTGCCTTCTACATCTGATCGGCGGGAGTATCGGGTGTCGGACCCCCCACTGATCAGATACTAATGACATATTGAGAGGATAGATCATCAGTAAAAAAAATCTCAGAAAACCTGTGTGTGTACTGTGGTCATGAAATTAAGTAGATGTGCACATGTTTAGTAACAGAACAGGGCATCTGTGGCCAGTGGCTTAACTAGAATTGACTGGGCCCCACAGCAAACTTTAGAACGCCTACCCCCAGGAATTTCTTTGCATCTGCCACTACTGTGACTAGTCAACATCGCTCTCTCAGACCAGGACCGGCAGCTGCTCTATCTGTTAACTACACATATATATAATATATATCAATATAATGTCATTGTATAATACTGTTGAGGGGGCAAAAGACAATAAAATCTTTTAGTCCACATGGGTGGGCCCCTTCTGTGGTTGTGGCCCAAAGCAGCTGCTTCCCCTGCTTAACCTATATATAGCTACACCCCTGCCTAAAGAGCATCTGTCAGCAGATTTGTCCCTATGACACTGGCTGACCTGTTACATGTGTGCTTTGCAGCTGAAGGCATCTGTGTTGGTGCCATGTTCATATGTGTCCAGGGCCAGACTGGCCTACCGGGATCCCGGGAAATTTCCCGGTAGGCCGCCGGCCCTGGGGCGGCTGGGGCCACTTTAACATGTGCCCTGCGGGCTGCAGATTTGACTAGGTGGCAGTCCGTGTCTCCCTCCCTCTTCATGGAGACAGGCTACCGCCCGGCCACTCAGCTGGTCTGTGAGTGAGGATTCAGGGCAAAATTAACTTGGGGGGGACAATAATGGAGGGCTGTCTCTGTCTGGGCCCTGGGGGCAAAATTAACTTGGGCGGGGGGGGGACAATAATGGAGGGCTGTCTCTGTCTGGGCCCTGGGGGCAAAATTAACTTGGGCGGGGGGACAATAATGGAGGGCTGTCTCTGTCTGGGGGCAAAATTAACTTGGGGGGGACAATAATGGAGGGCTGTCTCTGTCTGGGGGAAAATTAACTTGGGGGTGGGGGACAATAATGGAGGGCTGTCTCTGTCTGGGCCCTGGGGGCTAAATGAACTTGGAGGGGACAATAATGGAGGGCTGTCTCTGTCTGGGGGAAAAATTAACTTGGGGGGATGGGGGACAATAATGGAGGTCTGTCTCTGTCTGGGGGCAAAATTAACTTGGGGGGGGTGAGGGGATAATAATGGAGGGCTGTCTCTGTCTGGGGGCAAAATTAACTTGGGGGGTGGGGGGGGGACAATAATGGAGGGCTGTCTCTGTCAGGGCAAAATTAACTTGGGGGGGGGGCAGCTTGGCGGTCAAACTACATGGAGGGCTGTGTGGTGGTAAAATTACTTAGTGGGGGGCAAATTACATAATAGAGGGCTGTCTAGGGGAAAATTAACTTGTGTGGGGGCAAAATTAATTTGTGGGGGGCAAATTACTTAGTGGGGGGCAGTGTGGTGGGCAAATTATATAATGGAGGGCAGTGTGGGGGGCAAACAACATAATGTGGGGCAGTGTGGGGGGCAAATTACATAATGTTGGGCAGTGTGGGGGGCAAATTACATAATGTGAGGCAGTGAGGGGGCAAAATACTTAATGTGGGGCAGTATTACTAATGTGGGCATTCTAGAAGGACATTACTATTGGTGGGACTATGAGGAGCACTATTACTATGGGGGGCACTATTATTTCTTCAGGGTAGTATTTGGGGGTATTGGGGAGCACAGCGAGCAGCAGGATAACACTGTTGGGACTCCAGGTTGGGGGATGATGATAGAAAAGTGAAGAACCTAAGATGTCCGTGTGTCAGACTGTACAGAGACGAGGAGCGGCTGAAAGAAGTGACTGGACGAAATGGAGAAGATGATGAGAAGATCTACATCAGAGGAGATGTCACCTGGAGGCCCTGGATGTGAGAGGTATGTGCTGCTGTATAGCGTGTGCAACAAAATGCGTGGGGGCAGGAGGTGACTTAGAGAACTGGGCCATAATCCTTGGGACTGTATATGGTGTATTTATGTATGTGTAACATGTATATGGTGTATTTATGTGTATGTGTGTTGGATATATATGTGTTGTGACGCCGAGCGTCCGCCGTTGAGTAGGGAACCTGTTCTTAAAAATTTTAAATGACTTTGTGCTGGTATAATTACGCAATGCTATGGGGCTGGTATGTAATTTTTTCCAGGGCTGGTTTTCATACCCAGTCCGGCCCTGTATGTGTCCGCATTACTGAGAAACATTTTGCTGTAATATATTCAAGATGAGCCTCTAGAACAGGAATCAGCAACCTTCGGCACTCCAGCTGTTGTAAAACTACAACTCCCAGCATGCTCCTCTAAATCTCAAGGTTGCTGATCCCCTCTCTAGAAGCAATGGGGGTGTTGCTGTAACACCTTGAGGCTCTGCTCTCTCTCCAACTGCCGCGCCCTTTGCACTTTAGGATGAGTCAGGGCCAGGCATGGTCACGTTTGCACTGCATGTCCCTGTCAATCAAAGTGGAGAGAACACATCAATTTCAGAGAGAGCAGAGCATCTAGGAGTAACGACAATGCCCCCATTGCCCCTAGAGGCTAATTTCGCATAAAAGAAATCATCATTTTTCTCAGCAATAAACATGGCACCAACACGGATGCCTTCAGCTGCCAAGCGCACATGTTATAGGTCAACCGGTGTCATAGGTACAAATCTGCTGACAGATGCCCTTTAAGATGGTCAGTAAATACACAGGAATATAAGGGTTCTGTTCCAGTGGTTCGTCCAGAAAGTATAGTTTGGTTTATCAATCTCCTCACCATTCCTCTTAAAATATGAAGTAACCCGAGGCTTGACTTCATCCTGAATGCTGTTTGTGCTTTACATTAGAGATGAGCAAGTCGATTCTTTCAATTCGTAATTCGTCCCAAATTTTCCCAAAAAATTCAGATTCTAACAAACTTCTTGTAATTACTTTTGCATAAATCAGAGAGAGAGAAAGAGAGAGAGCCTAATGTGCGTTTATGGGTTTTAGGGAAATATGTATGTGTTTTCTCATATACATGGAGGCTCACAAAAAAGTAGCTGCCTCCAATAACTCCAAATCAAACTGCATAATAGTAAATCTTTCCATAGCAACCAATCAGAGCTCAGTTTTCAGTTCCTACAGGGCTCTGAAAAAATGAAAGCTGAGCTCTGATTGGTTGCTATGGACAACTAATGGACAACTAAGACAGATTTAATACTATGCAGTTTGATTTGGACATACTGGAGGCGGCTACTTTTCCGTGGGTCACCCTGTATGTATGTATATATATATATATATATATAATGCAGAGAAGATGTCTCCAATGGCGGCACTCAGCCAGGTAGAATGGCGTGCCCGCAGTCAAAAGGCCTGGACTAGGCTACATACAAACGAAGGAAGGAGACTGCGGCACCGCTGAGTAGTGAAACAAGGTGGATCCTTTATTCACCCTAGTGCATGCGACGTTTCGATCCTCTCAATGGGATCCGTATCAAGCAATGAATTACATGTGATTCAACGTATAAATAGCCAGTCAAATAATTTGCATACATAATTGGAAAAGTGATAAAATTCATAATAAAATACATCGTGACATGATTCAATACCTTAATAGTAAGGTGGAGACAGTGAGAAGAATAAAATATCTTTAAAGTGCTAAGTGTCCATTAAAAGAGTGAACAAAATTGGTAGTGATAATCAAATGACATCATGGCTGGAGGCGGGGATAAACATAAGCATAGTAAAGACCTCGAGGAATTCAAAGATGGCGAAGGCTATATCGGAGCGGCGTATCACAAGACAGAGTGCGCATGTCGGCCTACGGGCGGTCACGTGAATAATCACGTGACACGTCATGGCAACAGTAGTCAACCCAAACAAACATGTAGGTAGGTATGAAAGGTCCTTAAAGCCCTCGGATCTACGGAGTAGGGAATACGCCGCAGTGCAGCGACCTTGTCCCGTACCGTCTGCTGGGAAGGCGACGCCAATCCGAGAGGTAACCCCGGTGAACGTCATCCATCCCGCAGCTGTCCTCAACGGGCACCGGACTGCAAAAGTAAATAGTTATAGTCGTATGCCTGCGCACAGATGAATATAATCGCCAACTCCTTGTCAGAAGAATCAAATCTAATAACCCGTCCAGCCATGTTATCTAAAAAGAAAAGAAAAAAAAGTTAAAAAATCTTAAGATTAAATGCGAACATATACTGGAGAGACAAGGCAGGTTGTGGCATCATGTGAAAGCCCAGGGTCTATAATCAACATTTAGGCCCTTGGGTTTTAATGACTGCAACCTGAAAATCCATTCCGATTCCCTTTTTTTTAACATCTTTATACGATTGCCTCCCAATCGTGGAACGGGAATTTGGTCTATGATCATAAACTTCAAATCCCTCTCGGAATGACCAGTTTCTGAGAAGTGACAAGATACAGGTAAGTCTTTTCTACGTTTACGGATGGAATACCGATGAAAATTCATTCGGGTTTTAAGATCACAAGTGGTCTCTCCTACATATAGGAGTTTGCATGGGCACCATAGGACGTATACCACGAAGGTCGAGTCACAAGTTAAAAAGTGCTTCAATTTATACACCATATTGTTGTTGGGGTTCACGAATTCACCGCCTTTCGACATAAACTGGCAATTGACGCAATGAAGGCAGGGAAAACTGCCCTTGCGTTTAGGGGCCAGAAAAGTTTGATGCAGAGATTTAGAAGGTCCTATGTCATTCTTGACCAATCTATCTTTCAAATTGGGCACGCGTCTATAGGACATTAGGGGGTTCAGCTTAAAAGCCCCTATATCCTTATGTCCACTACTGAGTATAGACCAATGTTTCTGGATGATTGTACTGACATGTGAACTAATCCTACTGTAAGTAGAAATAAAAGGAATACGTTCCTGTGTGTTTTTTGGACGTGGAGAAAATAGTGTTTGCCTATCTTTTTGTGCAACCCGTGATATTTGTCTTTGTAGAACACTTGATGGATATTTTCTTTGTTTAAACGAGTCTGTGATGTTCTGTAGTGTTTTGTCTAGTGTCACAGGATCGCTAACAATCCTCTTGGCCCTGGTGTACTGACTCAAAGGGAGAGATTGTATCATTTTACGAGGGTGGGCACTGTCATATCGAAGTATGGTGTTCTTATCAGTAGGTTTCTTAAAGATCTCAGTAAGTAATGTAGAGCCCTGTTTAGTAATCAACACGTCCAAAAATGAATGGACGTGTCCGAAAATTCAAGGGTGAATTGAATGTCTGACACCATGGTATTGAGGAAGGAATGGAATTGCCGTAGCTCTTCCACAGTTCCCAACCATATAACAAAAATATCATCTATGTATCGCCACCACCTCAGCACATGGCTGAAGTGGTGGGACACATAGACGAAACGTTCCTCAAGGTGGGCGACGACCATGTTGGCATAAGTGGGGGCCACATTTGTCCCCATGGCCGTCCCTCTAATTTGCATATAATAACCATCTCCATAAAGAAAATAGTTATTACATAAAATCAGTTCCAGTAATGACAAAAGAAAAATTTGTGCCTCCGGAGTATATTGGGACGTTAGTAAAGTATCTCTCACCACGGCAAGACCCAGAGTATGTTGGATAGAAGTGTAGAGACTCACGATATCGAAGGAAGCCAAAATGGCCCCCTCAGGTATCGTGGCCTCCTGCAATTTAAGTAAAAAATCAGTGGTGTCCCTAACATAAGATTTAGTGGAAACCACAAAGGGTTGTAAAATTTTGTCCAAAAAAACTGAAGTGTTGCTAAGTATCGACCCCCTACTGGACACAATAGGGCGTCCGGGGGTCAATTAAACGTTTGTGAATCTTTGGCAGCAGGTAAAACAGTGGAGTCACTGGATATTCCACTGCCAAAAATCCATGCAGTTGGTCATCAATCAGACCAGTACTCAAATGATCATTCAAAAGTGTTGTCAATTTTTTTGGATATGAAATTTAGGATCAGTATGTAGTTGTTTATAAACCGCTTGGTCTGATAATTGCCGTTGGACCTCATTAGAATAGGTAGTGGTATCCATGACCACTACCGCACCCCTTGTCAGCGGGTTTTATGGTGAGGGAGTGGTCATGGATCAATTCATTCAAAGCTTGCATTTCAGATGTTGTCATATTAGGGGAACTAAGTCGTTCAAAATCCCCACTCGATTTTAATTCATCTAAGTCCCTAAAGATAGCCTCCGAAAAAGATCCAACGCCCGGGAAGAAACCTGGGGCGTAAAATCCTTTTCAAATGCAGATCGAAATCTGTAAGACACAATTCGTTGGTATGCGATTTCTGAGACAAATTCGCATTGTGAAAATGAATTTTCAATTTCAAAGATCGAAGAAAGTACATTAAGTCGGTGTCAAATTGGAACCAGTCTATATGACTACCCGGGCAAAAGCTCAGTCCTTTTTCAAGGACCTGTGTCTGTGCTGGAGTCAATATATGGGAAGAGATATTTACCACTGTTGTTGAAGGTTCTTGCCCCTCTTGGCGAACTTTTGGCTTCTGGTCTTTATCTGTGCGGTGCCGTTTACGCCCCCCTCTCCTGGTGGCTTTTTTGGTATATGTGCTGTTCCATCTAAAAAAGTTGTGTAGAAACATCCGAATCTTCCTTTCTTCTCACTTGTTTGGGAGGTTGAAACTGGCGGTTGCTGTTAGCCCAGTTGTATACGTGACCTGAGGTATAATCCATGTTGTCTCGTTGCCACTTGTTACGTTTACCATGTATTCGAATGACTCAGACTATCGAGTTCGTTATGAACAAATCTCGAATAAATATGCACAGGATTTGATGTTACTCAATATAGAGTTTATGCGTAAAGACTTAACAGTTATCAAATCAAGTGTCATCCAACAGGAGGAGACTTTGAAAACGATGCTATCTGCTGATGACTATGCTGATCACCTTAATAAGCTACAGACCTATCTTGACAAACTCAAACAGGAAACACAAGATACAAAACGTAACAAGTGGCAACGAGACAACATGGATTATACCTCAGGTCACGTATACAACTGGGCTAACAGCAACCGCCAGTTTCAACCTCCCAAACAAGTGAGAAGAAAGGAAGATTCGGATGTTTCTACACAACTTTTTTTAGATGGAACAGCACATATACCAAAAAAGCCACCAGGAGAGGGGGGCGTAAACGGCACCGCACAGATAAAGACCAGAAGCCAAAAGTTCGCCAAGAGGGGCAAGAACCTTCAACAACAGTGGTAAATATCTCTTCCCATATATTGACTCCAGCACAGACACAGGTCCTTGAAAAAGGACTGAGCTTTTGCCCGGGTAGTCATATAGACTGGTTCCAATTTGACACCGACTTAATGTACTTTCTTCGATCTTTGAAATTGAAAATTCATTTTCACAATGCGAATTTGTCTCAGAAATCGCATACCAACGAATTGTGTCTTACAGATTTCGATCTGCATTTGAAAAAGGATTTTACGCCCCAGGTTTCTTCCCGGGCGTTGGATCTTTTTTCGGAGGCTATCTTTAGGGACTTAGATGAATTAAAATCGAGTGGGGATTTTGAACGACTTAGTTCCCCTAATATGACAACATCTGAAATGCAAGCTTTGAATGAATTGATCCATGACCACTCCCTCACCATAAAACCCGCTGACAAAGGGGGTGCGGTAGTGGTCATGGATACCACTACCTATTCTAATGAGGTCCAACGGCAATTATCAGACCAAGCGGTTTATAAACAACTACATACTGATCCTAAATTTCATATCCAAAAAAAATTGACAACACTTTTGAATGATCATTTGAGTACTGGTCTGATTGATGACCAACTGCATGGATTTTTGGCAGTGGAATATCCAGTGACTCCACTGTTTTACCTGCTGCCAAAGATTCACAAACGTTTAATTGACCCCCCGGACGCCCTATTGTGTCCAGTAGGGGTCGATACTTAGCAACACTTCAGTTTTTTTGGACAAAATTTTACAACCCTTTGTGGTTTCCACTAAATCTTATGTTAGGGACACCACTGATTTTTTACTTAAATTGCAGGAGGCCACGATACCTGAGGGGGCCATTTTGGCTTCCTTCGATATCGTGAGTCTCTACACTTCTATCCAACATACTCTGGGTCTTGCCGTGGTGAGAGATACTTTACTAACGTCCCAATATACTCCGGAGGCACAAATTTTTCTTTTGTCATTACTGGAACTGATTTTATGTAATAACTATTTTCTTTATGGAGATGGTTATTATATGCAAATTAGAGGGACGGCCATGGGGACAAATGTGGCCCCCACTTATGCCAACATGGTCGTCGCCCACCTTGAGGAACGTTTCGTCTATGTGTCCCACCACTTCAGCCATGTGCTGAGGTGGTGGCGATACATAGATGATATTTTTGTTATATGGTTGGGAACTGTGGAAGAGCTACGGCAATTCCATTCCTTCCTCAATACCATGGTGTCAGACATTCAATTCACCCTTGAATTTTCGGACACGTCCATTCATTTTTGGACGTGTTGATTACTAAACAGGGCTCTACATTACTTACTGAGATCTTTAAGAAACCTACTGATAAGAACACCATACTTCGATATGACAGTGCCCACCCTCGTAAAATGATACAATCTCTCCCTTTGAGTCAGTACACCAGGGCCAAGAGGATTGTTAGCGATCCTGTGACACTAGACAAAACACTACAGAACATCACAGACTCGTTTAAACAAAGAAAATATCCATCAAGTGTTCTACAAAGACAAATATCACGGGTTGCACAAAAAGATAGGCAAACACTATTTTCTCCACGTCCAAAAAACACACAGGAACGTATTCCTTTTATTTCTACTTACAGTAGGATTAGTTCACATGTCAGTACAATCATCCAGAAACATTGGTCTATACTCAGTAGTGGACATAAGGATATAGGGGCTTTTAAGCTGAACCCCTAATGTCCTATAGACGCGTGCCTAATTTGAAAGATAGATTGGTCAAGAATGACATAGGACCTTCTAAATCTCTGCATCAAACTTTTCTGGCCCCTAAACGCAAGGGCAGTTTTCCCTGCCTTCATTGCGTCAATTGCCAGTTTATGTCGAAAGGCGGTGAATTCGTGAACCCCAACAACAATATGGTGTATAAATTGAAGCACTTTTTAACTTGTGACTCGACCTTCGTGGTATACGTCCTATGGTGCCCATGCAAACTCCTATATGTAGGAGAGACCACTTGTGATCTTAAAACCCGAATGAATTTTCATCGGTATTCCATCCGTAAACGTAGAAAAGACTTACCTGTATCTTGTCACTTCTCAGAAACTGGTCATTCCGAGAGGGATTTGAAGTTTATGATCATAGACCAAATTCCTGCTCCACGATTGGGAGGCAATCGTATAAAGATGTTAAAAAAAGGGAATCGGAATGGATTTTCAGGTTGCAGTCATTAAAACCCAAGGGCCTAAATGTTGATTATAGACCCTGGGCTTTCACATGATGCCACAACCTGCCTTGTCTCTCTAGTATATGTTCGCATTTAATCTTAAGATTTTTAACTTTTTTTCTTTTCTTTTTAGATAACATGGCTGGACGGGTTATTAGATTTGATTCTTCTGACAAGGAGTTGGCGATTATATTCATCTGTGCGCAGGCATACGACTATAACTATTTACTTTTGCAGTCCGGTGCCCGTTGAGGACAGCTGCGGGATGGATGACGTTCACCGGGTTACCTCTCGGATTGGCGTCGCCTTCCCAGCAGACGGTACGGGACAAGGTCGCTGCACTGCGGCGTATTCCCTACTCCGTAGATCCGAGGGCTTTAAGGACTTTTCATACCTACCTACATGTTTGTTTGGGTTGACTACTGTTGCCATGACGTGTCACGTGATTATTCACGTGACCGCCCGTAGGCTGACATGCGCACTCTGTCTTGTGATACGCCGCTCCGATATAGCCTTCGCCATCTTTGAATTCCTCGAGGTCTTTACTATGCTTATGTTTATCCCCGCCTCCAGCCATGATGTCATTTGATTATCACTACCAATTTTGTTCACTTTTTTAATGGACACTTAGCACTTTAAAGATATTTTATTCTTCTCACTGTCTCCACCTTATTATTAAGGTATTGAATCATGTCACGATGTATTTTATTATGAATTTTATCACTTTTCCAATTATGTATGCAAATTATTTGACTGGCTATTTATACGTTGAATCACATGTAATTCATTGCTTGATACGGATCCCATTGAGAGGATCGAAACGTCGCATGCACTAGGGTGAATAAAGGATCCACCTTGTTTCACTACTCAGCGGTGCCGCAGTCTCCTTCCTTCGTTTATATATATATATATATATATATATATATATATCAAACTGGTGTAAAGTAGAACTGGCTTAGTTGCCCATAGCAACCAATAAGATTCCACCTTTCATTTTTGACAACTCCTTTGGAAAATGAAAGGTGTAATCTGATTGGTTGCTATGGGAAACTAAGCCAGATCTACTTTACACCAGTTTGATATGTAACCCCCAAATTGTTTTGAAAAATTTAGCAAACCAGGCACAAAATGAATTACTAGAAATTTGCCCATCTCTAGTTTTTACTCTTCCAATAGAAAAAATAATCCACAGCCATTGTCTGGTATACCACTGCTATGCAGACTACCCAACTATACTTACCCTTTAAGCCCTGAGTCAATGATCTATCTCCAGCTATAAATTACTGCTTAGGGCCTCTTTCACACGTCGGTGATGACATCCATGGTAAGTGGTTTGTGAAGATGCTCATGCTCTACATTTGGTCATTGTGTATCATCCATATTCCTCGGACATTGCTAGGCTACAAATTAGTTTCCAAGATTTATCCAACCAATGGAAAACCATGGACCAAACACAGATGTGATCCGCTGCTGTCTCCAAAGTGGTGATTGGAGAGGAGGTCATGTATGTGCAGTGCACTCTCTGTTCCCTGTTATGGGACTTCAGAAATAGCTGAACGAGCTTTCTCGGCTATTTTCGGAACTCTCCTATCTATGAATGGAGGACAAACAGATTATGTGCAATGTGCTTAGCGTCACTTTGAGAGCCCCTTATCTGACACCGATGCACATCCTAGCGATATGCCATCAACGTCTGAGATGGGCCAACCCCTTAAAGCTAGGACTACTTTTTGACACGTAGCACGAAGATTGCAAAGTTGCGTTGTAATATAGCAAGTAATGTCTGTGCATGCGATTGAATTACTACATGGAAGGTGATTCAATCTCAAGCACTTGCATTACTCTACAGGTATACCCAATACATTTTCCAATTTGTACAGTCACAGAACCTATCATCGCTGTACAGGTGAATGTTTTGCATAAATGCCTGAGACTGAAATTAGTACTTTTCTGAATGGGATAGTAACAGAAGCTCAGCGGAAAACAGTTTCTTCAATGCATAAACTTAGCATTTAATCCATTAATCAATCAATAATCAATTGGGCGCGTTGCGGCCCGTTCAGCCTTCATCAGCAGGTGATGAAGGCTGAACGGGCCGCAACACGTCTGGTTGATTATTGATTGATTCATGGATTAAATACTAAGTTTATGATTTGAAGAAAGGGCTCTTCGCTGAGCTTATGTTACTATTGCATCTGGATTTCTCCTACTCGTGCGGAACTATTACCAGGCTGAGTGCTGATCGTTCTCTACTTATCTGAATGGGGTCATCTTGGTGACAACCACATGGATTACTATAACAAAACTGCCACATGTATTCTTATGCGTCTCTATTAGTCTACTGCTGTGTTTCCACCAGGCCTTCTTGCTTCAGGTGACAGAAAGATTAACTTTATTTTGTGTCTATTTATTTTTTATTTTTTGAATTGGAATATGGATGTGAAAAAGGCTCATTAGTACCATAACCTTTCCTAATCTCCTAATGATTATTCATATGCTATTTGCACGAACCAGGTGCCAGTAGCAGTTGAAAAGACATGCTTCGCAAAAATGGCAGATCATGCTGTTTAGCACGCTGCTAATATACAGATCAGGCTGACACTGTCTGACAATGTAGTAGAAAGTCATTATAAATCAAGCTTTCTTATCCATGGCCCATTGCTATGGCAGTGATTTCCATTGCAATGGCAATCATCATGGCTTCAGTCTATCACATGTGGTACTGGATGATCAATACTTCATTTTTCCCTACTTGCCTCTATTCTTTTATGTTTGTGACTGCGAGAAATAGACAGAGAATGAATTGCTTGATTCCAAAGAGATAAAAAATTATGTGTTTAGCATTCCATAATAGAATGAATTGTGGAAGAGTCTCTCCAATCTAGTTTGAAGCCATGAACCATGACTATTTCCCCTGTCGAGTTGTGGTGATTACAAGCGATGATCGAGCAGTCTCTGAGGACATCAGGCCTATTTAATGCAGATGTTACCATCCCTAACCTACATCCTTGCCTGGCCAGTATTCCGGTGTTAGTGACTTTGTTCTGACTCCTGATCTTGTTTGTAACGTTGACCTTTACTTTCTTCCTGAATTATAGCATGCTATGCCAGATTTTTATTTTTTTTGTGTTTGCTGTCTAGTTCCCGTAGTTCTACTTCTGGTATCGACTTCCAACTATAGTACTACCTCATCCTCCCTCCTGTGGTATCCTGACTGAAGGCAACATTTTGGACTTCCTAATTTATTCTTCTTTACAACTCACCTGCCACCAATCGGTGACTATTCTCAGTATAGCGATCTGGCAAGATGACTGGCAAAGACCATACCTCCTTGAAGGGTTTAAGGATGAAGAATGGAAATATTCCATAGATTCTGCACCACAGTCTAACCAGCAGCAAAGCAATTGTGTTTAAGAGGATAAGAAGTGTATTTGTTACATTAGGTACCCTACCATAACATTGACCAATTGAGAACCTAGAAGGCATACTATGCAAAGATATAACTAATTTCTGTCCAATTATTCTTAATGAATAATAAGTAGACTATATTTGAGATTACTTAAGCAATGACCAGTCTTCACCCCACCCACAACTGAGGAAGTCATTATTTTTTGTATATTGAAGATTAATTTTGGACAACCCAGATAATCTCCAAACAATCTGGTAGATAGCAACAGCCATTGCTGGAGAGATCTTTTGCTTTGCTTGTCTTCCTTCCTAAACAACACAAACATTCTATAACAAAACAAAATGTCATATGTCTGACAAATATGTCAGAAAACTATAAAAATGGATTTCGCAAAGGTAATGTCTTTTGAAGTACAGCCAAATGAAGCATATAGATTGATATGCTACAACCGTTCTCCTTTGCCAGATGAAGATCCATTATTGTCACCTGCAAGCCACCTCTGTTATAACATGTATATGGTCTTAAACTGATAGTCTACTTCTAAGATATCATAAGGATTGATATGCCACCAACCATTCTGTGCCAGATGGAGATCCAATATTGTCACCTGTGCACCCCCTCTTTTGTAGCCTGTGTATGGTCTAAAACTGATAATCTACTTCTAAAATATCATCAAGCTGTATCAGAAGACAACATCGGTGGGTATCTAAGAGTTATGTCCACTAAAGATTCCCAGAATAATGGGATTTCACACTTGATTTAGCATACCCACCCAGTTGGTGGTGGTGGTGATAACTAACATCTTCAATACTAAAATACAAACTTACATAATTAACTTTTTCCATTCATGTTATGTTCACCTTCTAATAAAGGACATATGAAGTGATGTGGTGAAATTAATACTTTTAGCCCAAAACTGAGATTTGCTCATTGAACCAAGCCATGAGAGACAATTCTTATCTCCAACATGTAGTTTTCCTAATTTATAGTCATCTATACAAGCACACTACACATGTTGATGATAAAGAATCACGCATCTGTGAGCTAAACCCTAAACCAAATTCATTTCCAAAGTTGCCAAGCCTTTGTTATGTTCACAGGACTAGATAATTGATGTACCGCTGTATCTCTGGGAAAGAGCGGTTCCACAAAAAAATAAAAAAAAGCTTGGCAAATTTAAACCTCTTACATCCTGGAGGGCAGCTCCTTATTAATATATCCAACATAAATAGAAATAGCAGTAAAACAGTGAAATAAACAACTCTAAGAAGGTTTTGCATAAACTGTCACCAAGGAACAAGTAGATTAAATTTAACGGTTCAGGCAGAAAATCTGCTCTCATTCTTTCACAGTTTGATTTTCCAAACTGAGTTTCAATTTTACATATTAATAAAATATTCTACAGTGAGGACTCTTTGGTAAACTGGTCAGGCAACATCCATGGACATATTAGAATTGCAGAATTAGAACTGGACATCCTGATTTTTTTTGTTCCTTTTCTTTAGACCTAATGCACAAAACAAGTGACCTTTCCTCTGGGCAGGACATACTCCACAATAAATGGTGCGAGATAAACATCTTTGGGGGAAAAAAAGAAACATGATTTTTGGCACTTTGTCAGGAGTTATTTATTCTATATGAGTATGTATGTGGCCACCTAGTGGATGTGATTTTTACTGCAACCTGTGGAAGGTTTTGCTAGCATGTCATGATAAAGTACTGAGTTTGTATCAAGGATAAAGATAAGCAAAATTCCTGAAATTCTGAAATTTGACCTACATTTTTCAAAAGATTAGAATTTTGTGTGATTTAATTTGGGAGAATCAAGCATTAGAAATAAAGAGACATTTTTCAAGGCAATTAGGACACTTGATTAGGGTTTAACTTATTCAGACCTGAATTAAATTTGGACAAGCTATTCTGCTGAATTTGTCCAGAATGTTAAGAAATTTAAGCATCTCTAATCTTGAAATACTGGAGTCCATAATTTGAGGGAAAGTAAAGATGGGCACTTCTTGTAAATTCTGTTTATTTTAAATATATGCAAACAATCAGTAGCATCATAAATCAAAATATAGTTGAGTTACATACACTCAAATTGATACAAAAGTAAGGTCGTGACTCGTGATAAATGATACATGATGTAGCGACTATACTTATACCCCAAAAGGAGCTTAAGAACTTACATGGTCTAGTGAATATTCCTAAAAAAACAATATGAGTATTCAAGGGTATTAGTATCCAACATGCCCTTAGATTTCTCGATATCACCTGAGCCAGGCGTAGTGATGAACACTTCCATAGTGTACTCTAGTCTAAAGTAAGATACAGGAAACGTTCCCAGGCCAGTATCTGATATTTAAAAAAACTGTCACTCTTTCAAAACAGTGGACCACATTTAACTAATGTTAGAGAACCTAGACATTATTGGAAATTGAGCTAATTGGAGCAATTTAGTGAATCTAGGCTTAGAAAAATCCACTGCTTCTAGACCACTAAATGGCTAATGCCAAGAGGCCTACCCTAAGATGCAATTTTTTGCCCCACAATTCTGGAGTAAAATTCTGTCACAAACTAAACTAACCAATAGAAAAGTAAAAAGTTAGAAAAGTGTCCGTTGTGATACTTCTGGTGCAAGTCTACACCACCTGTCTATGCCATTTATAGGAAAAATAAAATCGCCTTACACGGGAACGCATTACTTTCCCAGAAGTGGACTTGGCATTTCTAGGGTCTAAAGCAAAGTTATGTCTGTGAACCCTACTCAAAGAAATTTTTGTTTAGAAAAATGAAATATTTACCCACCTTGTTATACCTTTTTTGCACCTCTTTACAATGCAATTATTGGAGACCTCCCCGAGGGCTTTAAAGGTTCATCACCTAAATAATCAACACCAAGTCTCCACCTCCAGGAGCTCCTCCATGCTACTTAATTGCTAAACTCCTAAAATACTGGGATTAGGACATCACATTATCCTTCCTTAACCAGAGAGAAGGACTCTATCACTTGTGCCAATTCCAATATTTCTTCATATCCAGACTTCTCTTTGGAAATTCATAATCAGAGCACTATTCACTACTGTTAGAGGAAAACTTAGAGAAAGAGGTTACAAATACATCACATTGTATCCAGCCCTCACATACAGTAAACTAGTTTTCTTTTCCTCCCTACACAAAGCCTTGGACTGTTTGGATACTCATCCAGACAGCTAAATTATGTTATCTTGATCGGATATAAATTTGTAGCTCCTTCTTATCTGCAAAACTGCAACTGTCCTTGACAGTAGCCATGACCTTTTCCACAAACTCTAGTCAAACCATCTGGGCTTTCATGGTCAGCCTTCGTAACCCTCCAAACAGTCAATTTTCCATGTATCTTTTACAGTTGAGGTATGTCCTGTGCACCTCCACCACCTGTAATCCGAGTAGTCATTAGGCAGTCAAACACTGTCTTTCTGTCAGCCGCTCCGAGTCCTCTGTGGACTACACCTGAGCATGCACACAACATGTCTCCGTAAATTACAGTGACATTTTTTGCTGCACCGGTGCAGCTGCCTATGCTTTCATTTAAAGGGACTGCCAGTGGAAATAGTGATTTTTGGCTGGCTATTCCTGGCAGCGGTTTCCTGGTGGTGGTAAAGACTGTCACTGGACGTTCTCTGTGTGACTAACAGCTGGAGATGAGAATTTCTAAAAAATTTAATTCGCCCGCTTTGCTAAATGTAAAAAATTTTTTTTGGTTCGATACGAATTTAATCGCAGCGGATGGCTATTTCCTGGCAGTAGAGAGCCTTTATAGTGGTGTCAAACACTGTGCCTAGCAGTAACACACATAGGGAGTCTGCTGTGGTAGTGAAACAATACTGTAAGTCAATATGACATGCAGATGACAGGCATCGCTCTTAGAATCACTGCACATTTCACTTATTTGAGCAGTTATGGGGCTAATACTAACCAAATAACTCAAGTGTGAATTCAGCCTTAAAGGTCAATGTTAGCGTCAAGAAGAAGCGTACTCCTTTTACACCATCGGCAGCTGATTCCACATAGATGTCTACAGAAACTGTTCTATGAAACGCTTATACAAGTACAGCCCACCCAAAAGAGTGGAGAGAGTGTCAGCAGTAAGTTTGTGTTGACGTAACTGATTATTTTGCCCTTCCTCTGATCCGTCAAAACAATAACCCCCAAAAAACGGATCCTGTCTGTTGAACATCCTTCACTCAGTCAGCATTTGGTCAGTAATCCATCATTATTGCTAAAGCCAAAAAAACTGTAGTGGATCCAAAACAGAGATGACAATTGAATAGAATATTTACATGTCTTCTGTGTTTTGTACCCACTCCTGCTTTTGGCTACCAAATCATAATCCAACTCTGATGCAATATAGGGACCATGTCATGCAGGCCTTATAGCTGTTACATAGATAGGATCAGTTGTGCATCTCATTTTTCCTTCCTTCTGAAAGAAAAGAAGAAGAGTCAAATAAATGATGATGTCATCCAGGCCGAAAGACAAAATAGTGGCCCAGTCATGAAGTGGGGAGGGTGGGAACAGCATGAGAAGTCCACAGAGCAGCCCTATGACATAGTGGTGAGGTGTAAGCAGCATGAGGAGACCACAGAGTGGCCCAATTACTGAGTCTGGAGGTGGCAGCAGCATCAAGAGGAGGCCACAGAGTGGCACAATGACAGTGTGGAGGTGGCAACAGCATCAGGAGGCCACAGAGTGGCACAATGAATGAGTTTGCAGGTGGCGGCAGCAGCAGCATCAGGAGGAGGCCACAGAGTGGCACAATGTCAGTGTGGAGGTGGTAGCAGCAGTATCAGGAGGCCATAGAGTGGCACAATGACAGTGTGGAGGTGGCAGCAGCAGCATGAGGAGACCACAGAGTGGTACAATGACAGAGCGTGGAGGTGGCAGCAGCATCATCAGAAGGCCACAGAGTTGCACAATGACATTGTGGAGGTGGTGGCAGCAGCATCAGGGGAAGGCCAAAGGGTGGCAAAATGACAGTGCGGAGGTGGCAGCAGCAGCATCAGGAGGCCACAGAGTGGCACCATAATCTAGTGCGGAGGTGGCAGCAGCAGCAGCATCAGGAGGAGGCCACAGTGTGGCACAATGACTGTGTGGAGGTGGCAGCAGCATCAGGAGGCCACAGAGTGGCAAGGTGACACAGTGTGAAGGTGGCAGCAGCATCAGGAGACCACAGAGGGGTAAGGGGACATAGTGTGGAGGTAGCAGCTGCATCAGGAGACCACAGAGTGGCACAATGACAGAGTGTAAAGGCGGCGGTAGCAGCATCAAGAGGAGGTCATAGGGTGGAACAATGACAGTGTGAAAGTGGCAGCAGCAGCTTCCTAAGGACAGCTTTTCCAGGGCAAACTCTGCCAGTTGCGGCCACAGTTTGGCTGCCCAGTAGCCCAGCAGATCTTCAATGTGTGGTGGCAGGGTGCTGTCCAAGTATGCCACTACCTGCTAGTTCAGGTCCTGCTCCAGGTCTAAGTGCTGGTGCTGCTGGTGAGTAGTTTCTTCACTAGGCGGGTGAAGAAAGCTGCTCATCGGCAACTCTAGACTCAAGTTGCTGCTGATGGAGCTGGAACTGCTCCTACCCCCCACCCTGCCCTAGCAGCCAGGGCAGAGGAACTTGAGCGCAAAGGACTCCCCCGGTCAGACCTGCGAGAGGATAGACGATGGCTCAGCGGCCAACTAACTACATAGGATGTCTCTATAATAGTTCAGTTGGTCCTCCCTCTCAGCGGTTGTAAAAAAAAGCCCCCATTTTGGACTGAATGGTGACAATTCGGCTGTCACTACGCAAGCAAGTAAGCATGCATTGGGCCATTTGTGCAAGTGACTCGGAGGGACTCCCTTCCTCCATCTAAACTGCATACTGCCACGTTTGTCTAGGTCCTCTGCCTCCTCTTCCTCATCGCCCTGTAGCTCCTCTGTCTGCTCCTGCTCCTCCTCTCCTTTCACCTGTGTAGAAAAATCACCCATTTTGCTACACATTGCTTATGCTCCAATGTCCTCCTCTTCCTCCAGTTCAGCCCCCACAAGTCTCATGTGGCCATGAGATCTAGGCGCCACATCTCCAGTCCCCTGACCAGCCAGATTTACCAGCATCTGTTCCAGGACATGAAGAAGGAAAATGACATTGTTCATCCCATAGTCCTGGCAACTGACAAATAACGTGGCCTCCTCAAAGGGCCTGAGCAAACGGCAGGTGTCACCCATGAGCTGCCACTGGCTGACATCGAAGTTACACAGGGCAGTACTCCTGTCCACTTGGATCATCTAGAAATCGTTTATGGCCTTTCTCTGTTTGTATAGCTGGTCCAAAATAGGGAGGGTGGAATTCCAATGGGTGGAAATGTCACATATCAGCCTATGCTGGTGGATGCCATTCTGCCGCTGCAGCTCAAGGAAGGTGTGCTTTTCGGTGTATGAGTGGCTGAAGTGCATGCAAAGTTTCCTGGTCATTTTTAGGATGTCTTGCAGATGGGGGAAGACTTCAGGAACCACTTGACAACCAAATTGAAAACGTGTTCCATGCAGGGCGCATGGCTCAGCTCTCCTTAATGCAGCGCCGACACCATGTTATACCAGTTGTCAGTCACCATGGTTCTGATTTTGAGTTGTCGCGGAGAAAGCCTGGATTCGATTTCTCGATGAAGGACACAGACCAGTTCCTCCCCTGTGTGACTCCGTTCACTCAGGCAAATGAGATGCAAAACAGTGTGGCACCGCCGTGCCCTGCACATGTGGTATGTCCCTTATTTGTTTCCACTTATACACACCACAAAAGGCTTTAGAACATATAACTGCACTGCTGAAGGGCAAATAATATGTATATTTTTGTCACTAATACACTCAAAAAAGGGCTTTAGAACATATTACTGCACCGCTAAACAGCAAATATATATTTTTTTGCCACAAATACATGCCAAAAAGGGCTGTAATTTTCTCACTTCACCACACAATGGCTAATAAGCCCTTTTTTTTCCCCTCTAATACAAGCCAAAAAATGCTATAGAACATATAACTGCACCGCTGAACGGAAAATATATGTTTTTTGGCCACAAAAAGGGCTTTCGAACATATAACTGCACCTCTGAATTGCAAAGATATACTTTTTGCCACTAATACACGCCAAAAAGGGCTATAATTTTCTCACTTTACCACACAACGGCAAATACTTTTTTTGAGCCACTAATACATGCAAAAAAGGGCTGTAGAACATATAACTGCACCGTTGAGCACCAAATAATATATATATTTTTGTCACTAATACATGCCAAAAAGGGCTTTAGAACTGCACCGCTGAATGGCAAATAGGCCCTTACTTTTTTTCACTTACACACTTCACAAAAGAGTTTAGAACATATAACTGCACCTCTGAACGGTAAATAGTATATATTTTTTTGCCACTAATACATTCCAAAAAGGGGTTTAAAACATATAACTGCACCGGTAAACTGCAAATATATATTTTTTGGCACAAATACATGCCAAAAAGGGCTGTAATTTTCTCACTTCACCACACAATGGCTAATAAGCCCTTTTTTTGCCTCTAATACAAGCCAAAAAATGCTTTAGAACATATAACTGCACCGCACAAGGGCAAATAAGAAATATTTACTTGTAATAAATCCTGTTAATGGCTGTATCAAACAGCACTTGCACCCCAATGACAAAAACTATTTGCTGGAATTACAGAGCTGTTTAATGGCAATTAGGATCCGCACAGTACAGCAAGGTGTAATAGGATTGTTCCTATTACCCAGGCTGTAAACGTCCCTACTGAACCCTGTTCTGCTTCAATACTGTGGAATAATTCCTACCTATCCTTTCCCTACACTTTTGAGGGTGTCCTCTGTATGGATCTTGTACAGTGGTACTTACAGTCTCTAAATCTCCATAAATACTTTATTTGCCACCGCAGTGTGCCTCCATGTGGCACTGCTTTTTCCACAATACCTCCATATCACTGTATTCCGCAGATCATGCCACAAATTCTTTTCAACAGATTTCATATGAATCCTTGATTAAAAGTATGAAATTGGAGAAATATGTATCATAAAGTATGTGCCCATAGATTTCTACAGGTGTTGTATTGTGGATGTGCTCATCACAAGATCTGTAATGTGTGCACAAGGCCTTACTTATATATTTAATTACAAAATGTATGGCGGTCTCATTAATATGGTGGCAGCACATCTTGCAGGAAACATGCTAGAGAGCAGGAGGAGAAGTAGATTGATTTATAGTTGTGTTGGAGTTGTGTGTGTATATATATATATATATATATATATATATATATATAATATACATGGAATGCTGTCAATCACTCCTGAGCAGAGAAAGAGCAGAGTTTTAAATGAATAAAATACAAGTTATACCGGATCTCCTACCACAAAACTATACATCATTCTGCTCAGCATCTCCTACACTATAACCTGCTTTTTCAACATGACTTTTTTTTCTTTAAAGAGGTATTCTCTTTTTTATAATTACAATTATTTATTTAGGGAATACGACATTGAACAATTTTCTAGTAAACATCTATTTGCTTGTAGACCTTTACAATATCCATACAGTAGCCTCAACCTAAAAGGCTGAGTCCTATTTACTTATCACATGATTGTGTGAAGGGTGTCACATGACTGATGCCATGTTTAATTTAGGCCATGGACACCTTATACAAACTGGGAGGCTCTGGGCCATATCAGCCGGTCTCTGATGGGGCTCACAGGCACCTCCCACCTCCCATTGCAAGCATGGTTACATGCTGGAGGTCACTGGTGAGCTGTTTGTGAGTCCCGTAATGCCCAACGGCCCCTGGTATCGCCCATACGGCACAGGTAGGTTGAGTGGTAGGGTCTCGGGCTACTTGACAGACCTTGGCGTGGTGTCAGAGCTTAAGACATGTCCTCCAAGTACTGTAGGATGTGTCGAACTAACCTCTCAATTTTAACATCAGTGTGAGGGTTTAGTATTGCCGCAGAGTGCACCTGCCTTTGCTATGGTCATGGATACCTTACACAGGACTGGTAGAGGGGAAATACCATTGTACAGTATATAGGGTTCAACCTCTTGATATAAACAATAATAATGCATGCAGAAATTCAAAAACTCTTATATAAGAAAATTGTATGATTTCCTATTATATAAACAAATAAATGTTAAAAAAACAACATAATTTGGAATACAACTTTAAGTATTCCACAAGGCATTCAGAATTTTTCCTTATAAAGTTTTGAGCTTTGCATTGTTGTTATAATTCAGTATTAAGTCTATTATCAGCTTTACATATTTATAAACTGAGGATATGCGGTAATGTGTTAGTTTTAAATGATGATACTGTGATATTTTGATGCAAATATGCATATATTCAATCATACAGAGATAAAAATAAGAATACGCTTTTTTTTATGGGCTACGCATCTGTAGTGTCCCACTCGGTAATAGTGGGCACCGCTTAGGAGTCAAAAGGGTCACGTTGTTCCCCCTCATGTGGGGAGATTGGTATTTTGTCATTTTATGCAATGTTTTACCCTGCAAATGTCATGTGTTTCTGTGTACATGCCTGCTAGGGGTGTAGTTTAGCCTCCCAGACAGTAGAGGGAGCTAGGGAGCCCCTAGTTTATATCGCTAGGCCCAGGCAGGGGATAGAGATCCCAGGCCCTGGAGCCTGAGAGAGCAGTGCAGGCTCTGAGCCTGTGAGGGCAAGATCAGCTCCTGTGCAGTCAGTCTAAGACTGGAGCTAGCTCAGTCCAGGCCGTGTGCCAAAGGAACCACCTTCCAGGAGAGAGTCCTGAGTATTCCTTCCCGGAGAGAGTTCTGAGTCCACGATAAGGTTCCCTCCTAAGTCCTGCAATCAGCAGAGAGAAACCCAGCAGCGCCATTACCCAGTCCAGCTAGAGTCAAGCTGAGAGGCAGAGAGAGAAAGTGAGTGCAAGATGATATTACAGATCAGAGGAGGTACTTCAGTGTTGTTGTAGTAATTTCCTTACCCCATGCTCACAAGCACGTGTATCAGCTCCTTTTGTGTAAGGAAAGGCCGCAATATTCCAGTAATGAGATAAGATGCTTCATGGTTCAGATCTGTTGAGAGACTGCCCTCCTCAGACCCTTTTTTTATTTACATAGACCAAGGGATAACAAATAGGAAGTGGGCGGGCCCAACACCTGACCACTCCCTTCAGGTACATTACAGTCATACAGGAAGTGATGACACACACACACAGAAAGAATACCACAACATGTCTCTTAGTCACCACTAGGGGGAATCTTGTTCAGCATCGATCAGTGATCAATGCTCAACAAGGCTCACCAGGATTCTTATGTGGGCCTACTTATAGGAACAGCGTCACCATCTCCAGCGGTTGATCAGGCACACTGGAAATAACGAATGCACGTTCCTTTCCGTATATTGTTCTCTTAATAAATGCATACACGCCAAGCCAATAAATCCGCCTTTTGGGCGGAGGGCCCCAGCCGGCATCTATCCATTCGCCAAGAGAGCACTGCTTGCTGCGTCTCTATATCCGCAGCAAGATATCCACTTCCAGTGGTTTACACACTGAGAGACACGATGACAATATTACAAAACACATCATAATAATTTCCACAACAGTGTTCCCAAGGATAAAGCCAGAAATTAGGCATACGGGCCTTGGAAGTTTTTGCCAGTCAGGATCCTGAGGGATGCAGCCTGTACTGTGAGTCTATTTAACCCTCTGTGTAACCTTGCCACTCTATACGTGCATTACTACTGTGAAGCCTGGTGTATACCAATTGTCTTCTGTGGAACTACAAGGAGTGTGTATAAAGTTGCCATTATTCAGTAAAGAAGAGTTCTGTTTCAATTCAAGTGTCTGCACCTCCATTATTCCCACTGTCAATTGGTGTGTCACCGTTACCGGCACTGGCGTCACGAACTGTATGGGACCTGGCCATAGGAACGTTAAATCATAACACCAAGGGCACCTCACCAAACACCCGGCCTGTGTCCCCCAAATTAGAGTGTGCCCCAGAGGACCCACATGTCTGCCTCTCCATCACTGGCATCTCTCTCTCCCTTACCCCGGGATGCTACACATCTTATCGTAGTTTTACTCACAGATACAGTATGATTTTTCTACACTTGCTCTGTCTTCCCTGTCCCACTGTAAACAACATCTTTCTGGCATTGCAAGAGTGCTAGAATTCAAGGGAACTATCTTGGCATACAGTGCCTGGTAATTGAAGAACATTTTTCATGGCCCTTTTCCAGTGCTATTACTATTGACTATAGACTATAGATCCAGATCTAACATCACAGCCATATTCTTTTCCAGATCTTTTGATCTGGATTACCTGTTGTGCTAATGCTGATCCTTAACTCAGTCTAGTTCCTGATTACAAACCTGCTTAACCATTTGGATATTACACCTGGTACTTGTGCTACTTCTGGTCCTGACTCCTGACCTTGTCCCAATCTCTTGCCTTGGCTTGTTGTGTCCTGTCAGTTTACTTGGTTCCTTTACAGCAGGCTTCCCCTTTAACAGTGAGTTTCACAGCACCCCCCTTTTTGACAGTGACCTCCACAGGGGCCCACCCCCTTAACAGTGGCCTTTACTTCAATCCGCTTCAACACTGGCCTCCATAGCAGACCATTCCCAGAGTTCCAGTTTTAGGCCGGAGAGTCTGATTTTCTGACTCCCTGTCCTCCGTTTCGCGCAAGGCCTGGATGGACACAGGTATGTCATTTTTGAACAGCTCAATCTCAGACAGCAGTACTGTGCTGTCTGAGCATGAGCTGCAAGGAGAAAGTCACCCTCACTCCCACCCCTGCAGCTGACGAAAGTTGATTTTTAACTTCCGTCGGCTGCGGAGGGGGAAGCAGTGTGGACTAACCAGTTCAGGGTTGTGGCTTAGCGAGACCTAAAAGTTGGTTTTTAATTACATTTTTTCAATCCCTGTCGGCTGAGGAGTGGGAGGAGGCATGGCCTAACCTGATAGGGGGTGTGGCCTTTTAACAGCTCACCCTAAGCCAGCAACACTGTCCTCTCTGAGTGTGAGCTGCAGAGAATAAGTCACCGTCCCTGCAGCTGACAGAAGTTGATTTCTTCATTTTGTCAATCACCGTCGGCTGCGGAGGGGAGGGGGTGTTGCCTAACTGTATCAGAGGTGTGGCTTATTGGGACCTAGAAGTTAATTTTTAACTTTATTTTTTCAATCCCCGTTGGCTGAATGGGAGGGGGCATGGCCTAACAGAATCGCCGGGGTGTCCTTTTGAACATCACACCCTATTACAGCAGCACTGTTCTGTCTGAGTGTGAGCTGCAGGTAGAAAGTCACCGTCCCTCCCACCTCTGCAGCTGACAGAAGTTAATTTCTTCATTTTGTCAATCCCCGTCGGCTGCAGAGGGGAGGGGGCGTGGCATAACTGAATCGAAGGCATGGCCTAGTGGGACCTGGGGGCGGGGTTTTAAGGGTAACTTGAATGGCCACCCTGTTTGCCCTCTGAACTGTGACCTCCACAGCACTCTACTCCCTTAACAGTGTCATCCACAGCGCCCTGCCCCTTTAAAGCTGACCTGCAGCAGTGAAGAGAAATGGCCGAGTTGTTATGGAAACCTCAGGAAATAAGGTACTAAGTGCTATTAGGCCACGGCTTTACTTCTATAGCGATTATCCTGGTGACAGATTTCCTTTAAAACTCATATACAGCAGCAAAGAAACATGGCTGGGTTGTTATGGTTACCTGGAGTAAAACTGTGTGTGGAGACGAACTGGCAACGAGCTTCTATTGGCTAATCGGTCATGTGACCAGGCTTCTATTGGCCAATGCATTTTTTGGCAATATCTCTCGAACGGTACGTCCCAGAGAGCTGAGACCTGGTCTAAAACCTTCCCGGGCACCTGATGTACCTGTGTGCCAAACTTTGTGATTGTAAATGCGACGGTGCAGATTCCTTTAGCGGATAAACACACACACATACATACACATATACACTCAGCTTTATATATTAGATTATACAACCAGATCCGTTCATGACGTATGCATGCGGTTGTATTATTGTAACGGAAGCGTTTTTGCAGATCCATGATGGATCCGCAAAAAAAGCTAGTGTGAAAGTAGCCTAAGGCCTTATTCACACCTCAGTGTTCGTTCGGTCAGTGATTTTCACCAGTGATTGTGAGCCAAAACCAGAATTGTTCTGTTTAAATTAGCATCTTCTTTTGGCTCACAATCGCTGATAGAAATCCCTGACTGAACACTGAATAAGTCCTTAGAGAGTCCACATACTGGTATCTGACCATAACTTATAGAATGCCAAATTAGGCACGTTTCTTCTGATATCTGGTTATAATATCTAGAGGTGCAGGATCTGTCAGTCTGGGTGAGACGTTTAGCACAGGTAACACCTTATACTGACTGCAGGGCCCATATTTCTCCAGATAAACACTTCATTCCTGCAATTTCCCTATCTCCAATTAGGGGAAAAGATTAACTTCATTTCACATAATTTTCACTTAACGTACAGTGTAGTGATTTACATGCATCAGTTACCAGTGGCAATAAACCTCAGTCTCAATAATTCATGGTATGTTCTGGCCTTTATTAGGAAACCCTTATTGCTTTAAGATCCTGAGGAAAATCAACCTTGCACACTCTCCATGTCTATCAATAAGGCAAATTTGGAGTAACATTACCAGTGGTTCAATTTACTACTCATGTTCCAAGCCAAAGGCTCAGTGTATTGGAATGCCACTAGGGCAATGTATTCAGTTTGCCTTGTGCAGAAAGAAATGTGCTGCATTTGCCTCCACAGCCAGGAAGGCGTCTTTTAGCCTGGGGTACATGCACAGTATCAGAATGAACAACAGCGCCACCTTATGTTCAGAAATTAATGTAGCAAAGCCCTATTCCTTAGCAAGGCACAAAAATGAAAAGTGTTCTCAGCTAGAGCAAGCTACGCAATGCTATGAGTGTGAGTGTGCCAAAGGGGTCTAGGCCTAATGTCTTCACGAGCCACTGAGAATCATAGTTATTATGCTGTACATTACATAATGCAATCTCAACATGGTAAACATACTGTATGCTTGGCATAGAGATGTAGCAGGCATTAACCACCTCCCGTCATGCTAACGCCGAAAGGCATTCGGGAGGTGATTCTATCAGGTCTCAATGAGGTCTATTGGCATCATCTCTTGAGACCCGAGATCACATGTAAACGCGCGCGCACGTTCACTGCAATGCGGCAGGTTACAACTTATTCTACAGCCTGCCAGCGCTGATCGTTCGCTGGTAGGCTGCAAATGTCAAAAAATCGCATCCAAATCGCATATCAGAAGCTGTTTTGTAAACCTTTTGCTTGGGACCACCAGAGGACACAGGCAGCTATGTAAGTGCACCAATCAGCACACACCAACCCCCCCCCCCCCCCCCCCTGTCTCTTATTAACCCCTTATTAACCCCTGATCACCCCATATTAACTCCCTGATCACCCCCATGTCATTGATCACACCCCTGTAAGGCTCCATTCAGACGTCCATATAAATACCCCACAAGTGACCACATTTTAGAAAGAAGACACCCCAGGGTATTCTGTGAGGGGCATGGCGAGTTCACAGAAAAAAAAATTTTGGCACAAGTTAGCGGAAATTGATTTTTTTTTTCTTACAAAGTCTCATATTCCACTAACTTGTGACAAAAAATAAAATTTTACATGAACTCACCATACCCCTCACGGAATTCCTTGGGGTGTCTTCTTTCTAAAATGGGGTCACATGTGGGGTATTTATACTGACCTGGCATTTTAGGGGCCCTAAAGCGTGAGAAGTAGTTTGGAATCCAAATGCGTAAAAATGCCCTGTGAAATCCTAAAGGTACTCATTGGAATTAGGGCCCCTTTGCGCATCTTGGCTGCAAAAAAATGTCACTCATGTGGTATCGCCGTACTCAGGAGAAGAAGGGCAATGTGTTTCGGGGTGTATTTTTACATATACCCATGCTGGGTGTGAGAAATATCTCTGTAAATGACAACTTTATAAATTTTTTTATACAAAGTTGTCAATTTACAGAGATACTTCTCTCATCCAGCATGGGTATATGTAAAAATACACCCAAAAACACATTGCCCTACTTCTTCTGAGTACAGCGATACCACATGTGTGACACTTTTTTCAGCCTAGGTGCGTAAAGGGGCGGAAAGTCCAACGAGTACCTTTAGGCTTTACAGGGTTGCTCACAATTTACCCCCCCCAAAATGCCAGAATAGTAAACACACCCCACAAATGACCCCATTTCAGAAAGTAGACACCCCAAGGTATTCACTGAGGGGCATAATGAGTCTGTGGGATATTTTATTTAAATTTTTTGCCAGAAGTTAGCAGAAATGGAAACTTTATATTTTTTTTTCCTCAGAAAGTGTCATTTTCTGCTAACTTGTGAATTTTTTTTAAATCATACATGAACTCACCATGCCCCTCTGCGAATACTTTGGGGTATCTTCTTTCTAAAATGGTGTCATTTGGGGGGTATTTATACTATCCTGGCAATCTAGCACCTGAAGAAACATGACAAGTGCTCAGAAAGTCAGAGCTGCTTCAAAATGCGGAAATTCACTTTTTTGTACCATAGTTTGTAAACGCTATAACTTTTGCGCAAACCAATAAATATACACTTATTGGATTTTTTTTTTACCAAAGACATGTAGCACAATAAATTCTGACACAAACTTGTATAGAAATGTAATTATATTTGAACAATTTTACCAGAAAAAGTTAAAAATACACTTTTTAAAAAAAAATTACGGTCTTTTTTTTTATTAATATCATAAAAACAAACAATTTCTGCAGCAATCAAACGCCACCAAAAGAAAGCTGTCTTTGTGAGAAGAAAAGGAGGTAAAATTCATTTGGTTGCCAAGTTGCATGACCGAGCAATAAACCGTCAAAGTTGTGAAGTGCAGATTTGTAAAAAAGGGCCTGGTTACTGGGGGGTATAAACCTGTGGTCCTTAAGTGGTTAAAGTATTTCCTGGTGCATTAACACACAAGCTTATCACACTGGCATAGTTTGACAATGTGCAAAACATATAAACCTCAAAGTTGGTATCGAGTTACACTTCTAGGACTCGAAATCTATCTAAAAAAGCCAAGTCAGCATGCTTGGCTTAACCAGTTTCTGACCGCCCATAGGCTATAAACATCATGGGGGCTGGGACTTATCTATGAATGGACGTTCTGGAATGTCCATTCAAAGATCACAACTGCACGCTAATTGTGAAGCTGCTGAGCAGGGGGCTCGCTGTCAGTGACAACAGGGCGCCCCATAGAAAAAGCAGGGACCATTCCTCTGTGCCTCTGCCTTCTAGATCGCTGTGTGCTCAGCAATGAACTAGTGCTGTGTATAAAGCTGAGGAAGCGATGTGCCACTTCCTGTTCCTGCTCGGCAGTCATGTGACCACCAGGGCAAGGAGACTGCAGGAGCTGCTGGGTCTTCCTGAGACCGCGATCAGTCCTGCAGTGAAGCTGTACAGTGCTGTATACCGCTGTACAGCTCCTCTGGGGGTTGTATTCCCCCTGTAACTGGGGCTACTATATAAGCCTCAGTTACAGGAGAAATCAATAGTAAATAGTGTTGATCACGAATATTCTAATCGGAAATTTTTATTGTGAATATCAGCACTTCGAGAATTAGCAAAAATCTAGAATATAGTGCTATATATTCGTAATCGCGAATTTTTTCATCAGTACTACTGCTTCTTGATTGTGGGCCAATGAGAAGGCTGCAATATCTTTGTCTGAGCTTCATATATATAATACAGATATTTAGTTAGTGGGAGATAGTGAGTGTAGGTTAGATAGTGATATAGTGTAGCTGATAGGTTCCAGTGCAGGGTGTTAGGTAGTGTGATAGGGATTACTGTGCTGTGATAGGGATTAGTGTATCTGTTAGACACAGTGCTGTGATGTCTCAGCAATACTCAGTGCACCAATCAGTAATATCCACTCAGACCTGATAAAATGTGAAGTTGCGCGTATTGCACAAATAAAAATGCGTATCATTTCTGCTGATTTGCACAATCGCGAAAATAATGACTGGAGATCATGAATTTTAGAATTCGCGAATTTATTGCGAATATTACGAATATTGTCTATACCACTCATCACTAATAGTAAAAAAAATATATATATGATGTTAAATATCCCCCAGAGGTCTAGTATGTAGGTCTTATGAGGGGGCACAAAGTATAAAATAAAAAATAAAAAAGTACTTAAAAAAATAAAACTTCACATGTAAAAAAGCGTAATTTTCCCCAATTGTCATTTAAAAATTGTTAAAAATAGATAAAAATAAAAATAGGCATATTTGGTATCACCGTATCTGTAATGACTGGCTCTATAAAAATATCACATGATCTATCCCATCAGATGAATGTAGTAAAAAAATTAATAAAAATTATGCCAAAACTGCTTTTTTTTTTGTCACCTCACCTCCTAAAAAAACATAATATCAAGTGATCAAAACGTTGTATGTACCCAAAAATGCTACCAATGAAAATGACAGCTTATCCCACAAACAATGAGCCCTCACACAAGACCATAACCAGAAACATTTTTATAATATGACTCTAAGAAAATGGCAACACGAAAATGTTTTTCTTTTTTTTTCAAAAATGCTCTTGTTGTGTAAAACTTGATTAAAAAACAGAAGTATTTGGTATTGCTGCATCTGTAATGACTGGCTCCATAAAAATATCACATGATCTACCCCATCAGGTGAACGCTGTAAAATTTTTATAAAAATTACACTGAAGCAGCTTTTTTGTCACCTTGCCTCCCAAAAAACATAATATCAAGTCATCAAAAAGCCTTCTACCTGAAAATGGAAATAAAAAGTACAGTCTGTCCTGCAAAAGGCAAGACCTCAGACATCTATGTTGGCAGAAATATAAAAATGTAATAAAAATAAGAAACACTCACAAAATTAAAATTTTTGCCCACCTCACCTTCCAAAAAATTAGATAAAATTATCAGAAAGCCAAATGTACCCAATGATACAGATGCCAATAAAAAACTACAGCTTGTGTGCAAAGAATAAGCGCTCACACTGCTCAGTCAGCGAGAAATAAAAAAGTTATGGCTCTTAAAAACCATTTCAGCTAATTCCATGTTAGAAAATTCAGATGCCATGCCTTCCCTTATGAGCTCTGGAGTATCGCCAAACATCAATTTACGACCACAAATGGTGTGTTACTGTATTCAGGAGAAAATGGGTAACACATTGTGGGGTGATATTTGGGCCTATAGCACCATTTTCTTGTTAAAAAAAAATAAATATAAAATTAATTTTTCATTTTAACTGTCAAGGTGCTCACTACACCACAAATTCATTGGGTGGTGTAGTTTCCAAAATATGGTCACTTTTTGGGGTCTTCACTGTAGGGGTACCTCAGGGTCTCTTGAAATGCAACATTGAGCCCAAAGACCATTCCAGCAAAATCTGCCTTCTGACCACTGCCATGTGCCCAGACAGTGGTATACGGCCACATGTGGAGTGTTTCTGTAAAATGCAGAATCAGGGTAAAAAATATTGAGGTTTGTCTTGTTGATAACCCTTGATGTGTTGCAAGAGAAGTGACCCTTTATTTTGCTTAAAATTCTTTTGGAATACCTAAAGAGTTAACAACATTTCTAAAATCAGTCTTGAATAGTTTGAGGGGCGTAGTTTATAAATTGGGGTAATTTATAGGTGGTTTCTATTATGTAAGCTCATCAAAGTGACTTCAGAACTGAATTGTTCCTTAAAAAAGTTGATTTTGGAAATTTTCTTGAACATTCTAAACCGCCTAACGTCCTAAAACAATAAAATTACATTACCAAAATGATGTCAACATAAAATAGACATATGGTGAATGTTTTATGAGGTATCACTATCTGTCTTGAAAGTAGAGAGATTTAACTTTAGAAAATAGTGAATTTTTCCAAATTTTTGGTAAAACATATTGACCCAAATTTATCGTTAACATGACGTACGATGTGTCTCTGAATGGCTAGGATAAGTGAAAGCATTCCAAAGTTGCTACCACATAAAGCGACACACATCAGATTTGTAAAATTAGGCTTGGCCAGGAAGAGGGTAAATGGCTTGGTCTGGAAATGGTAAAAGGAGCATTTCCATCTGGGACATTAATGGCCTATCGCTAGAACATGGCATCAGTGTCAGATTGGTGCAGGTCTCACCTCTGGAGTTTTTTTTTTTTTTCATTTCCACTATGGCACTTGACCATATGATACTTTGATTACTTAGACAATACACTGAGGTACTGAGGTACTAGTAAAGACCCCAAAAAAAAAAAAATATGAATCATGATATAGAATAGTATATTTAGCATTAAACAAATGCTTAGTCTTATCCGCAAAATAGACAAGTATGAGACAGTTTCTATCATTTGTGGCTTGGCCGCGCGAATGCAGGTAGAATGAGGATGCCATCCGTTTTCTATCCGCATTGGCCCCATAGAAATGAATAGGTCCGCATGCAATACACAAATGCGCAGATCGGAAGCAAACTGAAAATATGGTCATGTGAATGTACCCTCAGGCCAGGGCCCCTCGTGTCGTTCGCCCAAACCGCTTTCTATGATGAGACGCATTTCTATAATCACAGACCTGATTTAGCCGCTGTACATAAGCTCATAGCTTTTATTTCCTCTGTTTTCAGTGACTGAGCTGAAACCAATTAGTCTCATGGTGGTATCTGCATAAATAATAGATGCCCCAATGATGGATCGCTATTCCGAAAGGTGTAATTACCAAGAGATAATTCGATCTCTAAATATGATCATTTCTTTTATTCATAACTTTAATACACAGGACGGGAGGCTCCCATCCTCGCTGTCTTTGAGAAAAATGGACAGAAAGAATAAGGCAACAATAGTGCACATCAGGATTCCTTCACAACGGAAGGAAAGAGCCTAATTTGGTTTCTCTGTACAAGCCTCGATCATTATTATTATTATCATCATTCTAATGTAATTCTTTTTCAGTTTATAATTGGGACAGAGGTAGACGATAATTCTTCTCTACTAAGTGGTATGACTAAATCATTTGAGTATGTCATGAAATAGCATTTAAAGGGGTTGTCCCACAAAAAAAATTCTACATTTTTAAAACCAACACCTGGCTATAAATATTATTGCAATTGCACGCATTTCAAAATGCATTTTTCAATTAAATCTATCTCTATAGTGGCACCTTCTGTCTGTGCGTCCATTGCAGAGGTGGACGTACGTGCTCAGTTTCATCCTTCAACTGCCAAGAGCTGTATCTACTGTTACAAGCTGTGCCAGTTACAAGGAGAGAGCTACAGCAGAAAGGACATGCCCCCTGAGCTACAGTAAAAAATACATACCCTGAGCTGCCAGCTTCAAAATAAACCCAGCAGAGCAATTGGAGCAATGAATGGGGAGATCTCTGGATCCATGCGAGGTACAGGGCTGGTTCTAGCTTTGTTAGAAGGTGACTGCCATGTACAGTATGATGTCTGGCTTTCATTTTTTACACTAATCAAACCCAAACCCCACCAGCTCTAAAAATGAAAGTTTCATTGAAGCTATGTATCTCTAATTCCCCACAGCTGATGAGTGCACCATCTACAGGGCAAGATGGACCTCATATCATTCGTCAGACACACACACATGTCTACCGATGTAGGATTAATCTCTATGTTTTCCCAACCAAATTTGGTGAGGACTGAGGGAAAGTGTTGCTTTTTGCCTTAAAGTTATGAAAGAGTCAAGCTTATACAAGGGCCCAAGAGCTTCCATTTACGGTTCCATGCAGGTCCACATAGCGAAGGACTGATTTAGTTGCCGCAGTGTAACAGGTACAACATGCTATTTAACATGTAGTTATTTTCTTATGTGATGCGTCCTTCTTTTTTTATGCTTTCAGCCTATTCTACTGACCTCAAGTCTTGTGGAAGCTCTAGGATCCATACAGACTCCATTTCTTCAGTACAGTTTGGAGGATAGAAGCTAAGCTCTGCTTGCTATGGGATACAAGGATTTTTTTTTCTCTTTGATACATGTTGATACATGAGGTCCATTATCCTTATGACAACCATTCCTCTTGTTCATATGTTTATAAGCCTGATAAAGTTAGATCCTCTGTAGATTCACTGCCATCTGCATTACTCAGGCAGATCATATGCGGCCAAGCAAATACTATGTGAGATACATTTTATTTTTTACTGAAAAGTGTGAACGAAATTTTAGACAGTACATTATCACAGCCTGACCTTTAGTTATGGCCATTTAAGTCACACTCATTAATTCCTTAGGAGATGACTGAAGCAAAAAGGAATGTAGCTAACTTGTTTTAGAAGGCAATGCTCAAAGCAGCAGGGGATTCTACCCAGAGTTGTGAATTCCCTCTAAAAGGCTAACTGATATGTTGGGTGCATTCTAATTTTAACCTGTTAGATTAGCATACTTTCAGAATATGTAACTTTTAGTTCTTGGTTCTTGCATTAAAATAATGTGATTTCATGTATTAACTTCAACATCTTACTTGTAATACCATGCCTATCCACAAGGCGCACTGTCACAAGGAAATGTACAGTATTTACTGACCAAAATAATCTTTATTCAGATCTATGTAGAACCATAGGTGTAGTGCCCTGGAGCAGGAGTACTTTGAAGTCTGGACATTTGTGGACATTTGCCTGTTCCCCATATGCAAAGTTATAAACTTCTTACTTTATTTCACTTGAAATGGTTAACTTGCAAGGTTAAATACTGTATAATTGCATTTTATATGTTGTGATATGTATTTCCTGTTCAGTTGCACTGTATTTGCGAGGCTCGGTAGAAAGGGTTAATGAACACTAAGAGACTTTTGGGACTTTCTAGCTAATAATGAAAAGCTAGTAATTTTCCACATCTACCATAAGGTTTAAAGAAGAACATGTTTTGTAGGGAAAAAGCCATACGCTGTTTACCACCAAAATCAGACAGACTGAGCTTTTGAATATCTGGTTTAGTTATGTTGTTATGTCAGGAAGCTTGTTTTTGTCTGGAAAAACGGCTGTGTCATTACCATTGAGTAAGGTTACTTTCATACTAGCGTTTTTTGCAGATCCGTCATGGATCTGCAAAAACGCTTCCATTACAATAATACAACCGTATGCATCCGTCATGAACGGGATCCGGTTGTATTATGTCTTCTATAGCCATGACGGATCTGTTTTCTATTGTGCCAGATTTTGTCAGAGAAAACGGATCTGTCCCCGTTGACTTACATTGTGTGCCAGGATGGCTCCATTTTGCTTTGCTTCGTCAGGCGGACAGCAAAACGCTTCAGGCAGCATTTTGGTGTCCGCCTCCAGAGCGGAATAGTGAATGAAGCGAGACAAACGGATGCATTCTGAGCGGATTCTTTTCCATTCAGAATGCATTAGGGCAAAACTGATCCGTTTGGGACCTCCTTTAAGAGCCCTGAACGGATCTCAAAAACGAAAAGCCAAAACGCTAGTGTGAAAGTAGCCTAACACTGAAGCTCTAATGTAAATCTGAGAGACGGGAGTTGAAACAATGTATCTGTTTGTGCTAAGTTTCTCCACTCCCCCCTCCCACTAGAAGGTTCCAGTCTAGCTAGAAATGGTATATAAGGACAGCAGTCAGAGCCCCTAGTGTTCTGCAGTTAGGGACCCGTGCTTGGAGGTGAAGACTCTGACAGTCTGCATGAGTGACCAGAAGAAGACGCTGAGATGGGTTCGCTGAGCCACAGACCATGGGTCACCAGCCCTGTGACCAAGGAGCCACCCAGACAACTGAGCTACAGACTATGGACCTCCAGCCTTTGGCCAGAGTACCAGCCTTCTAAGAGAGAGAGGTACAGCTAGCTCAGGCCTTCCCTCAGCATCAAACCTGTCTTCTTCCAGGGAGGAGACTGGAGAAGCCAGCCCTATGCCTTGCCTGTATTGTTTTGCATCTGAAACCCTCCAGTAAAGAAGCATACTGGTTTACTGCAGACCCTGGCTCTCTGGACTTATTTCCCATTGGGGTTCACCATGCCTTTCCATCCCTTCTGGAGAGCAGAAATAAATAGTGATACCTCAGCACTGTTTGGAGGACCCAGTGTAGTATTGGGACCACCCCAAACTTGGCCACTGCATACGATACAGCCCCACCTAGTAGAAGAAGTGTTTATAACAATCTTGGGATAAAGAATTTATCTTTTTCTTTAGAAGCATATTCAGGAATCAGATGTATCTAGTGTAAGATGCATTCATATTAGTTAAAGGATAACTGTCACATTTAGACCCTAATTTCAGTTTTCATATATGTAGTTACTAATATGATAATATTCCTAAATCAATAACTATTAGACTTACTTACCCCTTATTTAATAAGATTCAGCCCTTAGCAACCAGTCTGCATAAAACTGCAGTTTCACTATTCTGTTAAGATGGCCGCCCTCAGCCCTGAGGCTAACCCATAGGACACCTGCAGTGAAGTTAGTGAAGACCAGCTCTGTATAGGGGGGTCTTGCAGTGAAGTTCCCAGGTCTGACTGAAGCCTGTAGTCCTTCCATAAGCTCTCCTCTTATCAGATAAGGCTTTCATTTATACACTGAGCAGCCCATATCTTCCCTGAGCTTTACATTCTCCAGCACTGCTAAGGGAGTGTCTGCCAAGCACAGGCATGTGGAGAAGTTTACACACACAGCCCAGCACTGTTATCTCCTGTCAGGAAGAACCTGGCTTTTTATACATTCCCTTACAATGTTGACTCACTATCAGTTCCCAGTGCACGCAGCGTGCTCCGTCCTCTATCTGGTAGACGGAAGGAGCATAGCAACCTGATTTTATCTCAGGTAAATATAGCCAATACTGGGGACTTTTAGGTGGCTTTTAGGGATTATTTATTAAACAATCAGAAATTAAAACAGGGCCAACAAGGTGATATTAATCACCAAAATCCAATAGTAAAAAAAAAAAAAAAATTTGACAGTTATCCTTTAAGATATAATATTAGATGTTAGAGAAGATGGGATAGCTTTATATTTTTCTGTAATGTTTTACAGACCTGCCTTTTTTTGTGAGGTTCATCAGGAGTGATGTAAACCAGTTGATCACTTGGATTTCTAACTGAGAGATAGAATGAATGTGTATATCACGTACACCCCAAGTAAAAATGGTTGGCCTATCTCAGACAATGATGGCATACCTGTAAAATATGCCATCAATGTCAGATTGGTGTGGTTTCAAATGCTGGAACCTGCTACTACCCTCTGTGTCAAAATGGTTAAAGGTGGTGGCCCATCTCAGACATTGATGACATATCGCTAAGTGCGGGTCCCACCTCTGGGATCCATTTTTATCTCCAAAATGAAGCTCCAGAAATGAAGAACAGTACACCGCAAATGCGTGGTCTGCTCTCCATCCCGAAAATGGCTGTAAGTTTTCAGAAGTCCCTTAATAGTGAATGGAGAGCACACTGTGCAAACAAGGTTACCACTTCATTCACCGCAATGGGACTGCTATAAATAGTCGAGACGATGCTCAGCTATTTTCAGAACTCCCACAGAGGTCAGACTTGCACCTTTCTAATAGAGATTAGTGAATTTCTCACAAATTCGATTTGGCTGGTTCACCAAATTTTCTGAAAAAATTTGATTTGATCCCAATTTATTTGCAGCGAATCGTGTTAAGAAATTGCTATTTCCTGGGCTGCAGAGAGCCTTTATAGGGGTGTAGAACACTGTGCCTTGCAGCAAGGCTACTTTTACACTGGTGTTTTGGTTTCCGTTTGTGAGATCCATTCATAGCCATTCTGTCCTGACACACAATGTAAGTCAATGGGGACTGATCCATTTTCACTGACACAATATGGCATAATAGAAAACTGATCCATCCCCCATTGACTTTCATTGGTGTTCAAGACGGATCCGTTTTGGCTATGTTAAACATAATACAAACAGATCCGTTCTGAACGGATGCATGTGGTTGTATTATCTGAATGGATGCATTTGTGCAGATCCATGACAGATCCGCACCAAACGCGAGTTTGAAAGTAGCCTTACACAAATAGGGATTGTGCTGTGGTAGTGAAAGAATACTGTGAGTTCGTATGACATGCAGGTGACAAGCGTCGCTATTAGAATCACTGCTCACTTCACTTATTTGTACAGTCACGGGGCCAAAACTGTCCAAGTAACTCAAGTCGATGTTAGCGTCAAGAAGACCGCACTCCTTTCACACCGTCGTCATAGGATTCCACATAGATGTCTACAGAACCTGTTCTGTTAAATGCTCATGCAAGTAGAGCCCCCCCCCCCCCGGTCCATTAACAATGCAGACCACCTAAACAATGTTGTCTTTATTAGTTTGACTAGAGCCCTTTATGGCCCAGACAGCCATGTGTCAAATGAACACAGCACGGCCACATCGCAAGCACAACACAAGCATGTTGTTTTGTTGTGCCCTACAGTCACAGAGAGCCCACAGGACACAAGGAGCTTACACAAAGGCCTAAGGGGCACAGGAAAAACACAGAGCTGACAGTGGGAACTCACAGGTCAGTGACCATCAGTACTTGAGGGCAGTGCAGGCCTGCTACAATGAGAGTGTGACCCCAGCAGCCCTGCACCCCCTCTTCCACAGACACTGCTGAATGCTTCTTACTAGATGGCCTTACCAGGTGCTTTAATAGGAAGGTCCTGTGAGCTCCAGCAGTCCGGCAGCTGAGGTCAGAGCCTGTGGGTCAGATGCAGCAGAAGGCCCAGTCACCCAGTCTGATGTTTGGGCATTGCAGCTTAGAGCAAGTGCTGGCAAAGGCTGGGGGGGCAGGGCTATGTTTCCTCCACCCACACAGAACGTCCTGATGCTGGCCTGTCACTGAGCTCTGGTGAGACTGGGGAGGGAGGATACTTAGATAGCTAACAGCAGGGGGACCCTGCATGGCATTATGGGTGATCCAGCCTTCCCAGTGTTCCTTTCTCCATGTCCTCACACGTGCAGCAGCCATTTTAGGAAAAAATGCAATTTGTTACCACGAATCGCGAGGAAATTCGGATTCGGAGTGAACCGAATAATTCCTGAAATTCGAATTCGAATTCCACTTTGTCAGCTTCGATTTGCTCATCTCTACTATCTAACATTGTCCTTGGCATCATGTCTGAGATGAGACAACCCCCTTAAAGTAAGAGACTAGTCTACTGAAGACAGGTACAACCTTTGTCATGGCTTGTGCAGAGCTGTGTCTAGCAGATGTTTCCATATTATACGAGCATATATATATATAAGTTACATATAAACTCCACTGGTGATCACAGAATAGCTTATTTGACTGAAACATTATTATGTTTACACTGCCTGGCCCTGTCAATCGATGTGCAGAGGACGCAGCAGTTGCAGAGAGAGCAGAGCCTCTAGGTGTAATGGTAACGCCCCCGTTTCTCCTAGAGGCTTATTTGCATATATTAAAACATCATTTTTCTGAGCAATGCGGGCACATATGAACATGGGTCCAACACAGATGCCTTCAGCTGCCAAGTGCACATGTCAGCCAGTGTCATAGGTACAAATCTTCTGACAGATGCCTTTCAAATGGATAAAATACAAGTTATACTGAACCTTTTCCGACAAAAGTATTTATCTGCTCAGCTCCTCCTAGGGTTGCCACCCGCTTCAACTCCCGACACCTCCCCGACTTGTGTTAAGAAAAAAAAAAAAAACTCACCTCATCCATTTTATGGCGCCGAGGGTCAGGACCTGTGCTTCAGAGTGATGACATTTCTCAGCATTGAATGGAAGCAGCAGGACCTGCGAAACGTCATCACGTTGGAACGCAGGTCCTGTCCCGAGCTTTCAGTGGGCAGTGAGTGTTCACTGCGGCGCAATCAATTCCGGTCCATGTAGAACAGGGGTGCACAACCTGGGAGCCGCATTGTCACATCATACAATTTCAAGGGGCTGCAAAAAAAAAAAAAAGTTAATTAGCGCTTGTTTGCATCAGCCTATTACACAGGCTAATGCAATGGGACTGGGGAGGAATGATCGCTCCCACAGTCATTCCTCCCTCATTCACTTCTATTAGCACATCCCTGATTACATGGTAAAATGTGCTGAGGTTAATTGTACATCTTTCATCCTTATAAAATATGCTAATCAGCCGACAAACTAGTAATTCCTTGTTTATCGGCTGATCAGCAGCACGATTATAACAGCCAGATATCAGGAATACTTGTTCCGAGTAATTGACCTGAATATCGTGCCGTGTAACAGGGGCTTAGAGATTTCCTGGTAAAAAATGATTTTTAACACGTTCCTGGAGTATGGGCCTGAAACAGAAGATTCATACTCTCTTGCTCCCGCTGTTTCCATTTTCTGGTTCCGTCGCTGTTTACATCCGGCTGGCTATGGGCATAGTCACTTGTACCTCTCCAGCCAATGACTGACTTCAGTGGTGATGTGGCCACAAGCAGCGTTTCACCTCTGAAGCCAGTCATTTGCTGGAGAGGTGCTCCGGGACAGGAGGATGGAGACAGCATGAGTAGCACGGAGCAGGAAAGTAGGAATCTTCTATGTCAGGGACTATGCTGCAGGAACCGGTTAAAATCATTTTAACTGGGAAACTCCTGTAAGTGGCGACGTTTCCTTCCTGCCTCCTATTCACAAATAAGTGCTTTACACTGCAGAGGACGTCACTCACTGGTTATTACCGCCACCAGTTATAGGTGCCCTGCAATAACCAGTAAGCACTTTCCCTGATGGCTCACGCACACGGCCATTGTTTTAGTCCTCATCTGAGCCGCATTTTATTTATGTGGCTCTTATGTGGAACCATTCACTTCAACGGGGCCGCAAAAGATGCAGAACACACATGGCTGGTCTCCTGCGGACCAAAAGAAAAGGTACAGTCGTGTGTATGAGGCCTTTCTAGCCAGGAAAGCACTTATTGGTTAACTCTTTAGTGACCAGGCCTGAAAAGGTCTTAATGACCAGTAACTTTTTTATTACATATTTAATATTTTTTTTTTCAAACTATAGCTCATTATTTAAATATGCAAACTATTATAATTAGTTCCCTATGTGTGTTGGATCTTTTTATTATACAGTATCTATAGTTTCACATGAATGGGGTGATAATTGTAATGGTTTTGGTTGGTGTTTGTTTCTTTTATGTACTTTACTATTTTTTCTTTTTTTATAACTTACTTTTTTAAATATATTTCTGCTACAAAAAGACCTTTGGGGGACACAGACTTTTTTATTTTGCACATATTCCTTTTTTTTTATCATCACTTTATTATTTATTTTTAAAATATATTTTTGATACATAATATGACAGTGAACAATTTTATTTTGCACTTTTTCCTTTTTATAGTTTTCTTTTACGGGGACCCGTCCTGCTCCTTCTACAGTGCCGAAGCAGGAGCTGTAACCCTGCATTTGTGCGGCTCCGGGCAGAAACACAGCTGATCGCACGATCAGCTGTGTTTCTGCCCAGCAGGATGGGAGCTGCCAACCATAGCTCTGGGGGCCGCAGGTTGTACACCCCTGATGTAGAACCATAGGCGTAGCAGGGGTACTTTGAAGTCTGGACATTTGTGGACATTTGCCTGTTTCCTCTATGCAAAGTTATAAACTTCTTACTTTGAGTTCTTTTTTTCTTTTCTTTTGCACAAGCAGAGAAGGTGGCATTATTAATATTGGGGGGCACTAATGGGAGCATTAGTAATTCTGGGGGGCACTAATGGGGGCATTGCTATTACAGGGGCACTAATGGGGGCATTAATATTACTAATGGGGGCACTATTAATTCTGGGAGGCACTAATGGGAACATTATTAATATTGGGGTCACTAATTGGGACATTATTATTATTGGGGGGCACTAATGGGGGCATTATTAATTCTGGAGGGCACTAATTGAGGCATTACTATTACTGGGGGGCACTAACAGGGGCATTATTAATTCTGGGAGGCCCTAATGGAGGCATTACTATTTCTGGGGGCACTAATGGGGGCATTATTAATTCTAGGGGGCACTAATGGAAGCATTACTATTACTGGGGGGCACTAACAGGGGCATTTTTAATACTGGGAGCCACATTATGACAAAGCGACTTAACACCCTGTGTTAAGCCATGCCCCTACCACACCCCCTTTGGGATGTGGCTAAACTTGGATGGTATTTTTTGTTTGGAAAGGTGGCAACCCTACCTCCATCTGTCTGCAGATCAGACTTTATGTCCAATGTGACAGGTTCCCTTTGAATCAAAGCTTTCCATTCCGAAGAAGTCACGCGGATTTTCCATGGCACAGCAAATGCCATCAATGCAGAGATACAAGACCCCACGTCTGAATAACATGAAAAATCTAACTGACGGCCTAAAAGATGAAACACTTGCGCCATTCAGGCTCCGCCTCCTCCATTTAAAGTTACATTACTCTATTAACGTCTCGCTGTGCGTAAGGTTAAACACTTATAAGTAAATCACTCGGTTTATTACTGACAGCGTGTTATAAAGACATTAATACCTTACAAAGAGGTCATTACAGTTACATAATGAACCATGTCACAATTAAACTCCTACAGGACACTCGCCAACACACACTAAATTACCTCCCGGTAATGATCACTGTGTCATTGGTTATTACTGCAGGAATTAATTGTAGATAGTTCATTAATATAGACTCTTACAGCGAGGGCGACATGAAGGAGTTAAATCATTTAGCTAGCCATACAAAGGCAGCTGGTATCGTTTTTGTCAGTTTCCTTGTAGGCAGAGGCTTTGTATAGAGCTAATTACACACACCGCTGTCGAATGGCTAGTGTTTAATGTTGCCTATTCACACTCTTTCTGAGGAAAAACGGATTTTGGAGCAAAGAGAAGTCCTCCTGGGTTTCTAACAAATGCAAAGCTACCTCCTGAGCGCAGAATTGCAGGGACATGCTGAAACAATCTCGAGTTCATATCTAATGTATTCTGACTTGCTAGTTGAAGCTTTCTATCTCATTTTAGGTTATTGCTGGCTGAGGATTACCATAGACAGGTTCAGACAGTTCTACTTTTTTGTCTCTTCAGTAATAGAGAAGATGGAGGTTTAGGAGGTTACACTTGACAGAATAGTATATGTAAGTCAGACATCATATAGTACATGACAATACATTTCTAACAAAGCTAGAACCAGCCCTGTATCACACTTGGGTTCAGACATCTTCTCATTCGTTGCTCTAATTGTTCTTCTAGAGTATATTTAGTCTGGCAGCTCAGGGTGGTGTGTCCTTTCTGCTGTAGTTCTCTCCCTGTAACTGACACCGCCTCTAACAGATCATACGGCTGGTGGTAGTTGAAAATTTAAACCAGGCACATTCGACCAGCTCAGTGAGATGGACAAGAAATAAGGAAAAGAACAAACAGCAGGTGGCGCTGTACAGATACATTTTATTGGATAACTCAGTGGCAATGCTAAATTTTTAGTGACATGCAAATATAAAATAATTCAGATCCAAGTAATAGTTTGAAAAATGTAGAATATGTTTTGTGACAAAAACACCTTTAATGTACTCTCGTTCGTTGAATCAAACTGGCAACAGTCAGGAATAAAGGAGCTATGCAACATGAATTCATTCAGCCGCAGCCAGTAGTATCTATCACCTATTAAAGGGGTTTGTCTTCCTTCAGCCAATGGCATTTATCATGTAGAAATCACAGATCTGACCAGTCAACTGTCAGCAAAGTCAAAATGTCAACCAGAGGTAATAAATTAGTGGCGTCATAGCAGAAACAAAAAATGACCCCATAAAATGTAACCTTTTAATAGTATTCATAAAAATGGAAAAATAACTCTAGTAAAACAAAACTACAATGTCCCTACTCTTGCCTGAGAGCGGGACTAAGGCCTGACAAGGGCGATCCCACTGTCTTCTAAGCTTTCCCTCTCTTACCCTGATACCACAGGGGTCCAAGAAGGCATGGGGTTGCCAGATATAGGTTCAAGAAATTTGTCACAAACGTTCCACCAGTCGTGATGTGACCGGGATAGATACATACCGTATTTTAGAAAGTCACTGATACGCCAGTCAATGATATTCATAGGGAAACCATTGCTAGGTGGGGCTCTGCCACCCTCACCATAGGGAGGAGTGACTTGGTTGAGAGTGAGCCAGAGAAGTGAGCAGCTCCAGTAGAGAACAGCCCTGGATTAAGATAACCAGCCAGAGAAGAGAAAAAGTCTTTAAACCAACCTCTGAGGGAACAAGAGAGAAAAAAAAACAATGGAGGAGCATTCCAGTGTTAAGAGGTGGTGCACACAACAAAGACTGTGGAGGTAACTTTTGGACTCTGATGCTAACTTGTCCAGGAGATGTAAAGCTTCAGGAGGCAGTACATATTTTGGAGGCAGGCTAAAAACTATACCCTGCAGAGGGAATTTGTAGCCTCATATTGTGAGTATGAGATAAAGTTACAGAAAGTGCAGAAAGCTACAAGAAGAGTGTTACACCCCTATGTCTGGATGCTTTAGCTTGAGAATGTTGTCAAGATTAACTTAACCTGTGTAAGATCTGCCATCCCATGCAACACCTGCATTTCTACACTACTGTTTGGTTGCCTTCCATCTTCATCTGGAACCCTGCCTTGCACTCCACAACCCCCACCAACACCAAAGGCACAGAACCACCCCAAGCAGGAAAACCCCAAAACACGGGATGTGCCCTGATGGAACAAAGGGTGTACCCTCCTATCACTGCACACCCTCAGGGAGCACCAGAGTGAGGATTGCCACCGTAACTACTACCATCATCATTGCTACTATAGATCCTGTCATCTACTCTTCTCTGCTCTCTGGAGCCCACTGCGTACTGCAGCTTGTGAATTTGGTTGGGGGAACTTTGATTTAATCTGTTTGAGTAGGGGGTGCTCGGCTTAAGAACATCAAGAAACTCTGACTCACATGCAATCTCATAAGCAGATGGAAGCTCTTTACAGCTGGGCCTCTGTGCAGCAGAGCAGGTTACACATACAGTACTGTATACCATCCCTAGTAACAGTCATTAGAAGGGAGAATGGGCGTAGTCAGGGGCCGAGAAAAAAACTGGTTCCAAATCGTAAAAAAAAACGATAAGATTCTCTATCTATCTCCCCCACTGAATTGTTTACATGCCCATGATTTTATGTACTCCTCTGTCTGTGAGTCGCCGGGCAGCTCTCCTGACCAGTGGCGTAGCGTGGGTTGCCAGCACCCGGGGCAAGCTATGTATTGTGCCCCCCCCCCCAACCTGTGGACACTCCCCTTTTCACAGATAATGTAGTGGTCCTATATAACACCACAGATAACATGGTGGTAACTCTCTGAGTACAGATGATGTATTTGATGGGTGTGAGGCCCCAGAATTCAGAACACGCACAGTGTGGGGCCACACGCAGAACACGCACACTGAGGTCAAGATGCTGCAGGGTGGGCCAAATTCTTTATACACCCTCCCACCCCTACCGTGAAACAGATATGTGGATGGACATTACATACATCAATACAAAATATATAGGATAATACTGCAACAAACACCTTATCCATCCAGTGACAACTCCTGTGATGTAGATTTTCCTCAACATCTTCATTCGGAGATAAGACCGCCATGAAACCTTCTTTCAGCCGTGTCTAGTCTCTGTAGAGTTTGATTATTATTAGTTATTATTATTATCATAATATATAATGGCCCCTCTGTAATATTAGGATATATAATGGGCCATTATATATTATAGTAATACAGGGGGGTTATTATATATAATAATTATACAGAGGGGTCTTTATATATAATAATTATACAGGGGGCCATTATATATTATACAGGGGGGCCATTATATATAATATTTATACAGGGGTGTAACGGATTGACGGGCACCCCGACTGGGTACGTCCGTTGAAAGATGCTCCTAGCGCTTCTTGAGGATTCCAAGCGCTCTAGCTGACACCACAACCACCAAATCGGAGAAGCATAATAATGCGGTAAACAGCCGAATAGGAAAAACCATACGAAGAGGTTTACACTCCTAGCAATCAAACTGGAACAGCATACAATAAATCCCCCCACTAACAAGACGACACTTCGTTTTGAGGGTCAAGCAGGAACTCCCTTTTACTGGCCCATATAGCCTCTTTTATTCCCAATTCCCAAACACATTACAGCCCACAGGGTTTTGCAGAACAACCAATAAACACATTACAACACATACAATGCAAGTACAGCAGCCAATCAGATACAATGGGACAATACAGACACACTCAGCATATTCCTCACCTCTGCTTAGGAGATAATTGAGTCAATTACAGGATCTACTCAATTATCTCCAAGCTGAAAAGTTACACTTTTTTATACATTTTAATAACTCCCTGATCTTACATCACATACGGATAAAACTTATATTTCTGTGATCAGCATAACTTGGGGAGCAACATATGTAAAAATCACATGAATCCGTCCGGGGGTTAAAAAGTTAGGTGAGGTCCCTTTATTATCCCTTGGCAGCATGGCTTTACCTGTCCAAAAAGTTTCCATGTGTCCGTATACTGTTTTTAAAAGGGCCAGCACTGTACAATAAAAGTCCATAAGTCCAAATCAGTTCTTAACGGGCAATACATCCCAGGGCCATAGTCAGAAGGCAAGAGGCAGGCAACTAGACTTCTCCAGTTCACTGTGTCGAGGTTGGTTTCGCCACAAGGGGCTATTATATATTATAAAATGCAAAAAGATTGTGGAGCCCCAGTTATGGGTCTACAACACAGTGAAAGCCAGATATCCCTCAAAGGAAGGAAAAACAAGCAAAGGGGTGTCTCCATTACAGAGATCACCAAAACCACCATATTAAGTGGCCCCTATGTCAAAATCCCGCTCTTTTACAAGCTTTAAGGATGTGACGGGGAAGACCTAAGCAAGTTATCCATCCACAGACAGCTGTTTCGGGTGTTGCCCCTCATCAGTGTGGAGTAGGATTCTGGCTAACCGGGAGCAATGCTTTGGTGACTACTCAAACAAAGCAATAGCTGATCTTAGGGAGACCAGCTACAAAATACCGTGGAGCCTCACTTAAGAGTCTCAAACACAGCAATCCAAAGTGCAAAGCTCCCTGGGAAACATAAATGCAAAAGATTGTGGAGCCCCAGTTATGGGTCTACAACACAGTGAAAGCCAGATATCCCTCAAAGGAAGGAAAAATAAGCAAAGGGGTGTCTCCATTACAGAGATCACCAAAACCACCATATTAAGTGGCCCCTATGTCAAAATCCCGCTCTTTTACAAGCTTTAAGGATGTGACGGGGAAGACCTAAGCAAGTTATCCATCCACAGACAGCTGTTTCGGGTGTTGCCCCTCATCAGTGTGGAGTAGGATTCTGGCTAACCGGGAGCAATGCTTTGGTGACTACTCAAACAAAGCAATAGCTGATCTTAGGGAGACCAGCTACAAAAATACCGTGGAGCCTCACTTAAGAGTCTCAAACACAGCAATCCAAAGTGCAAAGCTCCCTGGGAAACATAAATGCAAAAGATTGTGGAGCCCCAGTTATGGGTCTACAACACAGTGAAAGCCAGATATCCCTCAAAGGAAGGAAAACAAGCAAAGGGGTGTCTCCATTACAGAGATCACCAAACCACCATATTAAGTGGCCCCTATGTCAAAATCCCGCTCTTTACAAGCTTTAAGGATGTGACGGGGAAGACCTAAGCAAGTTATCCATCCACAGACAGCTGTTTCGAGGTGTTGCCCCTCATCAGTGTGGAGTAGGATTCTGGCTAACCGGAGCAATGCTTTGGTGACTACTCAAACAAAGCAATAGCTGATCTTAGGGAGACCAGCTACAAAAATACCGTGGAGCCTCACTTAAGAGTCTCAAACACAGCAATCCAAAGTGCAAAGCTCCCTGGGAAACATAAAATGCAAAAAGATTGTGGAGCCCCAGTTATGGGTCTACAACACAGTGAAAGCCAGATATCCCTCAAAGGAAGGAAAAACAAGCAAAGGGGTGTCTCCATTACAGAGATCACCAAAACCACCATATTAAGTGGCCCCTATGTCAAAATCCCGCTCTTTTACAAGCTATTATATATTATACAGGGGAGCAATTATATATTATAGTTATACAGATTGGCCATTAATACTGGCCCCTCTGTATAATTCTAATATATAATGGCCTATCTGTATAATATAAAATGGTGCCCATTCTATCTAAATATAACAGCCTCCTTTGTATCTCTTCTGCCCCCCCCCCTCCATAGTGCCCCCAGTATGGTCCCTAGTACTTACATAAAAAAATAAATACTCGCCTCTCATCATCGCCTCTTGTAGCCTTTGCTCGGGCGTCCCAGCGGAAGCATCAGGAACACATCACCTTGCCCTCCTGCGCCGCGTCATTACATCTCGCGAGAACCGGTGCAGGAGATCACGGTGATGTAATCACAATCTCCTGCGCCATTCTACTGCTGGCCTGGCCTGAAGCCTATGAGGCAGAATGGAGAGGATGGGAGCTATAGGCTTCCATCACCCTTAATATACTGCCTGCTGCCTGGCATCCCCTACAATTTGACAGTCATCAAGCAGCGGGGAAGTGGCGGAGAAGGGAACAGAGGCAGAAGGGGGTGAGGAACAGTGAAAAATTCTGCAGGTACGTGTATTGAGAGTTTTTTTTTTTAAAGGGGTTGAACAGTTTTCAGTTAGCTGCTAGTTTTTAGCGAATCAAAGTTAACAAGGTGGAATTCGATACAAATTTCAGGAAAAAGTTAATTTCCCAAAAATCTGAATTTCTTGGTGCTTCATGGTAACGAATCCATTTTTTCTGAAATGGCGGTAAAAAAAATAATGATATATATATATATATACACACTCACCTAAAGAATTATTAGGAACACCATACTAATATGGTGTTGGACCCCCTTTTGCCTTCAGAACTGCCTTAATTCTATGTGGCATTGATTCAACAAGGTGCTGATAGCATTCTTTAGAAATGTTGACCCATATTGATAGGATAGCATCTTGCAGTTGATGGAGATTTGAGGGATGCACATCCAGGGCACGAAGCTCCCATTCCACCACATCCCAAAGATGCTGTATTGGGTTGAGATCTGGTGACTGTGGGGGCCATTTTAGTGCAGTGAACTCATTGTCATGTTCAAGAAACCAATTTGAAATGATTCGACCCTTTGTGACAAGGTGCATTATCCTGCTGGAAGTAGCTATCAGAGGATGGGTACATGGGGGTCATGAAGGGATGGACATGGTCAGAAACAATGCTCAGGTAGCCCGTGGCATTTAAACGATGGCCAATTGGCACTAAGGGGCCTAAAGTGTGCCCAGAAAACATCCCCCACACCATTACACCACCACCACCAGCCTGCACAGTGGTAACAAGGCATGATGGATACATGTTCTCATTCTGTTTACACCAAATTCGGACTCTACCATTTGAATGTCTCAACAGAAATCGAGACTCATCAGACCAGGCAACATTTTTCCAGTCTTCAACAGTCCAATTTTGGTGAACTTGTGAAAATTGTAGCCTCTTTTTCCTATTTGTAGTGGAGATGAGTGGTACCCGGTGGGGTCTTCTGCTGTTGTAGCCCATCCACCTCAAGGTTGTGTGTGTTATGGCTTCACAAAAGCTTTGCTGCATACCTCGGTTGTATCGAGTGGTTATTTCAGTCAACGTTGCTCTTATATCAGCTTGAATCAGTCGGCCCATTCTCCTCTGACCTCTAGCATCAACAATGCATTTTCGCCCCACAGGACAGCCGCATACTGGATGTTTTTCCCTTTTCACACCATTCTTTGTAAATAGTGTTGAGCGAACAGTTCGAGCATAGTTCAGCTTTGTACCAAATTTTGAGGTGTTCGGGACCCGGACCCGAACATTTTCAAAAAAGTTCGGGTTCGGGTCCATTGTTCGGCGATTTATTTCCGCTTTCTGAAGGGCTGCACAGCAGCCAATCAGCTAGCGTTTTACTTCTTGCCCTAAGAAACCATCACAGCCATGCCTACTAATGGCATGGCTGTGATTGGCCAAGTGCAGCATGTGACCCAGCCTCTATTTAAGCTGGAGTCACGTAGTACCGCACGTCACACTGCTCTGATTAGTGTAGGGAGAGGACGCAGCTTCTGTGACGGCGAGATTAGGCAGGTAAAAGTCAGCAAAAACACCTAATGAAGTGATCGATCTACAGCTGTGAATCATTCAACTTCTGCTAGTTAATTGCTCACTGGTTTTTAGGCTGCACAGAGCGTTTTTCTGTCACTTTTTTCTGGGGTGATCGGCGGCCATTTTGTGAAGTGGTGGGGGTTAAGTTCAATTGCCAAAATAGCAATCCCCTAAATCTGGTGTTCCAGCTGTGGCTAGCCAAGTGTAAAACTGTCTGGCAAAGGATAGATCATTTTCTGTGGTGAAATTCAATTGCCAAAATAGCAATCCATTAAATCTGGTGTCCCAGCTGTGGCTAGCCAAGTGTAATACTGTCTGCTGTCTGGCAAAGGATAGATCATTTTCTGTGGTGAAATTAAATTGCCAAAATAGCAATCCCCTAAATCTGATGTCCCAGCAGTGGCTGGCAAAGTATAATAGTGTCCGGCAAAGGATATATTTTGTTCTGGGCTGAAATTCAATTGCAAAAATAGCAATACCATAAATCACTGGTTTCAGCTGTGGCTGGCCAAGTTTAATAGTGTCCGGCAAAGGATATATTTTGTTCTGGGGTGAAATTCAATTGCCAAAATAGCAATACCCTGAAGCTGGTGTTCCAGCTGTTGCAGGCCTAGTTTAAATCTGTCCGTAACAGGGTATATTTTTTTCTGGGGTGAAATTCAATTGCCAAAATTGCAATCCCCTAAATCTGGTGTCCCAGCAGCGGCTGGCAAAGTATAATAGTGTCCGGCAAAGGATATATTTTGTTCTGGGGTGAAATTTAATAGCCAAAATAGCAATACCGTAAATCAGTGGTTTCAGCTGTGGCTGGCCAAGTTTAATAGTGTCCTGCAAAGGATATATTTTGTTCTGGGGTGAAATTCAATTGCCAAAATAGCAATACCATAAATCAGTGGTTTCAGCTGTGGCTGGCCAAGTTTAATAGTGTCCGGCAAAGAATATATTTTGCTCTGGTGTGAAATTCAATTGCCAAAATAGCAATGCCATAAATCAGTGGTTTCAGCTGTGGCTGGCTAAGTTTAATAGTGTACGGCAAAGGATTTATTTTTTTCTGGTGTGAAATTTAATTGCCAAAATAGCAATACCGTAAATCTGGTGTCCCAGCAGTGGCTGGCCAAGTTTACTAGTGTACGGCAAAGGATATATTTTTTATATGGGGTGACATTCAATTGCCAAAATAGCAATACCGTAAATCTGGTGTCCCAGCAGAGGCTGGACAAGTTTCATAGTGTTCGTCATAGGATATGTTATTTTCTGCGGTGAAATTCAGATGCAAAAATAGAAATACAGTAAAACTGTTGTTCCAGCTGTTGCAGGCTTCGTTTAAATCTGTCCGTAAAGGGGTATTTTTTTATGGGGTGAAATTTAATTGCCAAAATAGCAATACCCTGAATCTGGTGTTCCAGCTGTTGCAGGCCTAGTTTAAATCTGTCCGTAAAAGGGTATATTTTTTCTGGGGTGAAATTTAATTGCCAAAATAGCAATACCCTGAATCTGGTGTTCCAGCTGTGACTGGACAAGTTTAATAGTATTCGTCAAAGGATATATTTTGTTCTGGGGTGAAATTCAATTGCCAAAATAGCAATACCATAAATCAGTGGTTTCAGCTGGGGCTGGCCAAATTTAATAGTGTCCGGAAAAGGATATATTTTGTTCTGGGGTGAAATTCAATTGCCAAAATAGCAATACCATAAATCAGTGGTTTCAGCTGTGGCTGGCCAAGTTTAATAGTGTCCAGCAAAGGATAGATTTTGTTCTGGGGTGAAATTCACTTGCCAATATAGCAATACCCTGAATCTGGTGTTCCAGCTGTTGCAGGCCAAGTGTTAATCAGTACGTAAAAGGGTATATTACAATCAAGGTGTATATACAAGTGCTGAGAGAATCATTCTCAATAACTTCACACTCTACCGTGCATCTCCCATTGTATTTCTGTCCGTTAAAGGGGATATTACACAAAGTGTTAAAATACAATTGCTGAAGACATAATCCTACATATTTTTTCACATGCTACTATGCATCTCCAAGTGTAAATCTGTCCATAAAAGGATACCTTTCATCCAGGGCCTAATTACTAGCCCTACAATTGATATTCCCCTAAATCAGTGGTTACTGCTGTGCCTGGATTCGGGTAATACGGTACATAAATAAATAGGCAGATAGTGTTAGGTGCCTGAATTTAAAATCAATACATTGGGCCAAATATTTTTTTTCTTATTGTGGTGCTTGGTGAACGGTAACAATGAGGAAAACATCTAGTAACGCGGTCCTGGTGGTGTTAGTGGACCCTCTGGTGCTGGGAGAGGACGTGGCCATTCTCCCACAGGCACACGTCCTAGTGAACCAACTACCTCAGGTTCCAGTACCCGCCAGAATTTACAGCGATATTTGGTGGGGCCCAATGCCGTTCTAAGGATGGTAAGGCCTGAGCAGGTACAGGCGCTAATCAATTGGGTGGCCGACAGTAGATCCAGCACGTTCACAACATTATCTCCCACCCAGTCTTCTGCAGCATTATCTCCCACCCAGTCTTCTGAAAACCAAGCCCATCAGTCTGTCAGATCACCCCCATGCATATAAGGGAAACTGTCTGAGCCTCAAGTTATGCAGCAGTCTCTTATGCTGTTTGAAGACTCTGCTGGCAGGGTTCCCAAGGGAATCCACCTAGCCCTTCCCCAGTGGTGGAAGACAGAGAATGCACTGATGCACAACCACTTATGTTTCCTGATGATAAGGACATGGGAATACCACCTCATCGGAGTTCGCACATCTCTGAAGATGACGAAACACAGGTGCCAACTGCTGCGTCTTTCTGCAGTGTACAAACCGAACAGGAGGTCAGGGAGGAAGACTGTGTGGAAGACAATGCAGGGGACGATGAGGTCCTAGACCCCACATGGAATGAAGGTCGTGCCACTGACTTTCATAGTTCAGAGGAAGAGGCAGTGGTGAGACCGAGCCAACAGCGTAGCAAAAGAGGGAGCAGGGGGCAAAAGCAAAACAGCCACCGCCAAGAGAGTTTGCCTGCTACTGGCCACTGCCACCAGGGACCGAGCACCCCAAAGGCAGCTTCAAGGAGTTCCCTGGCATGGCACTTCTTGAAACAATGTGCTGACGACAAGACCAGAGTGGTTTGCACGCTGTGCCCTCAGAGCCTGAAGCGAGGCATTAATGTTCTGAACCTTAGCACAACCTGCATGACCAGGTGTCTACATGCAAAGCATGAACTGCAGTGGAGTAAACACCTTAAAAGCAAGGAACTCACTCAGGCTCCCCCTGCTCCCTCTTCTGCTGCTGTCTCGGCCTCTTCCTCCACCTCGGGAGGAATGTTGGCAACTGCCTCCCACCAAACAGAGGATGTGCCACCGACACCACCACCTGCGTCACCAAGCATCTTCACCATGTCACACGGCAGCGTTCAGCTCTCCATCTCACAAACCTTGGAGAGAAAGCGTAAATACCCACCTAGCCACCCTCGAGCCCTGGGTCTGAATGCCAGCATTTCTAAACTACTGGCCTTTGAAATGCTGTCATTCAGGCTGGTGGACACAGACAGCTTCTAACAGCTGATGGCGATGGCTGTCCCACAGTATGTTGTTCCCAGCGCCACTACTTCTCCAAGACAGCCATGCCTTCTCTGCTCAACCAAGTATCCGATAAAATTAAGTGGGCACTGCGCAACGCCATCTGTGGCAAGGTCCACCTAACCACAGATACGTGAACCAGTAAGCACGGCCAGGGACGCTATATCTCCCTAACTGCACACTGGGTAAATGTAGTGTCGGCTGGGCCCCAGGCGGAGAGTTCTTTGGCGCACGTCCTTCTGCCGCCAAGGATCGCAGGGCATCATTCTTTGCCTCCTGTAGCCTCCTCCTCCTACTCGGCTTCCTCCTCCTCTGCTTTCACCAGCTCATCCAGTCAGCCACACACCTTCACCACCAACTTCAGCACAGCCAGGGTTAATCGTCAGCAGGCCATTCTGAAACTCATATGTTTGGGGGACAGGCCCCACACCGCGCAGGAGTTTTGTCGGGGTATTGAACAACAGACCAACGAGTGGTTTCTGCCGATGGGCCTCAAGCCGGGCCTGGTGGTGTGCGATAATGGGCGAAATCCCAGCAGCTCTGGGACTATCCGGTTTGACGCACGTCCCTTGCCTGGCGCATGTGCTGAATTTGGTGGTGCAGAAGCTCATTCACAACTACCCTGACATGTCAGAGCTGCTGCATAAAGTACGGGCCGTCTGTGCGTGCTTCCGGCGTTCACATCCTGCCTGTCTGCGCTACAGCGTAACTTCGGCCTTCCCGCTCACCGCCTCATATGCGACGTTCCACCAGGTGGAACTCCACCTTTAACATGCTGGCCAGACTGTGCGAGCAGCAGCAGGCGATAGTGGAGTTTCAGCTGCAGCACGCACGGGTGAGTCGCTCGGCGGAACAACACCACTTCACCACCAATGACTGTGCCTCCATGCGAGACCTGTGTGCCCTATTGCGCTGTTTTGAGTACTCCACCAACATGGCCAGTGGCGATGACGCCGTTATCAGTGTTACAATACCACTTCTATGTCTCCTTGAGAAAACACTTAGGGCGATGATGGAAGAGGAAGTGGCCCAGGAGGAGGAGGAAGATTTCTACGTGTGCGGACTACTGGGTTGCCACCCTGCTGGATCCCCGGTACAAAGCCAATGTGCCCCCCTTACTTCCTGCACTGGAGCGTGATAGGAAGATGCGCGAGTAACAGCGCACGCTGGTAGACGCGCTCCTGAGAGCATTCCCAAATGTCACAGGGGAACAAGTGGAAGCCTAAGGCGAAGGTAAAGGAGGAGCAAGAGGTCGCCAACGCAGCTGTGTCACGGCCAGCTCCTCTGAGGGCAGGGTTAGCATGGCAGAAATGTGGAAAAGTTTTGTCTCCACGCCACAGCTAACTGCACCACCACCTGATATGGAACGTGTTAGCAGGACTCAGCATTTCACTAATATGGTTGAACAGTACGTCTGCACACCCCTCCACGTACTGACTGATGGTTTGGCCCCATTCAACTTCTGGGTCTCCAAATTGTCCACGTGGCCAGAGTTAGCATTTTATGCCTTGGAGGCGTTGGTTTGCCCGGCGGCCAGCGTTTTGTCTGAACGTGTATTCAGCACGGCAGGGGGCGTCATTAATGACAAACGCAGCCGTCTGTCCACAGCCAACGTGGACAAGCTGACCTTCATAAAAATGAACCAGGCATGGATCCCACAGAACCTGTCCCTCCCTTGTGCAGAATAGACATTTATAACTGCCTCCCCGTCAACCATGTATTCTTGTACTCTGGCACACTTCTTTATTGAATCCTCATTTTTTTAACTTTACCATGATCTTGCGGTGCAACCCAAAGTTGAATGAACCTCTCCTCAATCTGGGCACCGGGGCCTAATTAACTGAAAGTGGCCTTCTCCAGTGGTAGGTGATATGACGCCTTATTCCTTGCTGTGGGTCCTCTCTCCTCTGTCTGGGTGCTGGGGCCTAAATAACTGAAAGTGGCCTTCTCCAGTGGTGGGTGATATGACGCATGATTCTCTGCTGTGGGACCTCTCTTCTCTGTCTGGGTGCTGGGGTATAAATAACTGAAAGTGGCCTTCTCCAGTGGTGGGTGATATGATGCCTTATTCCTTGCTGTGGGACCTCTCTCCTCTGTCTGTGTGCTGGGGCCTAAATAACTCAAAGTGGCCTTCTCCAGTGGTGGGTGATATGACGCATGATTCTCTGCTATGGGACCTCTCTCCAATTGAAATTGGTAAATTTTTATTTTTATTTTTATTTATTTCCCTATCCACATTTGTTTGCAGGGCATTTACCTACATTTTGCTGCCTTTTGCAGCCCTCTAGCCCTTTCCTTGACTATGTTACAGCCTTTTTAGTGCCCAAAAGTTCGGGTCCCCATTGACTTCAATGGGGTTCGGGATGAAGTTCGGGTCGAGTTCTGATCCCGAACCTGAACATTTTTGGGAAGTTCGGCCGAACTTCTCGAACCCGAACATCCAGGTGTTCGCTCAACTCTATTTTTAAACCCTAGAAATGGTTGTGCATGAAAATCCCAGTAACTGAGCAGATTGTGAAATACATAGACCGGCCCGTCTGACACCAACAACCATGCCACGCTGAAAATTGCTTATTGCTGATTGCATTAATAAGAAATAGAACAGGTGTTCCTAATAATTCTTTAGGTGAGTGTATATGTATGTATGTATATATATATATATATATATACTCACCTGATCCATTTGATCACAGAGAGGCCATTGTAGAAAACACACCAGTTCTCATGCGCGCTGACTTTATAACGTCACCACGTCATCACAGTGGCTGGGTACGGTAACGTCATCAGTGACGTGGTGACATCATCACATCAGCAAGAATTGGCGCCTTTTCTTCAATCAAGATGGCCAAGACGGCCTCTCTGAGATTAAATGGATAAGGTGAGTATATATTTTTTAGTTTTAACCCTTGATTTACCCCCTGTGGAGGAGTCGCTCTGGTAGACAGCAGTGCGGGTGCAGTATAGAGGCACAAGGGAGTCCAGAAGGTGCGGAAAACAGTGTTTTATTCACACTTGCATCAAATTAACAGCAGACAGTCACTTGGTGTTAAATCACACACACATCAGAAAACGAGTGGAAAAAAAAAGTCCAAACACAGGTTCCAATCACCTGGGAGGTTTGAGGTGCGGGTTCGCACCTGTCTGTCAGCCCAGCCGCAGGACAATCCACCATCAGGCTTCCAGGAATAACCCCACTTGGCTGAGCTCCTTCCTCCAGGTCAGAGAGCTCCACAGCACTGTGATCAGCTCCAGGACAAAACTCTCACAGCTGCTGGTGCTGGCTGAGTTTTTAAACCCAGCCCAAAACCAGGACTGGGTCGTGGGGAGCAGCCACCCACCCTACACTTTAGCTGCTCCCGGTAAGAGCCGGCCCGGATCGGCTTTGCAGCCATGCTATTTAGCAAATGTGTCAGTAGCACTACCTGCTACTGACATCAACAAACGGCTCTTACCTCACCGAGGCTATGAACCTCGGTGACACGTACCTGCCATCTAGGACGGCACCCTGCACCTTACCACATACCCCCCTTTGTTCAACCCTGAGGGGTGGACACACGACAAACAGTGTACCCGGGAGAGTGCGTCTGCATTTTTAACAACCGGCCCGCTCTGTGCTCCACCGTGAATTTAAAATTCTGTAGGGACAGAAACCACCTGGTGACCCGGGCATTCCTCTCTTTGGCTTGGCACATCCACTTGAGTGGGGAGTGGTCGGTCACCAGGCGGAAGCTTCTGCCCAACAGGTAATAACGGAGGGCCTCGAGTGCCCACTTGATGGCCAGGCACTCTCTCTCGACTATGCTGAACCTGGTCTCGGCTGGGGTGAGCTTGCGGCTGAGGAAGACAACGGGATGCTCCTCCCTGTTGACTTCCTGCGATAGTACCGCACCAAGGCCAACCTCAGAGGCGTCGGTCTGGACAACGAACTCTTTCCTGAAATCGGGTGTCACCAAAACTGGGGACCCACACAGGGCCGATTTCAGGACGGAGAAAGCCTTTTCCGCCTGCTCATTCCAGCGGACCATCCCTGTCTTACGCCCCTTTAATAACTCTGTCAATGGCGAAGCGATAGTGGCAAAGTGGGGCACAAACCTCATGTAATACCCCACAATCCCCATGAACGACTTTATCTGCCTGGTGGTGACCGGTCGGGGCCAACTCCGTATTGCCTCTACCTTATTTACCTGAGGCTTGATGACTCCCGCCCAATGACATACCCCAGGTATTTGGTCTCTTCCAACCCAATCGCACACTTCTTTGGATTGGCGGTTAGACCAGCTTTCCTCAGGGCATCCACTACCGCCTTGCACTTTGGGCAAATGGCTTTCCCAGTCGGTGCTGTGGATGACTACATCATCTAAGTAGGCCGAGGCGTACCGACGATGTGGTCGCAGCACTATGTCCATTAACCTTTGGAAGGTGGCGGGGCGCCATGCAGGCCAAAGGGTAACACCTTGTAGTGATACAGGCCCTGGGTAACAAAAGCGTTTTTTCCTTGGCCGACTCCGTTAAGGGTACCTGCCAGTACCCTTTAGTGAGGTCCAGCACAGAAAATAACGGGCTTGTCCTAAATTCTCAACAAGCTCGTCTACCCGGGGCATGGGATACGCGTCAAACTTGGACACTTCATTTAACTTGCGAAAGTCGTTGCAGAACCGCAACGTCCCATCCGGCTTGGGTATTAGGACTATGGGACTGGCCCACTCACTTTTTGACTCCTCAATGACATCGAGCTTCAACATTAATTGCACTTCCTCCGCGATGGCCCGTCGCCGAGCCTCGGGTACCCGGTATGGTTTTAACCGGATCTTGGCCTGAGGCTCAGTGACGATGTCATGTCGGATGAGAGACGTGCGGCCAGGGAGGTCCGAGAACACATCCGTGTTCCGACTGATGAACTCCCTGACTTCCTGAACTTGTTTGGAAGACAGGCTGTCTACAATTTTTACCGTGGTTACGGCTTCACAGGCCTCGAACTGTGGGGCTGGACCCTTTTCACCTAGAAGCCCTGGCCGGGGGCTGTGGTCGTTGGCCGTGTCCCTATCTTTCCACGGCTTTAGTAAATTCACGTGGTACACCTGCTCCGGCTTGCGCCGCCCTGGCTGGTGTACTTGGTAATTTGCTTCCCCTACCTTCTCGATCACCTCATAGGGGCCCTGCCACCTAGCTAAGAATTTGCTGTCAAGGGTGGGTACCAGAACCAAAAACCGATCTCCCGGATTGAAGCCCCGTACCCGAGCCTGACGATTGTACACCCTACTCTGGGCTTGTTGTGCTGCCTCCATATGCTCCCGGACCAGCGGCAACACCCTTTCCATCCGGTCCTGCATCTGGGTGACATACTCAATGACACTTTTGTGGGGGACAGGCTGTTGTTCCCATGCTTCCTTGGCGATATCCAACAGGCCCCGAGGGTGTCTGCCATAAAGCAGTTCGAAGGGCGAGAACCCAGTAGAGGCCTGGGGTACCTCTCGCACTGCGAACATGAGATAGGGCAGAAGCAGGTCCCAGTCCTTCCCATCTCTAGACACCACCCTTTTTAACATATTTTTTAAAGTTTGGTTAAACCTCTCGACAAGACCGTCCGTTTGCGGATGGTAAACGGACGTCCGCAATTGCTTTATACGCAATAATTTACACAGTTCCCTCATAACTTTGGACATAAAGGGGTCCCTTGGTCTGTCAGAACCTCTTTGGCAGGCCCACACGGGAAAACATTTCCATTAACTCTTTGGCAATGAGCTTAGCTGAGGTATGTCGCAGAGGCACCGCCTCCGGATACCGAGTGGCATAGTCGAGAACTACCAGAATGTGTTGGTGGCCCCTGGCAGACTTTGGTACAGGCCCAATTAGATCCATAGCGATTCGCTCAAACGGGACCTCAATAATTGGAAGAGGTACCAGAGGACTACGGAAATGTGGCTGGGGGCTATTTATCTGACAGGTGGGACAGGACTTACAATAATTCTCTACCTCCTTGAACACACTGGGCCAATAAAACCGCTGCAGTATGCGGTCCTGGGTTTTCTGCCACCCCAAGTGTCCCCCAAGAACATGTTGGTGGGCAAGCTCCATGACAAGCTTGCGGTACGCTGTGGGCACCACCAACTGTTCAACAGGTTCACCCCGGATTTGGTTCACCCGATATAACATTTCTTGGTGAACAACAAAGCGGGAAATATTACCTCAGCCCCTGGTCTCTGGGGTTTACCATCAATTTCAGCACATTCTCCCAGGCCCTGGTTAGGGTTTGGTCCCGGTGTTGGGCAGTCCCAAAATTATCTCCGGAGACGTGGAGGTCTGCCAACTCAGGTCCTGGTGGCAAGTCCTCCATGTCTCCCACCATTACACTCAGTGGGGGTGCCTCCCCTCTATCACAGAAGTGGTGGTCACCCCTACCGCAGGCCCTTCGGACTCGGGCTCCCAGGGCTCTGGCCTCCCACTGGAACCAGGCCACTCAGCTAGGGTTACCCCTGTCTCAGGGCTATTAGTCACTTTCACCTCAGGCCATAGTGACGGAAAACCAGGGAAGTCTCTCCCAATTATTAGTTCATAGGGTAGCTTTGAGGAGATCGCCACTTCACAAGTCCATGTGCCGGCCGCCGTGGACAGAGACATTACAGCAGTGGGATAGTCCTTTAAGTCTCCGTGTATGCACACCACACCAACTTTCCGGCCCGTATACTGGGTGGGCTGTACCAGGGCAGCACTTACCAGGGTTACTAGGCTCCCTGAGTCCAACAGCGCCACTGCCAGGTTATCCCCGACTTGCATCTGGCACAGATGACGATTGTCTATTGTCTCGGGGGTGCCGGTCGCACACAGTCTCCGGGCATACATGGAAGCCCGGTACCCATAATTAACCTCCATGGGTTCTCCCCACTGTGGACAGTCGGCCCTTACATGGCCAGGCTCGTGACACCGCCAGCAGACTATCGGGGCCGGGTCTACAGGGGGTACACGCCGAGCCGGTTTCTCGGGTACCAGTCGCCGGGACTGGATGGGAGTCCCCTGGGGTTTGACCGGCCCCCTCCCAACAACACCCCCTTTCAAGTTTTGGGTGGCCTCATAGCACTCCACCAGGTCGACCATTTCTAGGGCATTGGTGGGTGATACCTGGCCGATCCAGTGCTGAAGGGGGTAAGGCAAGGCCCTCCAGAACATGTCAGCCAGCAGACGGTCCAGCATAGCAGTCGGACTTAGAATGTCAGGTTGCAGCCATTTTTCCAACCTGTGCAGCAACTCATAGTACTGCGGCCTGGCGGGTTCAGCCGCTTTAAAGTCCCACTGGTGGACCCGCTGAGCCCGGACCAACACATTTACCCCCAGTCTGGCCAGGATCTCCCCTTCACCGTGGGATAATCAGCAGCCTGGTCATCTGCTAAATCAAAAAAACTTGCTGGGGTCCGGATGCCAGGAACGGAGCAACCACCTCGGCCCACTGGTCACGGGGTAACTTTTCCCTCACGGCGACCTTCTCAAAGACCGCCAGGTATGTCTCAACGTTGTCTGAGGGGGTCATTTTTGGGACCGCCGCACGGACCGCTTTCCGGGCATCATGGACGTGGTGGGACGCTCCTGCGGCTTGTAACGCCATCACATGCTGTAGCAGTAGCTGGTTGGTCTCCCGCTGCTGCACGTTAGCCTCTATGAGAGCTTTCACCGCCGCCTCCATTTTGTCAGGGAACACAGGCTGCAACTTTGCCGGCCGAATATAGGACATCCAGTCGTTCCCAGAAAAACAAACTTCGGCGTTCACGCCAGCCTCACTGCGCATGCCCGCATCCGACACCAAATGTGGAGGAGTCGCTCTGGTAGACAGCGGTGCGGGTGCAGTATAGAGGCACAAGGGAGTCCAGAAGGTGCGGAAAACAGTGTTTTATTCACACTTGCATCAAATTAACAGCAGACAGTCACTTGGTGTTAAATCACACACACATCAGAAAACGAGTGGAAAAACAAAAGTCCAAACACAGGTTCCAATCACCTGGGAGGTTTGAGGTGCGGGTTCGCACCTGGCTGTCAGCCCAGCCGCAGGACAATCCACCATCAGGCTTCCAGGAATAACCCCACTTGGCTGAGCTCCTTCCTCCAGGTCAGAGAGCTCCACAGCACTGTGATCAGCTCCAGGACAAAAACTCTCACAGCTGCTGGTGCTGGCTGAGTTTTTAAACCCAGCCCAAAACCAGGACTGGGTCGTGGGGAGCAGCCACCCACCCTACACTTTAGCTGCTCCCGGTAAGAGCCGGCCCGGATCGGCTTTGCAGCCATGCTATTTAGCAAATGTGTCAGTAGCACTACCTGCTACTGACATCAACAAACGGCTCTTACCTCACCGAGGCTATGAACCTCGGTGACACATACCTGCCATCTAGGACGGCACCCTGCACCTTACCACACCCCTGATAGGCTGAATGTAACTCTCAGATGCCACGATCAGCGTGGAACATTGCATCTAAAGAATTAAATGACGGGGCGGGAAGGCACGTTTGCTATTCCTCGTCATTGAGCCCGCTCGATACAATGGAATGCGATTCGTTATAAAGTAATTCGTAACTAATCGAATTTCTTGTCGAAGCCAAATCAAATTTTTGAAAATCAGCAATACTAGCTTCACATGTTCTGGGAACAGCACATGCATGCAGCTAATAATCAGCATTATGATATATTCAGTGACAATGTCTGAAAATAAGAAAAAGGTTTGATCCTCCAGCACTGTTAAATTATTCGTATTCCTTTATTGTCACACGTTTAAAAACATTACATATTCTGCATGTTCAGCCAGAGAGAGATGCTCACAGGTTTCGAACAATTAACTATAGCGCTATGATTAAGAACATACATATAACAGTTTGAAACGTGTGAGCGTCTCTCTGGCTGAACATGCCGAATATGTTATGTATTTAAAAGTGTGACAAAAAAAGAAAGAGTTTTTCAACTGTCCTGAAGAATAAAACTTTGGAGTTACTGATTGGATAGTGTCAGACTGGGCAAGGAACATGGGGAATGCAAGTATTCACTAAAACAGACATGTCAAGAGAAGTGATCTTGTTTACAATCAGTCATCTTGTTTACAATTAAATCAAAGAGGCACTTGTAAGTCAGACAAATATAACATAACATTTATAATGAAATAACCACAAATGTCTTTTCTGTGCTCACATCATTATCAGTTTTATTCAACCCCCAAGTGACATTCAATCTTAGTACTTAGTACAACATCCTTTTCCAGTTATAACAGCTTTTAAACGTGAAACATAGCTTGACACAAGTGTCTTGCAGCGATCTACGGGTATCTTCGCCCATTCTTCATGGGCAAAAGCCTCCAGTTCAGTCACATTCTTAGGCCTGCGCGCTGCAACTGCTTTCTTTAAGTCCCACCAGAGGTTCTCAATCGGATTTAAGTCTGGTGACTACGATGGCCACTTCAAAATGTTCCAGCCTTTAATCTGCAACCATGCTCTAGTGGACTTGGAGGTATGCTTGGGATTATTGTCCTGTTGAAAGGTCCAACGTCTCCCAAGCCTCAGGTTTGTGACAGACTGCATCACATTTTCATTCAATATCTCCTGGTACTGAAGAGAATTCATGGTACCTTGCACACACTGAAGCTTCCCTGTATCTGTAGAAGCAAAACAGCCCCAAAGCATTATTGACCCCCCGCCATGCTTCACAGTAGGCAAGGTGTTCTTTTCTTCATAGGCCTTGTTCTTCCTCCTCCAAACATAGTGTTGATCCATGGGCCCAAACAGTTCTAATTTTGTTTCATCAGTCCACAGAACACTATCCCCAAACTTTTGTGGTTTGTCCACATGACTTTTGGCATACTGCAGTCGACTCTTCTTATTCTTTGGAGACAGCAAGGGGGTGCGCCTGGGAGTTCTGGCATGGAGGCCTTCATTATGCAGTGTGTGCCTTATTGTCTGAGCTGAAACTTCAGTACCCGCATCTGACAAATATTTTTTCAGTTCCTGAGCAGTCACATGGGGACTTTTCAACACTTTGCGCTTCAATTAGCGCACAGCAGTCGAAGTCAGCATCTTCTTTCTGCCACGACCAGGTAGCGTTTCAACAGTGCCTTTTGCCTTGAATTTGCGAATCATGCTTCCTATGGTGTCTCTTGGTATGTTTAACATCTTTACAATCTTCTTAATGCTCCCCTTCTCTCCTGTGTTCAGTGTGGAGTTTTTCCCCCAGACTGATCATGACAGCAGATTTAGCTAAAAATATATATTTCTACCAGACACAACAATAGTCTTTAAAAGGACTTTTGGGTCTCTAACATCAACCCTGCCTATGAAAAAAATAAAATTTAATTTCCTACACTATCTGTCTCTTCTACAGCACAGCTCTCCCTGACTTAGACTGAGCCGTGGAGTGCGTGCTGAATTTCCATATCCAAATGCATTCTAAGGGTACAGCCACGCGGTCAGGATTCTGCTTGCAGTTTTGGAAACCAAAATCAGGAGTGGATCATAAAAGTAGAGAAAGTATCCAGGACAGATACAACTTCTGCTGTTTTTTAAAATAAGTCCTGGCTTTGGCTTCCAAGAAACCTAACTATGAGGCCGTACCTTAAAACTAGAGGTGGGACGACGAATCCGTCGTATTCACGAATCCCTTGAATCTTGCTGAATTCGTGGGATTCGTGGACTCCAATCCCGACGAAATTTACCCCATACAAATCCGCCGAATCCCTGGTGGCGGCTGCGGCAGGGCACAGCAGGAGATGAGCACTTCGCTGCTGCGGCAGGGGAGGAAGAGGCGTCTCCCTTCCCTGTTCCTCTGATAGGCTGTGGGCCTTGTGCCGGCATCCTATCAGTGGCCGCCTGAGCCGTACAGCGCGGGACACAGGCCAGAAGAGGCCTGCATCGCAGCAGAGGTAAGTGAAAGTGTTTTTATATATTTTTTATCTGTTACTGGCACATTGGGGGGGGGGGGGAGGCACTATGATACTACTGGGTGGGGGTGAGGCACTATGTACTGCACATGGGGGAGATGGCACTATGATACTGGCACATTGGGGGGCTATGATAATGGCACATTGGGGGGAAGATGGCACTATGATACTGGCACATTATGGGGGAGATGGCACTATGATACTGGCATATTGGGGGGAGATGGCACTATGATACTGGCACATTGGGGGGAGATGGCACTATGATACTGACACATTGGGGGGAGGGCACTCTGATACTGGCACATTGGGGGGAGATGGGACTATGATACGGGCACATTGGGGGGGGAGATGGCACTAGGATACTGGCACATTGGAGGGGGGAGATGGGATGGCACTATGATGCTGGCACATTATGGGGAGAGATGGCATTATGATACTGGCACATTGGGGGAGAGATGGCACTATGATACTGGCACATTGGGGCAGGAGATGGCACTATGATACTGGCACATGGGGGGAGGAGAGAGGCACTTGATACTGGCACATGATTGGGGGGGCATTATGGGGGTCCCTTTTTACTGGCACAATATTGGGTGGCACTGTGGGGCCACTTCTTATTGGCACATTATTGAGGGGCACTATGGGGTTATCTACTGAGGCCACAAAGAAGGGGTATTTTATATGGGGGGCTCAGTGTGGTACTAGTATTATCAGGGGTATTATCTGTTTCTGCAGTATAGTATTGGGGAGCACAGGAGCACAGTATTTGGGGTGGTAGGATAATTTGTCCAGAAGATGCGAGGATGATAGAAAAGTAGTAAAATAAGATTTTTTTTGTCAAACTGCAGAGATAAAAAATGGCTGAAAAATGGTGGTCTGCTCTGAAGGTCGGAAAGGAGAAGATGAGGAAATAGAACATCAACATCAAAGGAGGCGTGACTGGATGTAAAAGGTATGGGTGCTGTATTACCCTGTATTTCTGTAGTCATAGAGAGTGAGACCGTGACTGGGGGGTGGAGGCGGAGGTTCAGACAAATTGACATGGTCTGACTTTGTTTCTTACACCGTTCACGCAATTCTTATGTACAGGATTCGTAAGATTTAAGACTTGAAAGATTCAATATATTCGAGAACCTTTTCGGATTCTAAAAAAATTGGATTTGTATTACCTCTACTCAAGACTATCTGCAACAGGTGTGGGTTTCAAAACAGAGAATCCGGGTGGTTTTTCGTTTCTGCACCAAAGTCTGATTTGAGCCGGGAATGAATATTTTTTCCCCTAAAGGGGGGAAAATTGGCTTCTACCTTACAGGATTAACTTGATGCTGGGTTCACACCTGAGCGTTTTACAGCGCGTTCTTACGCGCTGTAAAACGCTCAACAGGCCAAAACCCATGTTTCCCTATGGGCATGGTTCTCACCTGAGCGTTTTATGGTGCGTACGAACGCGCTGTAAAACGCCCTACGCCCAAAGAAGTACAGGAGCTTCTTTGGGGCGTAAGAAGGGAGATGGAATGTGCGCACTGTGCGCGCCGTCTCCTCATACAGCTGATCAGCGGGGGTGCTGCGTGTCGGACCCCCACCAATCTGATATTGATGACCTATCTTGGGGATAGGTCATCAATAGAAAAAGTACAGAGAACCCCTTTAACGTGTTTTCCCTCAAATGACAAGTAAATGTCCACTTTTAGGCTAGAAACCTCAGTAACAGTCTCTCCAGACAGGTTCTGTCTCCTCAGATCACTCTCTCTATCTCTCTGTAGAGCACGCCTTGCACCTAAATAGCCCAGTAATGAGCTGAACTGTGCTACATAGAAAGCTTGTACTGGCCAAAAAGGGAATGATAGACCCCACTACCAACCTGCCCATGATTCCATAAAAACCAGGCCCAAAGTAGGGATACTGAGATTTCATGGATTCCTTATATCATTCATAAATAGATTTAGATAGATAGACAAGTAGATAGATAGATAGATAGATAGATAGATAGATAGATAGATGAGATGAATACATTTTCTTTATCTTCATCAAAATCCTAGATTCCTAAACAATAGTATTTACATCCAATTTGGCCTTCAGCATGAAATATCCATTGAAGTGAGGACTCAGGCAGCTTTTGATTCTGTGCCTAGAATAACCGACCTACACAGCAGCCTGTTGAGCGTTTTCCTTCACAGAAGGCAGAGAGAAATCCTGGCCGTCTCTTTTTTTTCCAATACAGAGAAAAAAAATAATAAAGTGTTTAACGTTTAATGGGAAGTGACATATGGTCTAATTTTTTCCTTCAAATCTGCACAGACAAAGAAAAAAAATTACAAATCCCCAGCAGGCAGATTTGTCATGAATAGTAATACCAACATCATTTTGGGATGATTAGGAGTTACAATTAAGGGTTATTAATAATGACACAAATAGCCAGATTTAAGGGCCTCATTTTCTACTGAGTAATATTCATTGCCTCGCTGTTTAAACAGCTCCTTCCACGTTCCCTGACAGAATGTATGAGATAATCTCTTATCTGCAGCTTCTTCTAACGGATCCCTGGGGGAGACGCGCAGGACCTAGGACAGAGGGAACGAGGCGGCGTGGGTTAGAGGCGCTCTTAATGCATCTGGGGTGAGCGTAGTCATCTGGATTCAGAGCATATTACAAAGTATCACTGCAAAACAGCTTCACAGAAGAACATTAGGAAATGATCTCAGAAGACAGAAGCTCAGAGGATTTACATAGAATCACATCTAATAGCTTTGAGGATGGGTGGACGTCATCTGGTTGCAATTTCTTTTAGGACAAATGACGTGACACAAGAAAATGAGAGACTGCAAAGATTTATTTTCTTTTTTTTTTCACACAAGACATAGATGTTAATGTCTATACTCCACAAAGTAATACATCTAATTTACTCACATACCTGACTGTCCATGGATCTGTAATGCAATGATCTGGCCTTGCTTTGTTCCACCAGGCAAAGTGAGTCTTCTGGCAAACTAGTATGTATCTCCTTTATCTCTAAAACTTAAAGAAGATCTGTAACCTCTCCTGACATGTCTGATTTAGCAACTACACTACTGGAAAATGAAAAAAGAACATCTAGAAAACGTAATGCGATTGAGCTGAGATTGAGGCTCCATAGGAAATATGTGATTTTCTCATATATTCCAATGCTATTGCATTGGAATGTATGAGAATAGCAATCAGATCATTGATTGTTATGATTCCCTAAGGAAAGTATAGGAAAGGAAAAAATAAAATGTTACAAAAAACCCCCCAAAAAAACATAAAAGTTCAAATCACCCCCCTTTTGCCAAAATGTAAAGAAAATAAAAAATAAATAAAAAAAATACACATCATGGGAAAAAGCGCCCATTCTATAAAAAATATTCCCCATTTGGTAAACAGAAAAGCATGAAAAAGCATCCAAATGTCCGATCTGCCATTTTTGGAAGCTTCATTCCTCAATTTTTTTTTATAAAAGGTGATCAAAAAGTCATTCACACCCCAGAATCATATCAATAAAAGGATCAGATTATGATGCAAAAAATGAGCACCCATACGGCTCCGTACACATAATTTTTGAGAAGTTATAGGAGTCAAAATATGGCGACAAAAAAGTCAAACTTTTTTCTCACTTTAGAATATTTTATTTAAAATGCAAGAAAACCTATATATATATATATATATATATATATATATATATATAGGGTATCGCTGGATTCGTGCTGACCTGTAGAACAAAACTAACTGGTCAATGTTATTGCGCATTGAAACGGAACCCGCTATTGCTTTTTTTTTGGCAATTTCACACCATTTGGAATTTTTTTCCTGCTTCCTACTACATCAAATGCAATATTATATGGTGGCGTTGGAAAGTACAACTTGTCCCGCAAAAGACAAGCCCTCATATGGCCCATATTGCGCATCCAACTTAGAGCTTTCTATAGGCAACTTTCCGATTGGCTTGCTAGAATTAGCGAATATAAAGAATATAGCGCTATATTCGTATTCGTCATATTCGTCAATTCTACCCAGCCAAACAATAAGTAAGTTGCATATACCCGCTCTAAGTTAGATGCGCAATGCGAGTAATATTACTTAATATTCTTGCATTGCACATCCAACTTAGAGCTGTGTATAGGTAAGTTTACTTGGCTTGCTAGAATGAACAAAGATAACGAATACGAATATAGCGCTATATTTTTTATCTTCATTAATTCTAGCAAGCCAACTAATAGTAAAGTTATACCCCGCAATACGCGAATAATTAAATTGCATATTATTTGTGATAAATAGAATAATGACGAATATTCGATTTCAACAATTATATGATGAATAGTCAGTCAAATATTCGCAAAATATTGCGAAATCGAATATGGCACCTCCCGCTCATCACTACTAACACTAGATTCACATATCTACCAGCAACCCCAACTAGGCCCTTATCCCCAGATTACTGTGACTTTACAATCAACATGAATGATGCAACGATGCAATTCAATTCTTTTGTTTGTTTAAACTCCCCCATAAGCTCTGAAATTGGTGGCTCATTGCGGCATTCTCCGTAGAATCAATTCTTGTTATCTACGGATTTTTTATGTGTATCTTTAATACAGTACATAGTTTAGTGCTCTCATTAAGAGAGACAAAATAAGAGTATTGCAGGTTTGATGCCTTTTAATGGTAACAAAAATATCAAGTAATGATGTTACATAGCGAGCTATCAAGACATCACCAGTCCCTTCATCAGGCGTACTACAAGAATATATTAAGAAACAACAATATTTACCATCCATGATAAAAGACTCTCAATCATAGAGGAGCTGCCCTTTCCTAAGCTGTTTAACTGCATGCCTAAAATGTGCATACTTTATTGAAACTATCTTTGAGAAGGATTCGCCTTCTTATATTCATCTCATTGAAGTATATAGCAGTGGTCTCTGCAGTTTGTGGTTTTAGATGTGATGTATACATATGTGTATATTTTTGCTGTTCTTTTTGTGTGTACTATTAAAGAGATGGTGCCGCTATTACATGATATTTAATTATAATTCAGCACTAAATACTCTTTACTTTACTTAATGGCACCCCCTGGTGATGAATCTGTATAGTATAGATTAACTTTATTACCCCCACAGGTGTACATGCCTTTAAACATCTACAGTATCTTGCTTACTAACTTCAATGCACAGCCTAGACCTAGTAATCTTTCTTCTCTTTCTCTATATTTGGAGCACTTGGGATAAAGCTGTTTTTTAGCTGTAGGTGTCTCAGAGATGATGGTTCTCTGGGACTCAGTCCTTGTCCTGAGGAGCAAGCCCTCTCTTTTCCTCAGCACTAGACTCTCCAGTGACTATGACTAAGGGTGGACCCAGGTCAATCTCCTAGAAACCTACAGAGGCCAAGTCAAGGTCGTTAGCCCTGACCTGTCCATGCAATACAATTGAGTATGCAAATATAACCTTCAATACAATCTGACATTAAGGACCGATCTTGAGGATAGGTCATCAATATCTGTAGCTTGGATAACAATTTTTTAACATATAACATTTTTATTGAAAGTTAGTTAAGTAAACAATGATAAATAAAATGAATTACCCCTTTAACTGTAGGCATTGGCCAGAAAGGAATGCTTGGAGAGTGCCATTTATTGCAATTACAGCTCTGTGTCATAATACAGGTTATTTCACAGATTCACAGCTCTACACAGTAAGTAAACCATGTATGCAAAATCATTCAGGTTTCTAAATAGATTAAGCACTATTTTACTGTTTGCATATATAATTAAAATGGTCATGCAAAAATATACAGATGTAGCAGAGTTAACACATACATTAGGTGAATTATCACAACTAGTTAATGCTACGTCTGTGCAACATAAAGATACACGCCATCACTGAGGGCTCTAGTAAGCAATCTATTCATAGATTATAGGCTATATAGGTAAACCTTCACATGGTAAAGACCTGAACTTCACAGGCTTCAAGGGTTTTCCTTTTTGCGTCAACATCCTTTAAAATAATCATTTCTGAAGGTCGCTGTAATTTACCTTTATTATCTTGTATTCTGAGCTGCGGTCACATGACCATGTCCATGCAGCTCTTTCTCATTTCCTGTGATGTTATGTCCATTGACAGGGCAGTGATAGGGGAGTGTCTATGTAACTAGCTGGGTGGGAGGAGCTATAATCTAGCTGGGCATTGTTAGGGGCGGTGCTGAAGCTGTAGCAGAGAAAGTAGAAATGCATCATGGGTTTGGTTGGATACAGGAACATGAAGTGCTACTGGAAAAAAAACAGAGTGACTGGCTAACATGAAGAAGACTAGTCAGGAAAGTCCAAATGGAAAAAAAGGCATGGGGAAGATGTACATGAGGCAAAGCAAATACATGAGCATATCTGTAAAAACCATAGTAATCCTGGAAGGCCCTTTAAAATAAATGTGTCACCTGATTGTGGTTACTATATATTTAAACAAAATATTTAATTCTATATTTTATTCTACTCTCTTTTTTTGTTGGCTATTTTGTAAATCTTTTTCTTTTGCAATCTACATGATTATGGTGGCAACCATTTAGGACAGTTTTAGTAATTTGCTGAAGGGGAGGAGGAGGAGTTGATCTCCATCCATAACCCTTTATGTATTATAGAGTTTTTGTCTGGGGCTCCACAATGTTTCGTGAGACATGAAGATCCTGATGTCATCTTGCAATCTAAATTAAATTACTATTACTTAGATTTATTGCATAGGGGTATTGATATTAGGCAGAGGCGTTGCTAGGGTCTCAAAAGATCCGTGGCCCAAGTCCCAATGGATATGGCCCAATTCTCATATCTCAGCACATACTCCTCACATCCAGTGTCTCCCAGGTGATGTCTTCTCTGATGTAGATCTTCTCTGTCATCATCTTCACCATTCGGTCTGGACAACTTCTTTCAGCCATGTCTTGTCTCTGTAGAGTTTGACACACACTTTTCTATCATCTCCCAATCTGGAGTCCCAACAGTGTTATATCCTGAAGAAAAATTAGTGCCATACAGATAGCCCCCCCCCCCCCCCCCATAGTAATAGTGCTCATCAAAGTCCCAGCAATAGTAATTCCCTTCTAGACTGCTCTCATTAGTAATACTACCCCCAACAGTGATAATGCTCTACAAGAGTGCCTTCCTTAGTAAAGCCCTCCAGTATTAATAATGCCTTAATAGAGCAACCAGGAATAAGGCCCCCCTATTGTTCCCCCAGTGATAGTACAGCTCTCTACAGACCCTCAGTAGTAATAAGGGTCCCCATAGTGCTCTTAGTAGAAATAAGGCCGTATTATAGACCACTCCTATAGAGTCCCCAGTAGTAATAATAAATCACCAGCCTAAAATAGTGACTATTTTATGAGTTTTGTTCAACTTACTGTTGAACAACCTATGTCACTGTGAAGTCCCAGTCTTATTGTAATCCGGCCCTGTAATGAGAATGAGATCCCTACCCACAGTACTTTTTGGCTACGGATTCTCTCTAAGACTGTGTTCACATGTAGCGGTCTCAACACGTTAATCCATCACAGTTGTATGCCTTGGAAAATGCAAAGAACAAATTTCTATTTCATTACACTGATTAGTTGTAAAGTAGCATTTTTACTGAGTGAGATTTCCCGCAGCAGTTGCTTTCTTTCGAAGCCGCAGCATGTCATTTCCACAACATTTATTTCACAGTTTATTTGCAGCTCTCTCTCATCGACATGCATGGAAAGAACCACAACCACATGGAAGACACAGTTATTGTTTATTAGAGGAAAGGAGCTTTACTTCGCCTTACACTAATGCATTTTTTTGTGTGGTTTTCTTCGACCAGGTGAATATACCCTAATTGTAATAAGCAATAAGCTCTATTAACTTCCTGCTGTCTGCTAAAGTGTTTACTTCTGTTTCATCCATCACTGACCCTACTTGTATATTTGACCACATCTACCCTTCTGCTGACTTTCCTGACCTTTTTCTGTCTACTGCCTGTCTCGCCCTGTGCTCCATCCAACTATGATTCTCGCCTGCTGCTTTCTTACCACAAACTAGTGTCTTCAGTCCATCTAAGCATTAGCCGATGCTAATGAAGAACATTCAGGGGGTAGTGACATGGAGATTCCCTAAGGAAAGTCCATACCTTCCTTGCAGAGTTTAGGGTGAAGAACTTACAGTTCCTTGGGCCAACTCCTTGCTGGGTCCATAGGTCTTGCTGGCCTTGTTACAACCAAATCATGGGTTATGTTAAAGGAGGGTTTCTGTTAGTACAATATTGATCAACGGCCTATGTGCAGCTAAGTCCCATTCGAGAGAATGGGCCTGGTCTGCAATACCAAGCACAGCTGATATACAATGCATGACATTGTGCTTGGTATGCTGGGAGCCTCTTTAAACAGCTAATCCCTGGTGGTGCCAGGAGTTAGACCCCCAGTGATCAGATTTTGATGAGTACTGAGTATAGCTAGTCAATAATTTACTCCCAGAAATCCCATTTAAGACCCATACCAAGCTGTCTAGTAAATTAACCAAAAAACAACCATTGCTTGAAAATGTAAAGGCTATGGACACCTTTGGGGACAACTTATTTTGAGCTAAAAATATATATTTATTTCAGTTGGCCTTTATTACAAATTGTCAGCCACTTTCTCTGTACAGCCTTGAGATTCTCTAATAGCAGATTGTGTGTTTACATTGTGTCCCATCAGGAAACACAGGTAAAGCTTTATCTCTGATCTCCTGACAGCTCATGATGAACACTCATCATGGGTCAAGCCCTATCTTACTGATAAGAATATGGCTTACATAAGTGTTTATGATGAGCTGTTAGTAGTTCAGAGATAAGATATATATATATATATATATATATATATATAATGTCACATGAGGGCTCAAAGTGAAAGATTCTCACACCTAAGCTAAAACGTAACCCTTTATGATAAAAACTGCTGAAAATTTTAATAAGGACCAATTGAAAAAATTATATTTAGCCCAAAATGAATAAAATAGAATCATAAAAAAATTGCTCCTGAGGGTTTTCATAAACTTTACGCTATTCCCATCCTAATTGAGGTTTACTTTGGGGCTGTTGGCAGGTCTGCTTTCATAATGTGTTATAGTTTTCCATTTTTTGCAGGTTACATTCAGAAGACGACTGTCACACAGCTGTTTTCAGAACAATGACAGTCTATAAGTATATTTACACTTCCATTTTTTTCTTTTTACAGACCACGAATATTAGCTATAAAAAAAAAATAGGACATGCCCTATTTTGTTCAGTTCATGGCCCAACAGCCTCCATACAATTGAAGGGGACAGTTTTTAATGGCCCTTTTTCAGAAAGGCATGAGTGAAAAAACTGTGAAGAACTGCCAGTTTAACCATTTTTAAGATTCAGTTTTTTTCACTGTTGTGTAAATGTAGTCTTATCCTGAAGCAACTTCTCACATGGTAGAGAATGAGATTTTTCTACCCAAACTATGTTTTTTTATTCCAGGGATTCCAAACCTGCAGCCTACCAGCTGTTGCCAAACTACAACTCCCAACATACCTTGACAGCCTACAGCTATTAGGGCATGCTGGAAGTTGTAGTTTTGCAACAGCTGGTGGGCTGCAGGTTGAGCAGCCCTTATTTATTTCAAGCTACAGCTTTTAAAAACCGGACCCTGCCCTACTATTATCCTTTGTTTTTTTTTTATGTTTTTCCCCCTAGTGTGGAGAAATGCGGCACACAGAACCATATGATAATATGATGATATGATCGGGTTTCTATAGAGCTTCCTAACTCTGGTTATTTAAGAATCAAACCTTGACCTATATCTTAAAATACTGTTATCTTTTCATCCTACTCGCCTTCTTGACCCTTTTATACCCATTTTTCTAGCTTCCAGAAATAATAAAGATTAAAAGATATTTGTATGGAGTCTGGACCATAAAGAAGCAAGAGACTGAGCGGCAAATCAAGACTGTAAAATACAGTGCAGAAAGCAGCATTAGCCATTAGAGATGGCACGTCATGCAGGGAGATGATGTACGGTATATTGTGCTGCACAGTAAACCAAATTCAATCATAAAGACCCTATAATGATGTGAAAGCAACAAACACCTAGGACTACAATAGTGGATAGTTACGCTGCTGGTCTCAGCTTACATAGAAAGCCTGTAATGGATTGTACCCTAAGGTGGCTGTCTACACGTCTCCGAATGATAGTGGTGAATGGCCGCTATAACATGTATTAAAGTGCAATGTTGTATTATGAGGAGCGGGTGACAGCAGGCTTAATTCTCTTCTGTATTCAGCTCCCAAATAAATGACCCCGGCTTGGGGTATACTTGGCGTTGAGCTGCCAGCTGTGTGATGAGCGTGGGCTGATTCCCAAATGACTTCTTCACATCCAACATACCAATTTTGTAAACGGAGAGAGAGATTTTGGGGATTATAGCTTCCGTAGCGGATGGGCTCCGCGCGGTGGGGCTCAGATTGGATGCAGAGACCAACATTAGCCAACATTATCCCAGCAGGGGCCTGATATTCCCACGGTTATTCTTCCTTACAGCTTGGACCGGCATTTCCACAGGAGAAATTTGTATAAAGAGCTAGAAAGGTTCACTTTAGATAAAAGCTAGAGCTGTGAATGACTGTGGTCGTGTAATGCATTTCTCTGACTGCAAACCCTCCTCCCCAAATACCCCCACGGATGACTCAAAGACGTCTTAATACCGCGGCTGCCGGCTGTCACTCACTGAAGAATTGCCAGGAGTCGCAAAGAATTCAGGTAATTGGTGTAATTGTACACAAAACTCTGAATTATACAATAATTAGAGGCAAAACAAAAGGAAATTCCACCACCATCGGCAACAGTTGAAGAAAAGGATTCGTATTGTGCAAATTACAAAGGAAACATAAAGATTCTGCATCGTATCGTCTAAATTCTGCAGAAAAAAATAGAAGGATAGCTCTGATTATGGAGGCTTTCTAGGAAGATGTAGCTAGCACGTGAACAGCACCTTTGGGGAAGCTGCATCCCTCTAACTATTATCTGTTCATCATACAATGCAATATGATGGTTGAAGGGTATTCTATATATCAGCTCACATGACATCCCCATTCATTTACAACTCGAATTCATGTTATAGCCAGCTTTGCACGTCTGCCTCATGTTCAACCACCACCCACAGCCTATTCTAGTGCCCAAATGATATATAGCGGCAGTACTGTATTATTGCTGTGTGCTTTCTTCCTTGTGTTTTGTTCATGCAGTGATATGTAGCTAGGGTTGGAGGAAGGATACAAGCAGAGCTAAATGTTGTAATGTTATTAGCTGAGTTTATGCTGGCACAACTCCTGGGCTCAGGACCGTTTTAACACCGCTTTCTTTATCACTATACATTCACTTTATCCTCTTTATTTTTATTTTACGAATATGAGTATCTTTTGTGAAATGAGATGCCACTTACCACATCAGTCATATGCTAACATTATTGAGCAATGGAAACTGTCAGCCACCTTTGAAATGAGTATTTTGGACAATCTTACTCATTACATCCATGTTTTGTAATTTTCCGTGACCCCTATAAAGGAGGGGTAACAGAGGGGAGACACTGAAGAAGGGGTCATAATCCGAAAACCCCGAAACGCGTTTGGTATTTATTTCCCCTGGAACTAAAAGTTCACTACAACCATACGCCTTTGTACCAAGCCAGGAGTGAGGTTTTGCCGTTAGGACGCTCTACCCGCACAAAGAACGGTCTGACACACGAAGGAGATAATGTTCCTCATAGATACACGTGCACTGCCGAGCGTGGCAGAGAAAGGCAAGTCAGCCCTCGAGACCGGAGCACCGCAATTTTCCTGAAGGAGCACCGTGTCGAGGGCCATATGACCCACATACATCTAACCTGGTAAGACGGTTCCTTATGGTGGTATTTGCTAGCAGACAAGTACTTGCGATCGCTGTTAGTTTGAATTCAGCGGGACACCACTGACGGGACTTTGGTAACGGGACGCCGCTCCTACCAGTGTATTCTCTATGCTTTAGGCGGGTGGACTGCTACTGTTGAAATTACTTCACATTAATATCGCACAGGGATATGGATGAATTTTAGGTGGCTGCCCAATTTTTTGAATATGTTCATGAACTATCAATTCCTGATGGACAGTTGGAATCAGGCTATTGGAGCAATTGATTCTTCATCTTACTAGATACTGTGGACTCTCGATTTATATATACATTTATTTATAGCACCTTATCTATTTATAGCACACAATTTTTTTTTAGTTTTGTAATTTGTATTTTTATTCAATAAAATTGAATTTTATGGTACCAAATATTAGAGGGTGACTCTCTTGGTCGGTGCACCTCAGTTGGTGACCCACCACTCTAGTTGCGACATTCAATCAGTAATTGGTCTCAACAAACTGCACTTGCTTTTTTGAAAGCTGCACTAAAAAATAATGGAGGTGTATGGGAGAAAAACGCCAGACAATGAGGGAGAAAATGCCAGACTTAAAGGCTACGTACACCTTTGGGGGCAATTTTTTATATTATTGCATTATACTTAGTTTGAGCTAAAAATGATTTTTTCACTTGGTCTTTATTAACAATATGGAATCCTTTTTTCTGTACAGAGCTGAGATGCTTTATTAGCTGCCTATAGAGCAGAAATAAAGAGCCTGTCTGTCTTTTCGGTCATCTGAGGAGCAGACGGGCTCCTTATCTCTGCTCTCCTTAAAGCTCAATCCTTATCTTACTGATAATAATGTGGCTTAAATAAGTGTTTATGACCTCTTAATAGTTTAGAGATAAGGGTAATTAGATGACCCACAAAGTGAAAGTACCAGTCACACAGTTATAAAAACAGTTAACCATTTGTGACTGAACAGCTCAATATTTTTTTTTTTTTTTTAGTAACATGTAAAAACATGTAAATAAAAGAACAAATACAGAGCAATTTTGTGGGAATAACGTTATTCCACAGCTCAATATTTTTAATAAAGGCCAATTGAAAATACGATTTTTAGCCCAAAAATAGTTAAACGCAATCATAACTAAAATGGACTCCAACGGTGTACATAGCCTTTAAAGCGTGATTTGAATGACTCAAAAAGGGTCAAAATGCAACTACCAAAAAAATTCCAGTATAGACGTCCCATAGACGTTGTCAATAAAAATTGGTCCTGAAAGAAGAAGAATGAAAATTATGCCGGCTGCGCGATCAAGTGGTTGAGGTGAGTTAATTATTTTATTTTTTAACCCCTCAAGTCACATTTTAGTAAGCATTCTGTATTAAGAATGCTATTATTTTCCCTTATAAGCATGTTACAAAAATAATAATAATCTACACAACACCGAACACAAACCCGAACTTCAGTGAAGAAGTTCGGGTCTGGGTGCCACATTCAGTTTTTTATCATGCGCGTACAAAATGCATTGCGCTCAAGTGGAAAAAACTCAACAACGCAATCGCAGTCAAAACTGACTGAAATTGCGTTCGCACTCTCGCGGGTTTCCTGCAATGCACCCGGGACGCATCAGTTGCAAATCCAGGACGCCCGTCTGAAAGAAGCCTAAGCCTTCTATCGTCCCAAAAAATAAAATGGCATTCACAAAATTTTCCAAACATGAAGTAGATGTCACATGTCCAAGATTGCAAAGCGGAGTGGCACTGCTATCATGCCCGTCACTTGAATATACACCTCACAAATGCCTCCCGTCCCAGGTAGATGATCCGACTTACAGTTGTGCTCAGCCCAGCGAAGATTTCAATAGATGCAGTAATCAAAAGATAGGCAGCACTCACCAATTCGGTAAAAAATCTTCAGCTTTATTCCAAAATACTTGCATAAAAACAGAAGGTTTAGGGGCGGACAACAGTCCCATACACACAGAGCTGCAGCCGTACTGCAGCTCTATGTGCATGGGATTGTTGTCCGTCCCTAAACCATCTGTTTTTATGCAAGTATTTTGGAATAAAGCTGAAGATTTTTTACCGAATTGGTGAGTGCCGCCTATTTTCTCGATTACTGCAAACATGAAGTAGACATATTGGGAATGTAAAGTAATAACTATTTTTGGAGTTATTACTATCTATTATAAAAGTAGAGAAATTGGAATTTGGAAATATGTGACAAGAAAACAGAATGGCCTGGATAAGTAAAAGTGTTTTAAAGTTATTACCACATAAAGTAACACATGGCAGATTTTCTAAAAATGGCCTGGTCCTTAAGGTGAAAAATGGCTGGGTTCTTAAAGGGAACCTGTCACCAGGGAATTCACTGATAAACCAGGCATGCTGCCCTGTAGGGCTCACTGCTGAATATAATACCTTTCACTTGGTGATCTGTTGCTTTATTGGGGAGAAAAAGTACTTTTAATCCATATGCTAATGAGCTGATTTGAGTCCAGTAGTTGATATGAGTCCAGCGTTGTTTTCTATTCAGAGCTGTAGCCACGCCATATTCACTTCTTCAGGTGTAAAAGGGGTGTGGCTTATTACATTATTCATTAATTTTAATAATTGTTTATCAAACATGTGTTTATCACCCCATGAACAAACTAGCCCTTATTACAATTACTAACTTCAATAGTATATTCCTCCCTTTTTTTGCCTTAGTAATATAATACCTTAGCATTCCCTGTTATTATTTTCCCGCCAATCACTAAAATTAATGAATGATGTAATAAACCACGCCCCCTTTACATCTGAAGTGAATAGGGGAGTGGCTACAGCTCTGAATAGAAAAAACACTGGACTCATATCAGCTCATTAGCATATGGATTAAAAGTACTTTTTCTCCACAATAAAGCAACAGATCACCAAGTGACAGGTATTATATTCAGCAGAGTGAGCCCTACATGCCTGGTTTATCAGTGAATTTCCTGGTGACAGGTTCGCTTTCAGGGGTAAAAAGAAGATAAAAAGTTATGATATTTGATTAAAGAAAACTAAAATAAAATGCTGCTCACCTCTTCATAGGGGTATCCAGAAATGTAATATTGATGGCCTATCCTCTGTATTCCAGCTGTGGTAAAACTACTACTCCCAAGATGTACACTTGCTTGGCTTTCTCAGAACTCCATAGAAATGAATAGAGCATGCCTGGAGTTGTACTTTCACCACAGCTGGAGTGCCAGAGGTTAGCCGTCGCTGGATAGGCCATCAATATCTCATCATTGTGTGTCCACAACCTTGCACCCCTTCTGATCACCTGTGTCCTTGTAACTGTAGAGCTGAAACTATAGCTCGATCCATTGTGTAGTGGACTGAGATGGTAACTGCGGCGCTGGTCCCGCTGATGTGAATCAGAGCATCGATGCAGTTACCAACTCCGTCTACCACACAATGAACCGGTCGAAATCAGAGCTTCAAGGTAACGGCAGGATGCAGGACGTCGGACCCCTCCTGAAATGATATTGATTTGATTCCTATCCTATGGAATTATCCCACAAACTAAGCTGCATGCTTAACCAGTTAAAGGGGTTATCCAAAGTCTAAACTTACCCCACTCCCTGGCACCCACGACGCTCTTGATCCCTGCAAGGCCGCCGTTGCAACTCCCCATCGCCTGGATCAAAACATCCGGTATTGGGGGGAGCAGCCATTACCAGGTCGCGACAGGGACGAGCCTCTCTAACATCACGGGTTACGCTTAGGAGGCTCTGCTATTGGATGCTCCCCATGCAGTGGCAGCCGTGCGGGGATCAGGAGCAAAGCAGATGTCGGTGATCGGGGCAAACTAAATCTATATGAGGGGGCACGGGCATTGGATGGTATATTTTAGACTTTGAATAACCCCTTTAAGAGTGTTCCTAGATAAAGATTTACGTCCACGTTAGGATAAGTTGATCACTTTCATTCTTTAGAATCCGGTTCTTCAACGCAGTTAAGGTAAAGGACTCTTTAATATTTCTAGCCCCAGTTTAAATATAGATAGTATGCTCCAGCGCTCTGGTATGTTGCTGGTCGTCTAATTATCTGTCACTTTATAATCTGTCTTTTCTACACTACATACTTACCCCTATGACAAAAAAAAATAAAAATAAAAAAAGTTCCCTCTGAGCAGTTTAACCACTCTAACTGCCTCTCATGGCTGATCTCCTGTCACTTATCTCATACAGTCTCACCTCTATCTCTCCAGCGCCCCGGCCTTTTCATGCGCTCTGATTTCCATTCCCAGGTAATTGCAGGACTCAGCAGAGAGCCGTCCACATTTGCATTGCTTTTTTGCATGTATATATTTTTATTTTTAACAGGCTGCCTGTCAAATTCTTGAACTTGCTTATTTAATGTCCCAGTGATCCGTGCTCATCCTCATCCTGTTATGACAGGAGACCAGAGACCTCACAACCAAGAAAATTACACACTAATAATATGACAAGAGATTTGTACCCAATATTCTAATGCAAGGAAAACAGCGTAATGCCAGCGCTCTGCAGAGAACATGCTCCTCTACTGCTCCCTATTAGTTCTGCTTATACAGACAATGCCTGTTTTATCTCTCATCGCACAACTCTTATACACTGAGCAAAGAATATCACTAGTAATATATTATATTGCAAAGAATAGCCCGGGCAGGGTTGCCAACAGTCCAGAGATTTCTGGACAGTCCGTGAAAATAGGCAACCTTTTTCCTGTGTCCGAAAAAAAAAATAGAAATGTCTTAGATTTTTTTGAGGCTGGTGGACATCATTTTACAGCTCACAGTAAATGCTGGTATATTGAGCTGTATACATGTACTACTGTTATAATCTTCATCATTCATTATGGCTTTCCAATTTGTCTGTAAAACTATTGGCAGTCCATGATTTTTGGATACAGTGTCCAAAAAAAAGAAAAATTTTGGTTTACAACTAGAGATGAGCGAATCGAAGCTGAAGAAGTGGAATTCGATCTGAATTTCAGGAATTATTCGATTCACACCAAATCCGAATTTCCTCGCGATTCGTGGTAACGAATCACATTTTTTCCTAAAATAGCGGCTGCACATATGAGGACATGGAAAAAGGAACTCTGGGAAGGTGGGATCACCCATAATGCCATGCATGCCATGCAGGGTCCCCCTGCTGTTAGATATCCAAGTATTCCCCCCCCCCCAGTCTCACCAGAGCTCAGTGACAGGCCAGCATCAGGACGTTCTGTGTGGGCGGTGGAAACATAGCCCCGCCCCCCAGCCTTTGCCTGCGCTTGCTCTAGGCTGCAATGCCCAAACATCAGACTGGTTCAATGTAAAAGTGTGGGGCAGAACTACCTTGACTTCATGTCTTGTAGTATCTCAGTTGGCGGTGCCCGCGATGTTGGGTCCTGGTCTGATCCCTGTTAATGCAGTAGTATATATATAAAACCGCGGCACTCACGTAGCTGTTAGGTCTTCTTTACTTCTCCCAAGATGCGACGTTTCCACTTAACACAAGGCTTTTTCAAGCATACGTATGCTTGAAAATGACTTGTGTTAAGTCAAAACGTCGCATCTTGGGAGAAGTAAAGAAGACTTTACAGCTACGTGAGTGCCGCGGTTTTATATATATACTACTGCACAAACATCAGACTGGGTGACTGGGCCTTCTGCTGCATTTAACCCACAGGCTCTGACCTCAGCTGCTGGACTGCTGTAGCTCCCAGGACCTTCCTATTAAAGCACCTGGTAAGTCCATCTAGTAAGAAGCATGCAGAAGTGTCTGTGGAGGAGGGGGTGCAGGGCTGCTGGGGTCACACTCTCATTGCAGCAGCCCTGCACTGCCCTCAAGTACTGATGGTCACTGACCTGTGAGTTCCCACTGTCAGCTCTGTGTTTTCCCTGTACCCCTTAGGCCTCTGTGTGAGCTCCTTGCTGTGCGCTCCCTGTGACTGCAGGGCACAACAAAACAACATGCTTGTGTGGTGCTTGTGACGTGGCCGTGCTGTGTTCAATTACCACATGGCTGTCCGGGCCATAGAGAGCTCTAGTTAAACTAATAAAGACAACATTATGTAGGTGGTCTGCATTGTTAATGGAGGGGGGCTCTAATGGTATGAGCGTTTAATAGAACAGGTTCTGTAGACATCTATCTGGAATCAGCTGACAACAGTGTAAAAGGAGTGCGCTTCTTCTTGACGCTAACATCGACCTGTAATGCTGAGTTTATAATTGAGTTATTTGGACAGTTTTGGCCCGTGACTGCCCAAATAAGTGAAGGGAGCAGTGATTCTAATAGTGACGCCTGTCATCTGCATGTCATACTGACTCACAGTATTATTTCACTACCCCAGCAGACTCCCTATGCGTGTTACTGCAAGGCACAGTGTTTTACACCCCTATAAAGGCTCTCTGCAGCACGGAAATAGCATTTTTTTTACGCGATTCGCCACAAATAAGTTCAGATCGAAGCAAATTTTTCCGGAAAATTCAGCGAACCAGCTGAATTGAATTTTTGAGAAATTTGCTCATCTTTATTGACAACCCTGAGCCTGGGTCTGGACATTGTGGAGGGGGGTTGTTAAGTCTTGGATAACCCTTTTAAAGGGTTTTTAAACTGCTGTGATTAACTCTAATGTGTAGTTATCATTCACTTTGTAATGTATTCTATTTAACATTTTTAGCTCCATCGCACAATCCCGAAAGCACTCACATGATCTCGTCTTTTATCCTCTCACTACCTTTCATTGACCCCACGTAAATTTGCTTTCTGCCAGCCAGGTCGTCTCATTGGTACTGTGTTCCAAAGCATGTACTAATTGGCATGGGTGGGGAGTACGTGTCCTTCCAGTCTTCCTGTTTGCTTTCAGTGAGGCAGGGAAGATCTGGCGCCTACACAGACACTTCTGCTCAAAAATCCTCAGTTTTGGACACCAGAAGATAATGTTTGATTGACCCAACATATTACAGGAAAGGTTTAAAGTGAAATTGTCGTCTCAGATTTTTTTTACTATAATGTAGGGACAGGAATGTTTAATTTTTGTAATATACTTTATTAGGGAAAGGTGCAAATAATCTTCTTAGTAATGATTGTTTAAGAGTACATGATTTCTCAAAATAAGTTTGCATAATCTCTCTGCATCTATGTATAATCATAACTGCGAAGAAACAGTTATTTTTTTAGGCTTCCCTAACGTCACTTTCAGCCATATTATTCCCTGTTTCAGCTGCACAGCTAGATGCATTTCACTCAGATGCAGGGGCCATCTGTCACAAGGGTGTCACGACTTATCGCTGACCCCGTTGTGTCAGCGGGTGGCTGACAAAACAAGGTGGGTAGCTCCATGACCTAGTGGTGGGAATGGCTTCCGGTCCAGGTTTTCTTGCTTAGGTTTGCGATCCTTTTTGTCCCATTTTGGAATCGGTAGCTTCTTCTTTCAGCTGTTCTCTGTCAGCCACTCCCAGCTACTATATATTCTTCCTTTCTGCTTCCCTTGTTGCCAGATATAGACCTTCGTTACAGATCTTCTATTCTGACCTCTGGTGGAGTTGGAGTTGCTGTGGAGGTGTTGGAACTGGAGCTGTTTCCCTCCTGTTGTTGTCTCTCTTCTGGGATTGTTTGTGGTGTTTATATTGTTTGTCCTTTTACTGTTGTTACCCTAGGTGTCAGTGGTGAGGAATAGTGCTCCCACCACTCTACTCACTACTTAGGGCTTATTTCAGGGTAAGCCAGGGACGAGGCACATGATTGACGTATGGGTTAGCCGCCCGTCTAGGGACGTGAGGGCAGCCAGGGGCCAGTGCTAGGTGAGCTAGGGGGTCACCACTCCTCCCTCTCCATAGTGGAAGGGTACTCCCCTTCCCTCCCCTCTGCGCCAAACATCTGTTACCTGCCATATCAGACGTGATAGCATCGCCCTTCTGTGGATTCTGCCAGCACTGTACTGCTGTGAAATCCTTTCCCTTACTTCCCACTATGTTTGTTTTCAGCTTCAGAGCTCACAGAACAAATAAGGATGGGAAGATCACACAGAAAGCTCCTATAGTTCTTTTATCAGTCTAAGAATCTCAGCTACCTCTGATATGCCCCCATTTCCTGTGAGTCTGTGTCTCTGTTACTCGGAATGGATCTTGCCTGACAACAGACAGTGGACTGCAAATTAGGTGGAACTGAGACCCCAAGTGGTCATGATTTTACAACTGTTTTTCAGATGGATGCAGGCAGATTTTTAAAATAAAGTGATTCAGAAATGTTGCCAGCTACACCATTTTCTATTAAATGAAATAAATTGTGTGGGAATACAGTGACTCTTTCAGTTCTACAGAGCACTGAAGATGCTTGTGAATGGAGTGTCCCACTCCATGCTAGAAATAGGCCCCTAAACTTTTTATAATGTCAGGTCCTCTATTTTGTCTGCACATTCCTAACAGGCTGGTCACTGCACTACACTTCAGTCACCATTAGGTGGTGCCATAGCATCATATATAAGTAATAGGCCTTGCACAGGAAGTTGGGGATGAGAGGTTAGTGGAGGAGAGGAAAGAAGTATAGCATGTAGCTGCTGACGTATGCCTCTGGACACTCTCCAGTAGGGCAATCTAGAGAGAGAGAATCAAGGCCAAGGTTACCGGATCCTTTGTGTAGTTCCACTGTCCAGCTAGTGACAAAGTGGACTTTTGTGTGTTAAGGCAACCTGTGCAAAGAATGAGGTAGAAGACTGATGCTTGCCGCTAGGAAGACCCTGTTGGTTGCAAAGTTCTGATCAAGGTCCAAATACCTGAAGCCTGGTTTATTGGAGGTAAGCCACAGCTAAGGAAAGTATCTCTCTCACACAAGCCAAACCATAGCCTGTTTAAATCAGCCCTGTTGTTGGGATTTGCAGCTCTGCCATCTTATTGTATACCAAAGCATTACTACTGGATTATAACTACCTAAAGGTATTTATTCAAGTAAAGATCCAGTTTGTTCAGCAACTCCTGACTCTCTCCTTATTCATTACTATCCTCCATTGCACCATATGGTGCTGGCGTCATGAACACCAGGGGCCCTGCCTACACAGCACCTTAAAACCACACCACCACCACCAAGATGGGCTGCTCAACCACCATCTGGCAGGAGTCCCTTGACAACAGAATGTCCCCAGAAGGAACTGGTGCTGTCCTTCCATTCACTGCCCACCAGCCCAGGGAGCTCTACAGAACTATGAGTAAACTACTACTACCCCCATCGGCCCACCATAACTCACATATTGCCCCTGGGGCCTGGTCGCTGCATGAGTAACATACAGAGTCTTCCTGACTCTTGTCACTACCCCAGTCCCTGGCTTAGGATTATACTATACTGAAGCCAGACTCTCCTTAGCAATGATTACATTTGTTTGGGTGATCAACCTCTGAAAGGCTTTAATATTGATCTCAGATGCCGTGATTAGCGATGAACGAGGAATCTGAGGGTTTCAATGACAGGAAGTGACGCAATCGCCGTTCCCTGTCATTGCACTCGCTATTTACAAAGAGATGCACTTCATAGTAACATAGTGACATAGTTTATAAGGCCGAAAAAACACATTTAAATGCCTCTCAACCTTAGATCACAAGGAAATAGGCATTAGCCTCTTCACTACTCTAGACCACGATGAAAGCAGCCATGAACATCTTGACTACTCTCGATCACAAGGGGAGCAAAACTTAATGAGGTTTTCTCACAATCAACATTTATGAACTATCCACAGGATAGTGCAGATATTGAGCCTGCAATTACTAGTAGAAGATTTATGCTCTGAAGCCCACTGTTCTCACTTGAGTTCCATACATGTCATGACGTGTATCTGTGAAGTTACTGAGATTTCTACGAAGATGAATTTCTTATGTAAAATGCTGTTAGAAGGTGAGCATACACTTTGAAATACAAATGTAACCTATAAGAAGCCTCATATAGCACTTTGCTTCTATTATGTTTGACTTTTAAAAGGGTTGTCCAGTGGTGCAAAAAGAGCTCAGAATGGTGTCAAAATAAATGGATACTTACACTGATTTATCCCCTGCAATTCCAAAGCTAACCAGGTTCTTACTGATCTCATTCCTGGTCCAAGCTTTTCACACAGGAAATTGCAGAAGATGATCATTCCACCAATCCCTAGCCACAGGGGTGACCCACCTCAGACTGTGATTGGTTAAGCGGTCATCTTCTTCCACTACCTAAGTGTCAAGCTCAGACTGAACAGAATGGACAGGAATGTCAGGGGTGAGTATAGATCTCTTTAGTTTTTTTTTTACACCATTTACCTCAATCGAGAACCCCATTTAAGGGAGAGAATGCATTGTACTAACTATAGCACATAAGATATACGAAAAAGCTGTGAACAACACATATATTGTAAATTTCTAGTGTCACAGCAGGCTTCATACAGTCCCATGTGCTGAGCTTCAGCGTCCCGGTACATGGTATTCCAGTGGAGTCAGTAAAGCTGTCAAGCACAGATATATCTCCACCATACATAACGTAGCTGTAAAATCTAAAATCACCTCTGACGTGATCTTGAATTTTATAGACTCTTTAAATTCACTGTCTGAGAACATAGGAAATCTGAAATTCACTGCCCAGGGACACACAAAGGTATCAGCTGACCCTGAAGTACAAAAGACTGGACATACTTGCTAACTCTTTATCGCCTGGACACTTAAAATAGCTCCGTCGAAACACACTGACCATCTTAGAACAATTCTCCACTTCATTCTTTATGGCTGTCACACGTTTTGTGTGATGAGTTTCGGCTAAAAGCACAAGGGATTTGGTGATGAAAATTAACAACTGAAATAGGTTCTATCATTTAATAAATCTGCTGCAGATCTCTGACAATATGGCATTAATCTGTAGTAAAGAGAGTACCAGGTCCCCGTGGTAGCAATAGAGAAATATCACTGACCCGCAATGCAAAGGGCAGAGCATGAATCACTAATTTTATGAAGCTGCAATGAAAATTTTGTAAATGAGCAAACATTTCAAAAATAATTATGAAAAAAAAAGGATCTTATGTTGCAAAAGAGTCATATAATCCCTGGTATAAAAGTGACTCTACGAGCTTCATTTGATATGTTTCAATCAGGTCTGAAAGCCTGACTGTTACACTGTACTTACTTTTATCTGTCACGGAATTGTAGTTTTGACTCGGACATCGGAAAATGAAATGACTCTCTTCTTTGTTCTCCGGCGCTTTTTCTGTAATCATACCGCCATTCTGTCATTTGGCATCTCACGTATCCCAGCCTTGTGGTGGTCGCCATACAGTAGTCCCCACCTTTACATCTCTGGTTTGTCAAAATTGGGATCTTACTGCTTAGGTACATCATACCACTGATACATTTAAAGGGAATCTGTCAGCAGTTTTGTGAATGTGAAAGGCTGTTGACAGACGCAGGTTCAAGGGATAGGAGGTAACACTCCTGGGTAGCGGCGCATAAAGTTGCTGCCTCGGTATCAATAGTATAGCATTAGAGTAAAGGCGCAGGTACGAGATTATCAGAGAAAGGCGAAATGACCGGTCCTGTCAATCAAGTGACAGGAGGGAACTTCTTCAGCAGCAGGGATAGCTCTTCACAGCTGAGGAACTCATTGCTCGCCTACATCAGACCACTGATACATTTAAATGGAATCTGTCAGCAGTTTTGTCAGTGCAAGACTGCTGATAGACATAGGAAGGGGATAGGAAGTAACACCTCTGGGTAGCAGTGCATGAACAGTCGCTGCTTCAGTATCGGAAGCATAGCCACTATGCTTGTGTCTAGTGTTGAGCGAATTGAAGTATCCGAAGTGGACTTCAATCCGAGTTTCAGGGAAAATTAGATTCGCCACAAACCTAAATTCCCTTGTGCTTTGTGGTAATGAATCCATTTTCACTGAAATGACAGTTAAAAAAAAAAAAAGAATTTGTGCGCGAAGAGGCCGCCGGGGCCATCTTGCTTGAGGATCCTGCACAAAGTCTCATTCGCGGTGACGTATGACATGACCATGCCAGCCAGCGTAATGACATCATAAGATAAGATAAGATTTCGCACAGGATCTTCAATCAAGGTTGCCGTGGAGGCCTTCTCGTACTCATACGGATGAAGTGATTATAATTTTTTTTTTAACCCCTCAAAGCCCTAATTTTTCATCTCAGATGCCGTGATCAGCGATGAGGGGTTCAATGACTCTGGGGGGGGGGGGGACAATTCCAGTTCCCCGTCATTGCGCCCGCTACTTATAAAGAAATGTGCTTTGCGAAGAAGTAATTCGTCACAAATTACTTTGTGAAATTCTGCAAAGCAGCCAAATCGAATTTTGGCAAACTTCGCCCATCTCTACTTCTGTCACTACCCAGAGCATAGGCGCAGATTGCCATAGCCGGATGAGATGTCCTGCCCTGTATATCAAGCAGCAGGTAGTGGCTTCTTCAGCCCCTCACAGCTGAGGGACTCACTGCTCGCCTACATAATACTGCTGATAAATGGACTCTGTCAATAGTTTTGTCAGTGCATAGGTTCAGGGCATAGGTTCAGGGGATAGGAGTTAACACTTCTGGGTAGCGATGATTGAACAGTCACTGCATTATCGGAAGCTTAATCACTAAGCTTGTGTCGCTACTCAGAGCAGCAACTTAGGCACAAGATTGTCTGATCAAGGCTAGATGGTCGGCCCTGTCAATCAAGCGGTGTGGGTTGCTTCTTCAGCAGTCGGGACAGCCCCTCACAGCTGAGGAACTCTATTTGATAAGCTAATCAATTGATTTCATACAGATCATTTCGCTCATCTCTATTTCTAACATACGTTTCAGTGTGTAAATGTAGTCTTCAGTTGGCTGATAAAAGTTGATGATGTACACAGCGCATGCTGCAGAGAACAAACACTGAAGTCAGTTTCCTCTATAACTAGATTTTTTTAAATTATTTTTTGAGAATATTCACTCTGATATTATGTCAAGCGCCCGACTGGATAGGGAGGGTGCTAAGAGACTGGTGGGCTCCCTCACCCCTTCCTCCAGTTTATTAAGTGTTAGGGCACCCTTCCTTTGGGTTAAAATTCGGTGGTTAGGAGAAGAGAGGTTTGGGAAGGGTTAATTAGGTTCCTTTCTTCCCATGATCCCCCTGCAGGATGGGGTGGTGCCACAGAGTGGTTATATACCCCCAATAGCCCCCCGTCACTTCCTCTTGATGGTGGAATATTTGGGTGAATATACGCCATATATTCGAAAATTTGCGAATACGTAATCTCCAGTCATTATTTTCTTGATTGCGAAAATTCGCATATAAAAATTTGCATAAAATTGGCATAAACTGGTATTTAAAAGATACGTCATGAAGCATCTTTTAAATACCAATTTATGTGAATTTTTATGCAAATTTTATGCAAATTTTTATATGCGAATTTTCGCAATCAAGAAAATAATGACTGGAGATTACGAATTCACGAATTTTCGAATATATGGCGTATATTCACCCAAATATTCCATCATCAAGAGGAAGTGACGGGGGGCTATTGGGGCTAAAATTTGCATGAAAATTTGCATAAACTGGTATTTCAGACAGTGTTCATACACTATAGGTAGGTTTAGAGGTAGGCCCGGTGCCAACTGAGATACCTTGACGGGGTGTGCAGGCTCCGATATGTTCTTGAACGGAATATATTGGCTAAAGTCTCATTTTATCATCTAGCATAAGGGTTTAGCCTTGTATTTTCATTTGCATATATTGTAGTGCACCTTTGCAGTGATTAATTAATTCTAATAGTCTAATCCACACATGATTCTTGTGTAGGATTCTTTGTGGCACATGTGGTCCGCTGCGGGCACCCTCCATTGTATGCATTGTTTGCTGGGGATTGCCGTATGCAGCAGATCGCATGTGGAGATTTTGCTCCCCCGGTCATAAATACTCTACAGTATTTGGGGTTCAGAGCATTTCCTCCCATTTGGGCCACTTGTGTAGAATTCTTTGTGGCCCATGTGGTCCGCTGCCAGCATCCTCCATTGTATGCATTTTTTGCTGGGGATTGTCGTTTACAGCAGATCCCATGTGGAGGTTTTTGCTCCCCCGGTCATAAATACACTACAGTATTTGGGGTTCTGAGTACCATTTAGTCCACTTTATTCAGTGATTTGCTCCATAAATAAGCACCATCATGAGCATTAAACAATGGGTTTTTAAAGTGCTTAACTACTTTAAAATAATCATTTATGAAGGTCGCTTTAATTCTGCAATGTATTTCTTTTACTGTTATTGTTCCTATCCGCCGTTCTGGGCTGGGATGTTCTTCATGGGCGGGGCAGTGATAGGGGAGTGTCTATGTAACTAGCTGGGAGGGAGGAGCTATAAACTAGTTGACCATTGTTAGGGGTGATTCTGGAGCTGTGGAAGAAAAAGGAGAAGTGCACCATGGGTATGGTTGGATACAACAACAGGAAGTGCCACATATATGATGGAAAAAAAACGGAGTGATTGGTTTACATAGTGATAATGGGTCAAAGGAGTCCAAATTGAGTTAAGCAACTACATAAGCATATCTGTTAACCCTAGTAATCCTGGAAAACCTATTTTAGCATTTTTCCTGATGTTGTATTTTATTATTTTCTAACCTTTTTATATCATTGGGTTAAATTTATATTCCATTGAGAATGAAACTGACATTTAACCCTAAAATTTATTTAAAAAAAAAAGTACGTAAAAAATCCAAAAAGTGTTAAAATAACTTTTCCAAAATTAAAGGGGTTTTCTGGGCTTTAAATATTGATAATCCATCCTCAGGATAGGTCATCAATATTAGATTGGCGAGGGTCCGACACCCAGCACCCCCACCGATCAGCTGTATGAAGGGAAGGTGCGTTCAATGCACACATGCCGTCTCCCTTCTCTCTTCCTGCTCGCCATAGACATAGCACATGCATTCCCTTAATACAGCTGATCACCAGGGGTGTCGGACCCTCGCCGATCTGATATTGATTTGGATTACTGAGGATAGATCATTAATATTAAAAGCCCAGAGAACTTCTTTATATAAAAATTGAAAGAGTGCACTACTATACTGAAGATTGATCACTTCCTGTGGTTCCATGGATCCTTTGAAAACTAAGTGGGCACTCTGCCTCAAATACTTAACAGGACAGCAGTCCGAAGTAAATCGTGTGATTTAGTCCCGGTAAGCACAGATGCAAGACTGTGATAACTCCTGCTCATTTTACAAAGGTTCTTATCAGCGGTGAAGTAGAATAACTATACTATGGAGCTGTGGATCTCAGGCATGTCTGATTAAATGGGTATTATGCATTATGGGTAGAAATACCTTTTCATAAATGGACTGGATGCCTTGACACAGATGGTTAGATTGCTCCCCTCCGTTTTTCCAGTTTACTTTGACTTCACCACAAGATAAGCCCAGGTCTCAGACCCCACATCAGCGCCATTACAGGGCTGCTGAGATCAATATGACAATATGAAATTGCTAGATAAGGAAGGCATGAGAAGATAGGATTCCAGGAAACAAGTTTATGGGCAGTGAGAAGTAAGACACGTAAATAACAATGTGAGATACAATAATAGGAAACACATATAGGATCTTAGCAGACTCACAGCTAAAGTGAAGGATTTAAAACTGCTAGAAACTGGGATAGGAATACACCGTCAACAAAGGCTATCTGGACCTGTTCAACTGAGGAGAAACACCTATAGACAAAGGTGCAGAGAGGACACAGAAATGGGCTAGACATGGTAAAATGTGTCTATAAGTAGTGTTGAGCGTGAATATTCGAATAGCGAATTTTAATTGCAAATATCGCAACTTTGAGAATTCGTGAATATTTAGAATATAGTGCTATATATTCGTAATTTCGAATATTCGGCATTTTTTTCTATCTGAACACATGATTCCTCCCTGATTCTTTCTTGTGGGCCAAAGAGAAGGCAGCAATGTCAAGTTCACAACAATACTTAGTGCACCAATCAGTAATATGTAGTCAGACCTGCCAAAATTTGAAGTTGCATGTGGTGCGAAAATCGCGATAGTTTGCAATCGCGAATATTTTGGAGCACTCTATCTGCATATAAAGCGATTGTAATGTTCTGCCATGCCAACCATTTTCTCTAGTCTCAGGATAAATTCAGGAAACTTCTAGCAGCTTGACAAATGTAGCCAAAGTGACCCACGCCTGTATTTCGCGTTACAAATTTGCATTATGCGATTTTTACATTGCCGATTTTTCGCAATGTAAATAATCTGGAATACGGATATATGACGAATATTCTACCACATATTTGCGCAATATCTGGAATTTGAAAATAGCCTCTGCCGCTTATCACTATCTATAAGGACCTGGATATTACTATATTCTGAGCAAGGAAAGCAACCGAATTACACAAGTTAGAAAGAACAGTTAGGGGTTGTCAACGTTTCTTAACCTCTTTAGGATGCAGGGTGTACATGTACGCCCTTGTGTCCTGATACTTAAGGACGCAGGGCGTACATGTACACCCTGCGAATATCCGATCACCGCTGCGCATGAGGCGGTGATCGGAACAAGGTGCCTGCTAAAATCACTTTGCAGGCACCTTGGCACAATGCCCAAGGGGGTCATGTGACCCCCCCTCCCCCACATGTCGGCGATCGCAGCAAACTTTAGACCTGCGGTTTGCTGTGCTTTCTGTAGTCTCTGATCAGAGACTAAAAAATGCCCCAAAATTATAAATTTTAACCCCCCCCTGCACCCAGCCATATTAGTGTCCCCCCGAGCGGTGCTGCAGACGGGCAGCGCAATTGCGATCCCCCACCCGCCTCCTTTCAAATGATTTCCCTGGTGCCTAGTGGGTATAGCTGACCCCCTGCTATAAACTGCTGACATCTGTGCTGCAGATGTCAGCAGTTTAACCCCTTCCATACCGCGGTCCGTACGGACCGCCATATGGAAGTGGTTAACAGGGAGGGAGCTTCCTCCCTCTCCCATCGGGGGGCTGCTGTGCCTTTGCAGCCCCCCCGACAGGATGGGATAGCAGAGGGAGGCAGCTCCCCCTCCCTTCCCATCACCCGCTGCTCTGTTCTGGAAGCGGGTGATGGTTACCATGGTAGCAAGATGCTTTCAGAAGCGTATTGCTCTGTCCATGGCACTGAAACTCTGAATAGGCTTTTGCTAAAGGCAAAAGCCTATTCAGACTTTGTAAAGTAAAAAATACAGTAAGTACACTATATAGTGTACTTACTGTATTATATAGACACCAGATCCACTGGACCTACAAGAACCAAGTGGGTCTGGGTCAAAAAAAATGTAAAAAAAGGGAAAAAAAATAAAAATACATATCACTGAATAAAAATTTAAAAAATAAAATACACTACACATATTAGATATCGCCGCATCCGTAAAAATCTTCTCTATAAAAATATCACATGACCTAACCCCTCACGCAAATACCGTAAAAAAACAAACAAAAAAAAGGTGAAAAAAAGCCATTTTTTGTCACCTTGCATCACAAAAAGTGTAATACCAAGTGATCAAAAAGGCGTATGCCTCCCAAAATAGTACTAATAAAACCACCATCTCATCCGGCAAAAAATGATCTCCTACATAGGACAATCGCCCAAAAAAATAAAAAAATATGGCTCTCAGACTATGAAGACACAAACATTTTTTCTAAAATGCTATTATTTTGTTAAAGTAAAATAAATTTTAAAAAAAGTATACATATTTGTATCGCCGCGTCCGTAAAAACCTGGTCTATAAAAATATCACATGATCTAACCCCTCAGGTAAATATCGTTAAAGAAAAACAATGTAAAAAAAATACCATTTTTGTCACCTCACATCTCAAAAACTGTAATAGCAAGCAACCAAAAAGTTATATGCACCCAAAAATAGTGCCAATCAAACCTTCATCTCATCCCACAAAAAATTATACCCCACATAGGACAATCTCCCCAAAAAAATAAAAAAAAATATGCCTCTCAGTCTATGGAGATACTAAAACATGATTTTTTTGGCTGATGTTGTTATCATCATGATGATATTGTGTAAAACTTAACTAAATAAATAAATAGTATACATATTAAGTATCGCCACGTCCGTCACAAGCTGCTCTATAAAAATAACACATGACCAAACCCCTCAGGTGAACACAACAAAAAATAAAAATAAATACGATGTCAAAAAACATTTTTGTCACCTTACATCACAAAAAGTGTAATAGCAAGCGACCAAAATGTCATATGCACCCCAAGATAGTGCCAATCAAACCGACATCTCATCCCACAAAAAATGAGCCTACATAAGACAGTTGCCCAAAAAATAAAAAAAAATATGGCTTTCAGAATGTGGAGACACTAAAAAATCATTTTTTTTCAAAAATGCTTTATTATGTAAAACTGAAACAAAATCCCCCAAAAAGTAGCCATATTTGGTATTATTGCATCCATAGCAACCTGCTCTATAGAGATAGCACAAAATCTAACCTGTCCGTTCAACGGTGTAAATAACAAAAAATCCGGAAACAGATATGTTTTTGCAAATTTTCCATTTTAATCGATTTTTCCAGTAACAAAGCAAGGGTTAACAGCCTAACAAAACTCAATATTTTTTGCCCTCATTCTCTACAGGGTGGGCCATTTATATGGATACACCTTAATAAAATGGGAATGGTTGGTGATATTAACTTCCTGTTTGTGGCACATTAGTATATGTGAGGGGGGAAACTTTTCAAAATGGGAGGTGACCATGGCGGCCATTTTGAAGTCGGACATTTTGAATCCAACTTTTGGTTTTTCAATAGGAAGAGGGTCATGTGACTCAAACTTATCTGGAATTTCACAAGAAAAACAATGGTGTGCTTGGTTTTAACGTAACTTTATTTCTTCATGAGTTATTTACAAGTTTCTCTTTGTTCACAGCCATTGACATGTCCCGAGGTTAACACGTGAGGAGCGGATAGAAATTGTGTTGATGTCTGGTGAACGCAGTAACCGGGTCATTGCAGCAGATTTCAATACAAGACACCCTACGAGACCACCCACAGTTAGCAAACTGCTTGCTAAGTTTCGTGAAACTGGTTCAGTGTTGGATTTGCCAAAATGTGGACGCATGAAATCTGTCACTAATGAAGAAACATCAGTGGCTGTCCTAGCTTCATTCAGCAAGAGCCCACAGCGTAGCACTCGCCGCATGTCACTGGAGAGTGGCATTAGTCGAACATCCCTTCGGCGGATATTAGCTACTTACAAATGGCACCCTTACAAACTCCAGCTACTGCAGCATCTCAACGAGGATGACCCAGATCGGCGTTTCTACTCTAGGGGTGCATCGGGGGGCTTCAAATGGGACATGGTGGCAAAAATCCAGTCCAGCAAAATCCGCCTTCCAAAAACCATATGGCGCTCCTTTCCTTCTACACCAGGGGTGCACAACCTTTTCTGGACATTGTCAGCCTGAACCAATTCCAAGGGCCGAAAATAAAACTTAAAGGGGTATTACCTACTGAAATACTGTATTTTTGGCATATTGAACATACAGTATATACTATAAATGTCTAGTTACAGTTCTAGGACTCCCATCTAATAGGAGAATACATTAAAGAAACATGTAAGAAGCCATAAGACATAGACCTACATGTCTTTTACCAGATGCTTGGGGGCCGCAAAAAATGATATCGAGGGCCGTTTGTGGCCCCCGGACCGCAGGTTGTGCACCCCTGTTCTACACCCTGCCGTTTGGCCATACAGCAGTTTATGACCACATATGGGGTGTTTCTGCCAACTACAGAATCGGGTTAATAAATATTGAGTTTTGTTTGGCTTTCAACCCTTGCTTTGTTACTGGAAAAAATGGATTGAAATGGAAAATTTTCCCAAAAAATTGAAATTCTGAAATTTTAACTCCATTTGCCATTAACTGTTGTGGAAAACCTAAAGGGTAAATAATGTTTGTAAAATCAGTTTTTAATACCTTAAGGGGTGTAGTTTATAGAATGGGTGGTATTTTGGGTGGTTTCTATTTTGTAAGCCTCACAAAGTGACTTCAGACCTGAACTGGTCCCTAAAATGTGGGTTTTTGAAAATTTCTGAAAAATTTCAAGATTTGCTTCTAAACTTCTAAGCCTTGTAACGTCCCCAAAAAATGAAATGGCATTCCCCAAATGATTGATACATGAAGTAGACATATGGGGAATTTAAATCAATAACTTTTTATGGCGGTATTACTATGTATTATAGAAGTTGATAAATTGAAACTTGGAAAATTGCAAATTTTTCAAAATTTTTGGTAAATTTGCTATTTTTTTTATAAATAAAAATAAAAATTTTCAACTTGATTTTACCACTGTCATGAAGTACAATATGTGACGAAAAAACAATCTCAGAATGGCCTGGATAAGAAAACGAGTTTTAAAGTTATCACCACATAAAGTGACACTGGTCAGATTTGCAAAAAATGGCCAGGTCCTTAAGGTGAAATAGGGCCGAGTCCTTAAGGGGTTATCTGATGACTAATGGAAACAATGAAGATCAGACATCATATAGTACACAACAATCTCTTTCTAACAAAGCTAGAACCAGCCCTGTACCTCACATGGGTCCAGAGATCTCCCCATTCATTGCTCTGCTAGATTAATATCAAGCTGGCAGCTCAAGGGGAGTGTCTTTTCTGCTGCAGCTCAGGGGGCATGTCCATGCTCTCCCTAGCACAGCTCAGGAGGCAGTTGAAGGATGAAACAGCATGTGCGACCATCTCAGTGAGCCAGACAATGAAATAAGGGATGTCCCCTGTCTCCTCTTCTGTTTGCCCTATTTATTGAACCATTGGCTTGCAAAATCCAAATAGATAACCGTATAGACGGCTTCAGAGTAGCGGGAGTGAGAGATAAAATAAGCCTGTATGCCAATAATGTTATTCTGTTCCTGGAACAGGGTTGGAAAATCCTACCTTATCTGATAAAAATTATAGAGGAGTTTGCCAAGTTTTCAGGTTATTTGATCAATTGGGCTAAGTCTTTGCTCCTCCCACTTAACCGCAAGGCTGTAGATAATGGCAGTGGAGTTCGAGATCTCTCTCTTAATGAAACTCTGGATTATTTGGTCGTTAAGATTGGAATTCCTATAAATAGGTTTTATGAGCTTAATTTGGTCCTGGTGTTAAATAAAGTCAAATCTAAAATCTTTGGCAGAAATTGGTATTAGACCAGACTGATCGTATAGCTTTAGTAAAAATGATTATCCTGCCTATTGTGATGTACCCGATTTGTGCCTCCCCGATTTGGATACCCAATATGTTTTTTTATAGATTGGTAGCGTTAGTTAATGATTTAATTTGGGGAAGGAAGCGGGTTCTCATAAAACAAAGGTATTTATGGCTGTCTGAATTGGAGGGGGGTTTATCACTTCCTTTTTTTAAGGTTATTTTCTGTGTGCTCAACTTTAACAACGCTTTAAATTTAAGGGTAGTTTACTTGCACAATATCTCCTACGGGTCATGGGTACCTCTATAGAGAATATTTTTATCTCTTTGGAATCTGGTCGCTTGGGATTGAGGAAGGCACTATTAATTCCCTGGACCCTACAGAGGGTTTGGAATAAACTTAAGAGCATTCTTAAAGTTCCCACGCTTTTTGGTTTATCCCTCTGTGTGAGAACGGGAATCTGGTGGAATTCTTCAAAATCACGGACTATACCTACTGGCTCCGTAAAGGTGTCGTTAGGGTGTCTCACCTCTTTTCTCAAGGTCACTTTGAGTCCGTATTGGAATTTAACAGCACTGATATTTCTTCATTAGATTTCATTATGTATTTAGGTTTGAAACATGCATATGAGACCATGATGGATAAAGGTTATTTGTTCTTCTCTCACCACTTATTTTTTGACTATTGTTTTGCACAGGGAGAAGGAGGTACTAAAATCTTGAAGATTTATTCTAATCTCCGTAGGGCATTGGCAGCTGTCACTAAATTTAAAAGTCCATGTAAGTGGGAACAGGAGATGCGTTGCTTCTCCTTATATTGGGCCTGTATTTATAGGAACATTAGAAAGGCAACAATTTCTAAGGCACATAGATTAATTCAATTTAAGATTATACACCGACTTTATTACACGCCTAAGACCCAAGCGAAATTCCTTAGGAATAGGGAACGTGAGTGCTGTTGTCCGAAATGTGGTTGTCTAGAAGCGTATTTTATACACGTCCTCTGGGAATGTAATAAACTGAAAAGGTTTTGGGAACAGGTCTTTGAGGCTCTACAAAAGGAGGCCTCCCATCAGTACATGCCTGATATTCCGATGGTTTTGTTGGGACATTTCGACCCGGAAGAAACAATACCGCCTCAGGTTAGAAGCATATGGATGCGCGGTTTCATGATTGTAAGAGTTAATATATTAAAAAAATGGGGCTCTGTCTCCCCACCCTCAATAAATGAATGGCTACAATACTGGCGCCAAATTAAAATCTATGAGGAAATGGAAAGGAAAGGGAGAGAGGCACGGGTGATGGGTTAAAGATAAATTAATGTGGATTATGTCCCAATTAAGGTGGTCTCTGCGACGACAGCCAACATGGAAGGGGGGGGGGGGTAAGGTTTATGTGAATGAAATGCTACAATACTCTGATATATGATAAGTGTATTGTATTCCTTTATATATTCTGTTTGTGGGTATTGATGATGTATCTTTGTTATACACTTTGAAATGATAATGTGGCATTGATATTTTTGTATTATGTAATTTGTATGAATAAAATAAAAATATTTAAATTTAAAAAAAGGACAAAAAAATAAGAAAAAAAACAACAGGTGGCGCTATACAGATAGATTTCAGTGAATAACTCAGAGGTTATGCTAACATTTTTAATGACATGCAATTACAAAAGTATTGAGATCCAGGTGCTGGTTTGAAAACTGTAGAGTATTTTTCGTGGGACAAACCCTTTAAATAAGAATTCACTGGTGATCCGCTGATTGCCTCCAGTCTGGCAGTTGACATCTACAGCGATCAATGATCACCAGACACTTATTTTACAGCAGCTTCTACAGTGAAAATTTGGTATTACATGCTACTCATTTATGATCTGATTGAGTTGACTCTGCTCTAAGCAGGGGTGCACTACCAATGAGGCCAGGTGAGGCATTCGCCTTAGGCAGCACCAGGAAGGAACAAGAGGGGGGCAGCAGAAGGCCATGGGCAATGAGCACTTTCATTGTGGCAAAGGGTTTAGGTTAATAAATTGACATGGGGGAGGGTCCAGTTTAAGTTTCTGCCTCAGGCAGCAGAAAAGCTAGGTGCACCTTCGGCTCTATGTAATACAGGGGAATAGACAGTGTAATGAGTAAGTATATGAGGATGTTTGCGTTAGTCAGATTTCACATAGAAGTCTGCTAAATCCACGTAAAATCAGCTATAAATCTGCACCCAATGCATGCAAATGTGGATTCCGCAAACCCTACTCACATACATCGGAAAATTTCCATGTGGATTACTGGTGGCATGTCAGTTATTTTGTCCTAAAATGCAAAGTATTAGCCTCCTTAAATTCACTAGGGTTAAACTTTTGGAAAATCTGCCAAGGATCTGCCGCACAACCGCGGCAAATGTGTGGCAGAAATGACAGGAGCCTGGACTTGTAGGAGGGGTCCCCATGGGTTTTATTCTTTTGGCTTTTGGAGGGAACTTTTGTCAGATGGGTTACAGGGAGGTCATCGCTGGGCAAAGTTTTCTGGGTTGGTAACGGTCAGGGATTGGGTGAGAAATGTTGTCTGGTTTGGGCAGAATCTTCTCTCCCGCAGTGTTTCCATGAGATTCAGAGTCGGGACATGCTGCCACGCCCCTTGGTGTCCACATCTGAAGGAGTACAAGCTGCGTCTGCGGAGCTGCGTCATCTAGAAGCGCCATCTGCATTCCACAGTGGAACGCATGTTTCTTCAAGGGACTAGGTTTCGTCTGGTGCTGCTGGCCTGGCTTTTTCATCTCTGGTGGCTCCCCCTGCAGGTCCTACCCAGGGAACACTGAAGCAACTTTGGGCTCTTCATCTTCTGGATTATCTATCTTGGTTCCTGATGGTTTCGCTGACCAGGGTTCATCGAGAGCTGATGTAGGATCCTGCGCTGCTCCCCTACATCCTCTGCCACCGGCTCCTGCTCAAGATGATTTCCCAGCGTCGGGTGTTCCATCTGGAGTTGCTGCTCAGTTCTGGACCCCTGAACCATTTTCCTGATCAGCAGCAGGGTGAGTTGCCAGCTGCTCAGTCTCTGATTCCTTTGTTATCTCAAGTTTTATCTGCTTTGCAGGATTCTTCTGTTTTACCCAATGTCTAGATGCTTCAAGAAGTCTAGTATCCCAGGCCCCCCTTTCACTAGGGATATGTTCGGTAAGAGCATTGACACCGGTAAGGCGGTTGAGGCTACTGCCTTGGTTAAATCGTTATCCAAACCGTCAGATGGCAGTTCTATCAGATTACAGGTTTAATGATTTCGTAATTCCCAGATTTTCAGGTGTAGGTTGCACAATGGTGAGTAATTTAAAATCTGTGGATGAGCAGACATTGTTGCTGAATTTTTTTTATAAGGAAATTGATTTAGGCAGGGTATCCGGCCTATTTTCTAGCCCTCAGTTTCCTAATTTCCGCCTCTCACCATTGGGGGTTGTTCCTTAGAAAGAGCCCAATTCTTTCAATTTAAGTCATCACTTATTATTTCCTTATGGAACTTCCTTCAATGATGAGATTGATAAGAGTCTGGCTTCAGTCTCTTATTCAGCCTTTGACTATGCTGTTGGTTTGATGCGCAGTTTTGGTCCTGCTGCTCTTCTGTTAAACCGGCTTTCCGTTTATTACCTGTTCACCCTTCTGGCTTTAGTTCTTTAGGTTTTCATTTCCAGAGTTGTTTCCTTTTTGATACGTGCCTGCCTATGGGCTGTTTGTTGTCTTGTTTTTATTTTGAAGCCATTTCTTCCATTTTTGAATGGGTAGTTTCAGTGAAGTTTTATTGCATGGTTTTGTGGAAGTGTGTTCGTATTTTGGTATTCCATTGGCTGAGAAGAAGACAGTTTTTCCTTGTACTTGCTTGGAGTATCTAGGTATTGTGATAGATACTGTTTCAGGGGAATGTTGTTTGCCTCGGGAGAAGGTTGATAGGGCTGCTTTTGCCATTCAGGTAATGTTGAATAAACCCAAGTCGACGGTCAAGGAAATACAGTGTTTATTGGGCATTTTGCCCTTTTTCTCTAGAGTAATTCCTTTAGGTAGAATTTTCTGCAGGCGTCTGGCTATATCTGGGTTAAGGAATCCTTTCCCCCATGTCCGGGTTTGCAATGATGTGAAGGAGGACTTAGTGGTTTGGTTGGAGTTTTTTTGGTTCTTTAATGGTCATTTAATTTGGCAGGCTGATTTTATTTCTCAAGCTGAGCTTCAATTGTTTACTGATGCTGCTGGTTCTATGGGTTTTGGTGCTTTCTTTCATGATCACTGGTGTGCTGATAAGTGTCTTAAATCCTGGGTAGACAATAGAGTTTTGAAGAACATGGTTTTGTTAGATCTTTTTCTGGTTGCAGTTTCCTTGACTTTATCGTGTTCCCTTTTTTCAAATATGCGGGTTATTTTACATACAGACAATAAAGGTGTTCTTTTTGCAGTCACTTGTTTATCTTCTAAATGTCCTTTGGTTGTTAATTTGTTGCGGTATTTGGTTCTTTTATGTTTGAAATGGAATATTTGGATATCCCTGGTGTTTCCAATAACAATTGCCGATTGTCACGCTTCTAGTTTTGCAGGTTTCGGGAGTTGGGGTCCTGGGCCAATCAAGAAGGCGATCCTTGCCCGGACCACCTCTGGGGCTTGATTTAGTTGTAGTGCTTTGCTATTTGTGTCAGTCAGTGGCAGTCAGTGGCATCTTCCACGTGGTCAGGTTACGTGAGTTCTTGGAATAGATGGTTTAATTTTGTAACTGATATTGGTATGTCTCTTTTTATTGCATTGAAAACTTCGGCTTTAGCTTTCTGTCTTTCTTTATTGCAAGAAGGTCTTGCACATTCTTCTGTTTGTAGGATTCTTGCTGGCATCTCTTTTTTTGGTCAATTCTTCATCTTCTAAATGTCCTTTGGTTGTTATTTTGTTGCGGCATTTGGTTCTTTTATGTTTGAAATGGAATATTTAGATTAAGACGGTGCATATTCCTGGTGTTTCCAATGACATTGCTGATTCTTTGTCACGCTTCCAGTTTAACAGGTTCCGGTAGCTGGTTCCTTGGGCCAATCAGGAAGGTGATCCTTTCCCGGACCACCTCTGGGGCTTGATTTAGTTGTAGTGCTTCGCTATTTGTGGCATCTTCCATGTGGTCAGGTTACGTGAGTTCTTCGAATAGATGGTTTAATTTTGTAACTAATTTTGGTATGTCTCCTTTTATTTTATTGGAAACTTTGGCTTTAGCTTTCTTAGTCATAAGCAAATTGTGATAAAGCTCGAGCTTATGGCTGAGCTTATTTATTTATATATCTGAAGTTATTGATACTTTATGGTTATTCTTATTATGGTTTTATTCAAGTTTGTTGATATTATGAATAAAGTTTGATGAGATTATTTGGTGGATTTTAAAGTAATTTTGTTATAAGGTTGACTAATAAAGGCCATGGCCAATTTTGTCAACTTAAGAAGGTATCAGTTTGCTATTTATTTAGGCCTCTTGCACACGGGCGTCATGTTTGACGCCCGGATAAGAGGCGGGTGCGTTGCGGGAATCGCCGCGATTTTTCCACGCGTGTGCTAACGTTTGTAGTGCGTTGAGCACGCGCGTGAAAAAATCCGCATGCTTGGTACCCAGACCCGAAGTCAGACTTCATCACTAAAGTCTGGTTTCGGGATGAGTATTCTGTATGTGTAATTATTTTCCTTTATAACATAGTTATAAGGGAAAATAATCGCATTCTAATTACAGAATGCAATGTTCCCGGCCTTTAGAGGGTTAAAAATAATAAAGAGTTAACTTACCTTCTCCCATTGTACGCGCAGAGCCCCAGAACGTCTTCTCTCTTGATGGTTTGGATGCTTGAGGACCTGTGGTGACGTCACAGGGTCACATGGTCCAATCATAGAAGCATTTGAGTGGACCATGTGACCCATGTGATCCTGTGACATCACGGCAGGTCCTTCATCCAACAGATGTTAGATCCCCATCCCGATCGTATCCTAGCAACCATGCGGGAAAATCGCAACGCATCCGCACATGATTGCGGATGCTTGCGATTTTCCCGCATCCCCATTCACTTCTATGGGGCCTGCGTTGCGTGAAAATCGCAGAATATAGAACATGCTGCGATTTTCACGCAACGCAAAAGTGATGCGTGAAAATCACCGCTCATGTGCACAGCACCATAGAAGTGAATGGGTCAGGATTCAGTGCGGGTGCAATGCGTCCTCCTCACGCATTGCACCCGCGCGGAAAACTCGCCCGTGTGAAAGGGGCCTTACAGTTATAAGTTTTGCATGATATGACTTATAATCCCATCCGAGGGTATATCCATAGAGTCTGAGGGGGAAATATATAGATAAAGGGCTAGTAGGTTTAGAAAAGCTACTTCTCCTTGTAGGGGTCAGCACCAAACTACCGACATATGGCTGGTATAGCGGTAACACGTAGATATAATTTGCGTCTCCAGACACTTCTGTTCAAAAATCAAATCTCTTACTAAAAGAGCCCCCCCCCCCCCCCACAACCTTTCTTACAGCTAGAATTCCCCGAACTTTACATATGGTATTATTTCAACATTACAAATGCCAAATTGTGGTTAATTTAAAGGACTTAACAATGAAACTGCAAACGACTGAGCTGCTGACTGGGTCATTGTTATCAGTGCTTTAATTAATTCCATTGAAACGAATCACAAGTGAAATGATTCCATGCGATATGCGGGATTACTTTCTCGGAATTCATCTAAATCCACACTCTCATAAATTGATTCCTCATCTGTACATATGGCACGCATTTGCAGAAATGACAACGTTCTAACATTCGGCAGTGGTAAAGATGAATTAATGTGTCATGTTCACTGCAGGGAAAGAAACATACAAGATGCAGACCGAAGCCGGATAGAAAATAGATTAGAAAGCATACACATTGGCAGACATTGAGCGAAACGGGGCATATTGAGAAAAAAAGGGAAAAAAAAGAGAGTGTATGGACAGGACAAAGGTGAGGTTCACTCGTGAAAAGCGAGCAGGTCACCTGCCAATAACATGCCTATCCTGCTTGGTGGCGAATAGAGCGTTTGCCCCCTTTCATACGAGGTGTCATGCTGTATAACCTTTGAAAATCAACAGTGGGTAAGGAAGGGAGACGAGATGTAGACAGGGAAATGAAGCAAAGATCAGAGGACTGTGAGGCGGTGTTTTCTGTTTGAGAAGGATTGTGTGCATGTTCGTTGGAGGGGGGGGTGGGGGGGGTGGCTGCGTGTTTCGTTCTGCCGAGAAGATCTTAGATGTGGGTGATTAAATCTGGCATTTCTGCCAAACGAACTGACCCATAAACATGAGTCACAGAGGAGAGTTCCTGGCTCATTGGAGGATTGAGGACACGAAGGGAGGAAGCTTAGGCAGCTGCTAGCAGAAATATGGATGATAAACTGTAGAGCTCTGCTGGTTGGAACTCTGTTGCACACACACACACACTAAACAGCTTTACACGTTGGTAGTTACAATTTACGACGGCATGCTGCATGAACACGGGATCTATGTGTCAGGATGTAAAGCCGGGGACGGCCGTACTATGCTTATGGAAAATAAAACTGCATTATTGTGCAAACAGGTCATTTCTTTGTAGAATATCTGGAGGATTAGAAATACTGTACTGTCTATCAGTGACTGTCTATAGGTCATGGTCTGTAACTCTGCATGAAGGGATCATGGTTATATTGACTAGTGATGGGCGCAAATATTCAAATCGCAAATTTTAATTGCAAATATCGCCATTTTGAGAATTTGCGAATACTTAGAATGTAGTGCTATATATTCTTAATTTTTGCATATTCTAGATTTTTTTTCCATCTGAACTCTGGATCCCTCCCTGCTTCTTGCTTTTGGGCCAATGAGAAGGCTGAAATATCTTTGTCAGAGCTTAGCAATATCCCTAGCAACCAATAGGAAAGTTGCCTACCCCTTACTATATAAGAACCTCCCCAGCAGCCATTGTATGCAGTATTTTGCAGATCTGAGAGAGACGGCAGTGTTATTGCTGTGCTCTGTGCTTTCCTGTGTCATCACATTAGATAGGTAGTTAGTTAGCTTATATATATAATACAGATAGTTAGTGGGAGATAGTCAGTGTACTGTAGGTTAGATAGTGATGTAGTGTAGCTGTCCATACATACATGCTACATACATAGTGCTGTGATGTCACAAGTTCACAACAATAGTTAGTGCACCAATCACTAATATGTATTCAGACCTGCAAAAATGTGAAGTTGCACATATTGCGCCAAAATATTCACATCATTAGCACCAATTTCACAGCCGCAGATATATTGGAGCACTCTGTCTGCATATAAAGCTATTGTAATGTTCTGCCGTGCCAACCATTTTCTCCAGTCTCAGGAAACTTCTAGCAGCTTGAAAAATGTAGCTATAGTGACCCACGGCTGTATTGTGCACGCATTACTCGAATTCGCGGATATATGATGAATATTCTACCAAATATTCACGAAATATCGCAAATTCAAATATTGCCTAATATTGACGAGGATGATGAAGATGATGAAGATGTTATAATTACTGCAATTAGGTAGCATAGATATTATGTGCTGTACACATATGGGTTTTCTCCAGTCATTTTAATAGATAATGTCTACTAGGTTGTATGATTGTCTTGGGCAGGGGCGTAACTACCATAGCAGCAGACCATGCGACTGCTATGGGGCCCAGGGCAAGATGGGGCGCAGTTGGGATCATCCCCTCTTCTATTGGGGGTGAAAACTTGGTCAGGACTCTACCCTCTAAACCAGGGATGCCCAACCTGCGGCCCTCCAGCTGTTGCAAAACTACAACTCCCAGCATGCACGAACAGCCTACAGCTATCAGCCTACAGCAGGGCATGATGGGAGTTGTAGTTTTACAACAGCTGGAGGGCCGCAGGTTGAGCATCCCTGCTCTAAAGGAACAACTTGTAGCAAATGAGTCAGTGGAAAAAAGGCCCCAATGGTCAGTGAAAGGGGTTTAGTAGGAAACCCTTCTGTCCTGTGTGGAGTGCCTGGTTTGATCCTTGCTATGTGGCCCTTACTTCTCTATGTACGATACTGGTCTTGGGGGTATTATTTTGGGTTAAAAGATCATAGATAGATAGATAACATAGATCAGAGATGATCGAATTTCTTGAAATTAGGTTTCCGGTCCAATTCTAATGAACAGGTCAAACTATTTGATTTGCCTCCAAATTGAGTCTGCCCAAATCAAAAGTGCTCCTAAAGTGCCCTAAAAAATTGGTATACGACACTCTGAGGTCTCCAGGAACTCATGTTTTTTTTTTTCCATTCTCGTGTTTTTATTTCTTTTCTCTCCTCTTAAGCTCTTTAAGCTGTAGGATACCAGCGCAGTACATATCCGGGACAGAAATCCCAGTGCCGTAGCACTACGGCACTCTGATCGGGTGGGTGCAGCTCCTGATAGCCGGACCACTGCTGTATGCACCGGTATCAGTGAGAACACCGATGCCTGGCATTAACCCTTGCGAAGCCACGGTCAGCACTGACTGCGGCATGTGCAGGATCCTGCTGGGTGCAGGTTCCCACCGGGTCCCCACGCTGCTGTGACGGGGACCCATTGGCAGGGAAGGCAGCCAGATGCCTTACTTAGGCATCTTGGCTGCCTTCCGTGACAGCCTGTAAGATCGAGCCCCCTGGATCGCACAGGCAGGAAGCTGTAAGTGTATTACAGTGAGTAATACACTTACAGCCAATGCATTACAATACAAGGGAAATAAAGAAAAGTAAACATATTAGGTATTACCGCGTCTGTATTGACCAGCTCTATAACAATATCACATGAACTTACCCCTCAGGTGAACACTGTCAAAATAATTAAATAAAAACTGTGCTAAAAAAACAACAACACTTTTTTGTCACCTTACATCACTATAAGTGCAATACCAAGCGATCAAAAAGGTGTATGCCCCCAAAATAGTACCAGTCGAACCATCACCTCATCCCGCAAAAATAAAAACCCTACCTAAGACAATCGTCCAAAAAGTAAAGAAAATATGGCTCTCAGACTATGGAGACACTAAAACATGATTTTGTTTTGTTTAAAAAATGATATTATTGTGTAAAACTTAAATAAATTAAAAAAAAGTATACATATTAGATATTGCCACGTCCATAAAAACCTGCTCTATAAAAATATCACATGATCTAACCCCTCAGGTGAACATCGTAAAAAAAAACGTGTCAAAAAAGGCAATTTTTTGTCACCTTACATTCCAAAGCGATCAAACCAAGCGATCAAAAAGTCATATGTACCCCAAAATGGTATCAATCAAACCGTCACCTCATCCTGCAAAAAATGGACCCCTACCTAAGACAATCACCCAAAAAAAAAAAAATTGGGCTCTCAGAAAATGGCAACACAAAAACAAGATTTTATTCTGTTCAAAAATGATTTCACTGTGTAAAGCTTAACAAAAATAAAAATAATAGACATATTTGGTATCGCCATGTCTGTAACAACCTGCTATATAAAAATATTACATTATATGCCCCCTCAGGTGAATGCTGTAAAGAAAATGTAAAAAAAAAAAAAATATGCCAAAACAGACATTTTTTTTCACCTTGCCTCACAAAAAGTTTAATACCAAGCGATCAAAAAGTCTTATGTACCCCAAAAAGTCTTATGTACCCGCCACCTCATCCCGCAAAAAATGAGTCCCCACATAGACAATCACTTACAAAATAAAAACCAATGGCACCCATAAACCTATCCATCAAAATCTGCGCTGCAAAAGCCATATGGCGCTCCTTCATTTCTGAGTCCTGCCATGTGCCCCCACAGCAGTTCCCCACCACATTCAGGAGAAAATGGGTAACAAATTATGGAGTGCTTTTTCTCCTGTTACCCCGTGTGAAAATGAAAACTTTGGGGCTAAAGCAACATTTTACTGGAAGAAATTTTTATTTTTATTTCTATAGCCAAGTGTTTCCAAATTCCATAAAACGCTTATGGGGTCAAAGTGCTCAGTACTCCCGTCATATATACTTTAAGGACTGTAGTTTCCAAAATGGGGACACTTTTTGAGGGTTTCCACTATAGGTGTACACTCACCTAAATAATTATTAGGAACATCTTTTCTATTTTTCATTAATGCAATTATCTAGTCAATCAATCACATGGCAGTTGCTTCAATGCATTTAGGGGTGTGGTCCTGGTCAATACAATCTTCTGAACTCCAAACTGAATGTCAGAATGAGAAAGAAAGGTGATTTAAGCAATTTTGAGCGTGGCATGGTTGTTGGTGCCAGACGGGCCGGTCTGAGTATTTCACAATCTGCTCAGTTACTGGGATTTTCACGCACAACCATTTCTAGGGTTTACAAAGAATGGTGTGAAAAGGGAAAAACATCCAGTATGCGGCAGTGCTGTGGGCAAAAATGCCTTGTTGATGCTATGGGTCAGAGGAGAATGGGCAAACTGATTCAAGCTGATAGAAGAGCAACGTTGACTGAAATAACCACTCGTTACAACCGAGGTATGCAGCAAAGCATTTGTGAAACCACAACACGCACAACCTTGAGGCGGATGGGCTACAACAGCAGAAGACCCCACCGGGTACCACTCATCTTCACTACAAATAGGAAAAAGAGGCTACAATTTGCACGAGCTCACCAAAATTGGACTTTTGAAGACTGGAAAAATGTTGCCTGGTCTGATGAGTCTCAATTTCTGTTGAGACATTTAAATGGTAGAGTCCGAATTTGGCGTAAACAGAATGAGAACATGTATCCATCATGCCTTGTTACCACTGTGCAGGCTGGTGGTGGCGGTATAATGGTGTGGGCGATGTTTTCTGGGCACACTTTAGGCCCCTTAGTGCCAATTGGCCATTGTTTCAATGCCACAGGCTACCTGAGCATTGTTTCTGACCATGTCCATCCCTTCATGACCACCATGTACCCATCCTCTGATGGCTACTTCCAGCAGAATAATGCACCATGTCACAAAGCTCGAATCATTTCAAATTGGTTTCTTGAACATGACAATGAGTTCACTGTACTAAAATGGCCCCCACAGTCACCAGATCTCAACCCAATAGAGCATCTTTGGGATGTGGTGGAACGGGAGCTCTGTGCCCTGGATGTGCATCCCTCAAATCTCCATCAACTGCAAGATGCTATCCTATCAATATGGGCCAACATTTCTAAAGAATGCTATCAGCACCTTGTTGAATCAATGCCACGTAGAATTAAGGCAGTTCTGAAGGCAAAAGGGGGTCCAACACCGTATTAGTATGGTGTTCCTAATAATTCTGTAGGTGAATGTACGTCAGGGTCTTTTCAAATACAAAATGGTGCCTAAAAACCATTCTAGCTAAATCTGTCCCCAAAATCCATATGGCGCTCCTTTCCTTCTGACCACTGCCATGTGCCCATAGAGCCGTTTATACATATGGTGTGTTTCTGTAAACTGCAGAATCAGAGTAATATATATTGAGGTTCATTTTGCTGCTAACCCTTGCTGTGTTGCAAGAAAAAATTGATTAACATAAAAAAAATTACCCAAAAAAAAAATCACCTCCATTTTCCTTTAATTCTTGTGGAACACCTAATGGGTTAAAAAAGTTTGTAACATCAGTTTTGAATAATTTGACGGGTGAACTTTCTAAAATGGGGTCATCTATGGGTGGTTTCCATTACCTAAGCCCCTCAAAATCACTTTATAACTGAATTGGTGCTCAACTAAATTGTTTCGCAAATTATGATGAAAAATTTGAAAAATTGCTTCTAAACTTCTAAGCCTTGTAACGTCCTAAAAAAATCAAATGACATATACAAAATGATGCCAACATAAAGTAGACATATGGGGAATGATAAGTAATAAATATTTTATGAGGTATCACTTTCTGTTTTAAAAGCAGAGAAATTGACATTTTGAAAATTGTGAATTTTTCATAATTTTTGGTACATTTTGTATTTTTTCATAAATAAAGGTGAAAAATATTGACTCAGATTTATTACTGTCATGAAGTACAATGTGCCACGAGAAAACAAACAGTCTCAGAATGGCTTGGATAAGTAAAAGCATTCCAAAGTTATTACCACATGTAGTGACACATGTCAGATTTGCAAAAAATCGGCCTGGGATTTAAGGTAAAAAGTGGCTCGGTACTGAAGGGGTTAATGCAATGACAACAACAGTAAATAATGTCAATGACTCTGACATACAGTGCATTCAGAAAGTCTTCAGACCCTTTCACTTTTTTTCATATTTTGTAATGTTGCTGCCTTGTGTTGAAATAAAAAAAAATCAGGTTGTCCCCATCATTCTTCACTCTTTACCCCATAATAAGAAAGTGAGAACTGAATTTTAGAAATTTTTAGGAATATTGAAAATAAAAAAAAACTAGAAATTCACCCTTTGCTATGACACTTGAAATACAGTCCTGGGGCTTCTTGATCTTTAATATGTTTCTGCACCTTGATTGGAGTCCCCTTGTGGTAAATTTAGTTGATTGAACATGATTTGGAAAGGCACACCCATGTGTCTCATAGCTGACAATCGGAGCAAAAATCATGAAAAGGAAAAAACTGCCTGTACAGCTCACACAGGATTATGTAGATACACATACCTACACATCTGGAGGAGGGTAGAAACAAATGTATGCTGCACTGAAGGTTCCCAAGAGCACAGTGGCCTCCATAATTCTTAAATGGAAGAAGTTTGGAACAACCAGGTCTCTTCCTAAAGCTAGCCACCTTACCAAAATAAGTAATAGGGGGAGAAGGGCCTTGGTAAAACAGGTGACCCAGAAACAACTTTTTACTCTGGCTGAGCTCCACAGATCATCTGTGCAGATATGAAAAACTTCCAGAAGGTGAACCACCACTGCAGTACTCCACCAAAGAGCCCTCTCCTCAGCAAAAAACACATAAAAGTCTGAGTGGAGTTTACAAAAAAGCAGACTCTCAGACTGTGAAAAACATTATTCACTGGTTTGATGAAACCAAGATTAAATTTTTTGGTCTTAATTCTAAGCATCATGTTTGGAGAAAACAAGGTACTACACAATTGCATCCCTACAGTAAAGCATGGTGGTGGCAGCATCATGCTGTGGGGGTGTTTTGCATGGGCGGGGGTAAGGATACTGGTCGGAGTTTAGGGAAAGCTGAATAACCTGATCCAGAGTGCTCTGGACCGCAGACTGTGCTGAAGGTTTATCTTCCAACAGGATAAGGACCCTAAGCACACAGTCAAGACAACTTCAGAGTGGTTTAGGGAAGCTCAGTGAATGTTCATTAATGGCCCAGCCAGAGACCTTACTTGAACCCCATCAAACATCTCTGAAGAGACCTGAAAACGGATGTCCACCGACAGTTCCCATCTAATCTGACAAAGCTCGAGAGGATCTGCAGAGAAGAATGGCAGAAAATCAGCAAATCCAGGTGGGAAAACTTTGTGGCATCATACCCATTACCAAAGGTTCTTCAACTAAGTAGTAAGTAAAGGATGTTTTGAGCATAGATCAGCGACATCATCAGTTCCCAAGCTGACCACAAAAGAGCAGGTTTCTTAGCAGTTTTGACTATACATTGCCTCTTCCCTGTATTGCCACCACGACCACCAACTTCCTCCTCTGATGTCACCTCCTCTTCAGCACCCCAATCCGGGTCCTGTCCCACACACAATCATTGTCATAATACTCACTCTCCCCATCACGTTTACCAGACTGTAATATGTCATTGTGGGCTCCTTGGCCCTCCTCCCGATTCCTTTCTCTGTATTTGCCACAAGTGCCACCGTCACTATGGCTACCACTGTCCTTACTGCCATCAGGTTGTCTACAAGTGCCACTATTACTACTACCACCACCACCACTGTTATACAACAGGTCCACATCATTGCCTGATGGCAGTCTAAACTGGAATCTAGGGAGAACTGTGCCCTGCTGCTGCTGCTACTACTACTGGTCAGACATGTACACATTCTCACTCACTGTACAATGTGTTGAACTAAACTGGACAGTATATTAACACAATAAAATGCGTTGAATTTAACTGGACGGTAAATTAACACAGTAAAAAACATTGAATTAAACTGGTATATTGATGCTGCACAATGTGATTAATTAAACTAGGCGGTATATTAATGCAGTAAAACGTCTTGAATTAAAATGGATGATATATTAAAACAGTAAAATTTGTTAAATTAAACTGAATGGTATATTGGTGCTGCACAGTGGGTTGAATTAAACCGGACAGTATATTAACACAGTAAAATGTGTTGAATTAAACTGGTATATTGATGCTGCACAATGCGTTAAATTAACTGGATGGTATATTAACACAGTAAAATGCGTTAAATTAAACAGGACTGCATATTAACCACTTGCCGCCACGCTAACGCCGATGGGCGTCAGCGCGGCGGCTCTCTCAGGTCTCAGTCACGCCTATCGGCGTCATCTCGTGAGACCTGAGATTTCACATGAGCAGCGCGCGCGTGCGCGCAGCGTTCATGTGATCGGAGCCGGACAACTGAAACTACAGCCTGCCAGCGCTGATCATTCGCTGGCAGGCTGTAGATGCGAAAAAACGCATTTAAATCGCATATCAGACGCTGTTTTTAAACAGCGTCTGATATGCTGCTGTCTGCTCGTCTGGTGGTCCCTTTGTTTGGGACCACCAGAGGAAACATAGGAAAAGTGCACCAATCACTACACACCCCCCACCCCCATCACTGATTAACCCCTGATCACCCATGTCACCCCCTGATCACCCCCTGTCACCCCCCTGTCACTAATCACCCCCCTACAGGCTCATTCACACGTCCGTATGTGTTTTGCGGATCCATGGATCTGCGGATCCATGGATCTACAGATCCGCAAAATACGGATACCGGCAATGTGTTTTCCGCATTTTGCAGATCCGCACAGAACTATATAGAAAATGCTTTTTCTTGTCCGCAATTGCGGACAAGAATAGGACATGTTCTATATTTTTGCGGAACGGAAGTGCAGACCCGGAAGCGCGGATCCGTAATTCCGGATCCGAGCGGGACAAAGTCTGTCCCCATAGAAATGAATGGGTCCGCAATTCCGTTCCGCAAACAGAATTTCGGACGTGTGAATGGGGCATAAGGGTCCCTTATCACCGCCAGTTAGTTAGCTACTTGTTAGGTAGTTAGCGCCCACCGCCCCGCAGTCACTGATTTTGGCAGAGATTTTTTCATCCACATTGATCGATGCGAATGAAAAAATCTGTGCCGTTCATTTTTATTTTTTTCAGCGCAGAGGCTGAACGGAAAAAAATCTCATTACCCGTATGGTCAATATAAGCAGAATCGCAGATACTCCTAATGCTGGCCATACGTGTAATGATTGTGGAGACCCTCAAATGCCAGGGCAGTACAAACACCTCACATGTGACCCCATTTTAGAAAGAAGACACCCCAAGGTATTTGCTGAGGGGTATGGCGAGTTCATGCAAAATTTTATTTTTGTCACAAGTTAGTGGAATATGAGACTGTAAAAAAAAAAAAAAAATACAATTTCCGCTAACTTGTGCCAAATTTTTTTTTTCTGTGAACTCGCCATGCCCCTCACAGAATACCTTGGGGTGTCTTCTTTCCACAATGGGGTCACTTGTGGGGTATTTATACTGCCCTGGCATTTTAGGGGTCCTAAAGCGTGAGAATCCAAATACGGAAAAATGCCCTGTGAAATCCTAAAGGTACTCATTGGTTTTAGGGCCCCTTTGCGCATCTTGGCTGCAAAAAGTGTCACACATGTGGTATCGCCGTACTCAGGAGAAGTAGGGCAATGTGTTTTGGGGTGTATTTTTATATATACCCATACTTTGTGTGAGAAATATCACTGTAAACGACAACTTTTAAATTTTTTATACAAAGTTGTCAATTTACAGAGATATTTCTCTCACCTACATGGGTATATGTAAAAATACACCCCAAAACACATTGCCCTACTTGTCCTGAGTACGACGATACCACATGAGTGACACTTTTGCAGCCTGGAGTGCGCAAGGGGCCCAAATTCCAACGAGTACCTTTAGCTTTTACATGGCTGCTCACAATTAGCCCGCCCAAAATGCCAGAACAGTATAAACACCCCACAAATAACCCCATTTTGAAAGAAGACACCCCAAGGTATTCGCTGAGGGTGTGGTGAGTCCATGAAAAATTGAACTTTTTGTCAAAAGTTAGCGGAAAGGGAGACTTTGTGAGAAAAACAATACAAAATCAATTTCCGCTAACTTGTGCCAAAAAAATCTTCTGTGAACTCGCCATGCCCCTCACGGAATACCTTGGGGTGTCTTCTTTCCAAAATGGGGTCACATGTGGGGTATTTCTACTGACCTGGCATTTTAGGGGCCCTAAAGCGTGAGAAGAAAAATGCATAAAAATGCCCTCCTAAAAGGTACTCATTGGTTTTAGGGCCCCTTTGCGCATCTTGGCTGCAAAAAGTGTCACTCATGTGGTATCGCCGTACTCAGGAGAAGTAGGGCAATGTGTTTTGGGGTGTATTTTTACATATACCCATGTTGGGTGAGAGAAATATCTCTGTAAATTGACAACTTTGTATAATTTTTTTTAAAGTTGTCATTTACAGAGATATTTCTCACACAAAGTATGGGTATATATAAAAATACACCCCAAAACACGTTGCCCTACTTCTCCTGAGTACGGCGATACCACATGTGTGACACTTTTTGCAGCCTGGGTGCGCAAGGGGCCCTAAAACCAATGAGTACCTTTAGGATTTCACAGGACATTTTTACGCATTTGGATTCCAGACTTCTTCTCAGGCTTTAGAGACCCCTAAAATGCCAGGTGAGTATAAATACCCCACAAGTGACCCCATTTTGGAAAGAAGACACCCCAAGGTATTCCGTGAGGGTCATGACGAGTTCACAGAATGTTTTTTTGGCACAAGTTAGCGGAAATTGATATTTTTTTTTTTTATTTTTTTACAAAGTCTCATATTCCACTAACTTGTGACAAAAATAAAATTTTACATGAACTCACCATACCCCTCACGGAATACCTTTGGGTGTCTTCTTTCCAAAATGGGGTCACTTGTGGGGTATTTATACTGCCCTGGCATTTTAGGGTCTCTAAAGCCTGAGAAGAAGTCTGGAATCCAAATGCGTAAAAATGTCCTGTGAAATCCTAAAGGTACTCATTGGTTTTAGGGCCCTTTGCGCACCCAGGCTGCAAAAAGTGTCACTCATGTGGTATCGCCGTACTCAGGAGAAGTAGGGCAATGAGTTTTGGGGTGTATTTTTATATATACCCATGCTGGGTGTGAGAAATATCTCTGTAAACGACAACTTTTTAAATTTTTTATACAAAGTTGACAATTTACAGAGATATTTCTCTCACCAGCATGGGTATATGTAAAAATACACCCCAAAACATATTGCCTACTTCTCCTGAGTACTGGCGATACCACGTGTGTGACACTTTTTGCTGCCTGAGTCGCAAAGGGCCCAAATTCCAACGAGTACCTTTAGGTTTTACAGGGCTGCTCACAATTTAGCCCGCCCAAAATGCCAGAACAGTAAACACACCCCACAAATGACCCCATTTCGGAAAGTAGACACCCCAAGGTATTCACTGAGGGCATAGTGAGTCCGTCTGAGATTTTATATTTTTTGCCAGAAGTTAGCAGAAATGGAAACTTTATTATTATTTTTTTCCTCAGAAAGTGTCATTTTCTGCTAACTTGTGAAAAAAATGAAATGATACATGAACTCACCATGCCCCTCCGTGAATACTTTGGGGTGTCTTCTATCTAAAATGGTGTCATTTGGGGGTATTTATACTTTCCTGGCATTCTAGCACCTGAAGAAACATGACAGGTGCTCAGAAAGTCAGAGCTGCTTCAAAATGCCGAAATTCACTTTTTTGCACCATAGTTTGTAAACGCTATAACTTTTACCCAAACCAATAAATATACACTTATTGGATTTTTTTTTATCAAAGACATGTAGAACAATAAAGTTTGTGAAAAATTTATATAGAAATGTAGTTTTAAAAAAAAAAATTACAACAGAAAGTGAAAAATGTCATTGTTTTGCAAAAATGTCATTACATTTTTATTAATAGCAAAAAAAGTAAAAATGTCAGCAAGAATGAAATACCACCAAATGAAAGCTCTATTAGTGAGAAGAAAAGGAGGTAAAATTCATTTGGGTGGTAAGTTATATGACCGAGCAATAAACGGTGAAAGTAGTGTAGTGCGGATTTGTAAAAAAGGGCCTGGTCACTAGGGGGGTATAAACCTGTGGTCTTCAAGTGGTTAATGCAGTACAATGCGCTAAACTGCGTGATTGTAAACGTAGAATTATTATTATTATTTTTTTTAAAGAAAAAGACATAATTGTATTGCATATTCAGCAAATGTATGCTGCTGGAGGTGTTGGGAATATGGCTATAAAATACTTGCAAACTGTAGAAGCTTGAGGTGTATTTTTAAAGGCCGGCTACTCATGCAGTGCAAAAATGATGTTTGTGCTAGCAGTGCAGGATTTTAAACAGCTTTTCACTTACCAGTAGTACCCCCTGCACACACACAAAGAACTCTAACCCTATGCTTTTCCTCTCTGATAAAACCCTGACATTTCTACCCAATTATTCATCTATCTACCTTACTTATTATATCCCTAAACTATCCCTTCTACTCCGTAATACGGCTTGGGTCTGTAACTGGTGTCTGCCGGAGAAATGGCACATACGTCCTCTCACGCGGCAAGCTGAGTTCAGAATGATGCCTGTGCTTTACATACAGCACAATATTCTATCCCCTGATTGGCTTACAGGTTGTCTCTATTATGGTGGCTATATGCAAGTCTCCCTCCTCCCTCCTAGGGTCAGGTGATCCTCCATATTCATCTTTTCTGTTTCCCTCACATTTTCACAGCATTTTACAGTAAAATGGCAGACGCCATTTTGTGTGATTTGTCTAAAGCGAATTGCCAAAACTTCAGTTTCGTTTGCCACAATTCCGATTAGTTGGGAATCAATTCACTCATGATAGATAAATAGATAGATAGATAGATAGATAGATAGATAGATAGATAGATCAGATAGCTATCTAACCACTAACTACATAGTAGTGTACAGTAGTGGACAGTCCAGTTTCCTGGCACCCTGTCCTCCGATCGGTGATAGGGAGTGGACGGACACTGAGATGTTATTTTTTTCTGAGTCTGAGCTGCAGCCACAAACTGACTGAGTTTTTTTATCACTCCCAGTCAGTTAGTAGAGCCAGCCAACATGTCACTCTGTGACTGACTGAGGGTGAGAGCAGAGGCGTAGCTACAGAGGGTGCGTCTTATAGGGCAAAAAATACGGTAGGTCAAGAATTTGACATGGTGGGGATGGAGTGCCATTTCAATGTTTGCCTCAAGAAGCACGAAGGCTATGTGGTTCCCAGCCCCTGGCCACAAAGCACTGAGGGAAGGGGGGCCCAAGCAGAACTCTTGCACCAGGAGGACCCATGAGCCTTTAGCTATGCCCCTGGGTGAAAGAAACACTCCGGGGCTGCGAGCAGCTCACCTTTTGCTGTTGGATACCATGACATACCCCAGAAGTCGGCTACAAGTATAGTGAGTGGGTATCCTTTCGTTCAGTAGAAGTAACTGTATAAAGATAAGTTTGACCTTGTTAGGCAGAAAATAGCGTGTACAATGAAAGTACAGATGAAACAACACTGAACTGAAAAACAATGAGAGAGATTTAAAAATGCTGGTCTTGATATTCCCCAAACCACCAGAGGATGCGCTAAATTTATGACGATGCATATGCCACGTCATAAATTAGGCACATCTTCCGGCAGTCCGTATGCCAAGAACGAAATGTATTCCAGCTTGTAGCTTGCATGGATTTCAGTCAGCATTTACAACAGAAGACCAGAGTCAAGAATGATAAAGCCCCTCCACAGAATGCCTCGACTACAACTACTTTTTGGAAAGAAGTGAGGGCAACGTTTAAAAAAGTCGCAATCCTGGGGTTTTTGACTTCTTCACTGCAGAGAACTGGTGTATGGGAATTATAAATCTCCCCCCTTTTTTTTTTCTAGCAAAAAAATTAACATAACCAAAAAAATTCTTATTCTTCAAAATAAATCTTATTGAATACTTTGGGTATCCATGGTGGATTTTTTTAGACTGATTCTGATGTTTTAGCATTACCAGTCAGTTGCAGATACACTATGGGACAATAATATAAGACATGCACTTGAAAAACAGAACATGTGCATGCTGAATATTATAAAATATTACCTACAAACCTTTAATAGAAACTACTATATATAAGTATTTATAAAAAAAGGTTTTTTGCACATTTTAAAACTATTTTGGCTTCTAATGAGATAACAAATTTTCATATTATTTAACAGATAAGACTATTTATTTCAAGTTGCATGTGTCCTGAAAAAAAAAAACAATTGTAAAGTGAAGCGCGGCTCGAGAGTTGGACTACAGCCTGCCAGCGATGATCAATCGCTGGCAGGCTGTAGATGCGATATAAATCGCATCAAACAGCTATATCAGACGCTGTTTTATGAACAGCGTCTGATATAGCTGCTACCTGATCCTCTGGTGGTCCCATTTTCTGGGATCGACCACCAGAGGACCAGGTAACTACAGTAAAAGTTGCACCAAACACTACACTACCCTTCAGGGCCCCTAAAATGCCAGGGCAGTATAGATCACCCCATCATGTGACCCCGATTCTTGTAAATGAAGACACCCCTGTAAGGTTTATTCGCTGAGGGGCATAATGAGTTCATGAAAAATTAAACTTTTTGTCAAAAGTTAGCGGAAAGGAGACTTTGTGAGAAAAACAATAAAAATCAATTTCCACTAACTTGTGCCAAAAAAAAATATTCTATGAACTCGCCATGCCCCTCATGGAATACCTTGGGGTGTCTTCTTTCAAAAATGGGGTCACACGTGGGGTATTTCTACTGCCCTGGCATTTTAGGGGCCCTAAGCGTGAGAAGAAAAATGCGTAAAAATGCCCTCCTAAAGGTACTCATTGGAATTTGGGCCCCTTTGCGCATCTTGCCTGCAAAAAGTGTCACACATGTGGTATCGCCGTACTCAGGAGAAGTAGGGCGATGTGTTTTGGGGTGTATTTTTACATATACCCATGCTGGGTGAGAGAAATATCTCTGTATATTGACAACTTTGAATAAAAAATGTAAAAAGTTGTCGTTTACAGCGATATTTCTCACACGCAGCATGGGTATATGTAAAATACACCCAAACACATTGCCCTACTTCTCCTGAGTACGGCGATACCACATGAGTGACACTTTTGCAGCCAAGATGCGCAAAGGCCCTAAACCAATGAGTACCTTTAGGATTTCACAGGCCATTTTTATGCATTTGGATTCTCACACTTTAGGAGCCCCTAAAATGCCAGGTGAGTATAAATACCCCACATGTGACCCCATTTTGGAAAGAAGACACCCCAAGGTATTCTGTGAGGGGCATGGTGAGTCCACAGAATTTTTATTTTTGGCACAAGTCAGCGGAAATTGTTTTTTTTTTTAATTTTGTTTTTACAAAGTCTCATATTCCACTAACTTGTGACAAAAATAAAATTTTACATGAACTCACCATACCCCTCACAGAATACCTTGGGGTGTCTTCTTTCCAAAATGGGGTCACATGTGGGGTATTTATACTGTCCTGGCATTTTAGGGGCCCCTAAAGGGTGAGAAGAAGTCTGGAATCCAAATGCGTAAAAATGCCCTGTGAAATCCTAAAGGTACTCATTGGTTTTAGGGCCTTTCGCACCCAGGCTGCAAAAAGTGGCACACATGTGGTATCGCCGTACTCAGGAGAAGTAGGGCAATGTGTTTTGGGGTGTATTTTTATATATACCCATACTTTGTGTGAAAAATATCTCTGTAAACGACAACTTTTAAAAATTTTTATACAAAGTTGACAATTTACAGAGATATTTCTCTCACCCAACATGGGTATATGTAAAAATACACCCCAAAACACATTGCCCTACTTCTCCTGAGTACGGCGATACCACATAAGTGCCGCTTTTTGCAGCCTGGATGCGCAAAGGGGCCCAAATTCAACGAGTACCTTTGAGGTTTTACATGGCTGGCTCACGATTTAGCCCCGCCCAAAATGCCAGAACAGTAAACACACCCCACAAATGACTCCATTTCGGAAAGTAGACACCCCAAGGTATTCACTGAGGGGCATAGTGAGTCCGTCTGAGATTTTTTTTTTTTTTGCCAGAAGTTATCAGAAATTGAAACTTTTTTTTTTTCTCAGAAAGTGTCAATTTCCGCTAACTTGTGAAAAAAATGAAATGATACATGAACTCACCAAGCCCCTCCGCGAATACTTTGGGGTGTCTTCTTTCTAAAATGGTGTCATTTGGGGATATTTATACTATCCTGGCATTCTAGCACCTGAAGAAACATGACAGGTGCTCAGAAAGTCAGAGCTGCTTCAAAATGCCGAAATTCACTTTTTGCACCATAGTTTGTAAACGCTATAACTTTTACCCAAACCAATAAATATACACTTATTGGATTTTTTTATCAAAGACATGTAGAACAATAAATTTAGAGAAAATTTATATAGAAATGTAGTTTTTTTGAAAAATTTTACAACAGAAAGTGAAAAATGTCATTTTTGCAAAAATTTCGGTAATTTTTGATTAATAGCAAAAAAAGTAAAAATGTCAGCAGCAATGAAATACCACCAAATGAAAGCTCTATTAGTGAGAAGAAAAGGAGGTAAAATTCATTTGGGTGGTAAGTTGTATGACGGAGCAATAAACGGTGAAAGTAGTGTAGTGCGGAATTGTAAAAAGTGGCCTGGTCATTAAGGGTGTTTAAGCTAGGGGGGCTGAAGTGGTTAAAGGGGTTATGACTAGAGATGAGCGAATCGAAATTGACGAAGTAGAATTCGCACCGAATCCAAATTACCTCATGCTTCATGGTAACGAATCTGATTTTTTCCTAAAATGGCTGTTGCACATGTTAGGACATGGAGCAAAGAACTCTTGGAACGAGGGATCACCACAATGTCATGCATGCAGCCAATCAGCAGCCAGCCAGCTTTGTAATGTCACAGCCCTATAAATAGCCTCAGCCATCTTGGATTCAGCCATTTTGGAGTGTAGTGAGAGACATTAGCAGGTGCGAGAGAAAGTGCTAGAAAAGACTTGAAAACTTTTATTTTGCTGAATAGAAGCTCAGGGAAAGCAGAACAGGGTCCAAAAGGGTCGTGTACAGCCTGGGTAATAGGAACAATCCTATTACACCTTGCTTCACTGACTGGGGATCCAAATTGCCATTATACAGCCCTGTAATTCCAACAAACCTATCTTGTTATTGGGGTGCAAGTGTTGAGTGATACAGCCATTAACAGGGTGTATTACTAGGAAATATTTCTATGTCTTATTAGCCCTTGTGCGGTGCAGTTATATGTTCCAAAGCCTTATTTTGGGGTGTATTTGTGGGGGGAAAAAAGAGGCTTATTAGCCGTTTTGTGGTAAAGTGAGAAAATTACATCCTTTTTAGAGTGTATTAGTGGAAAAAAATAAGGGCTAATTTGCTGTTCAGCAGTGCAGTTATATGTTCTAAAGCCTTTTTTGGCGTGTATAAGTGGGAAAAAAAGCGCTTATTACTATTAGCTGTTGTGTGGTGAAGTGAGAAAATTTCAGCCTTTTTTGTGGTGTATTAATTTCCTTTTTATTTATTTATTTGATCTAACAGTATGTCAGACAGAGAAGTGACAGGCCCTGCACAGGGGAGGGTCAGAGGCTTAAATGTTTCTGGCGCAGTCACAGGTCGCAGCAAAGAAAGGGGCATGGCAGCAGGGGTCACTTCGAGAGGCCTGAGCTCCCGGTGTCATCTAGCGGTCGTGTCTTTACCAGAAACCAGCGGTTCTTGAGTGGTTGACTCGGTCACCCACTTCGTCCCAAGGGACATCAGACACCCCAGCCAAGAGTCGTGGGTTCGTCAGATGCAACCCTTAGTTGGCATGGCCCGGGAGCAGGCACTGTGCCCTCACCTGTCCTCAACCTGCCTCTGTCCTTTTCTGTTCCCTCAGCCAGAAAAGTATTATATGCTGTGGGCTCTGCTCCACTATATAGCGAGGACAAGCTACTAGAGGACAGTCAGCAGCTACTGCCCAGCCAAGATCTGGAGGAAATATCCGCCGCTTCCTCCAGTAGGCGGGCAAGTAGTGATGAGGAGAGTGGTGTGGGAGCTGGTGTTGAGAGCGGTAAGGCTCCTGGCTCAGAGACCATTGAGGAGGACATCAGTGATATGCAGACAGAACTCGATGATGATGTAGCCGATCGCAATCGGGAGCCGGGTATTGAAGTGGCTTCATCATCATAATTAGAAGAGGGTGGCTTGTGCGTGAGGCAGCGGCAGAGCTAGCAAGTTGGTAGCATGGCCGGGTGTCACGATGGGGAGTAGGGGAAAACCCCACAGTACAATGTCTTAGAAATATAGGGAGCAACTAAGCCAGGACACTGGGAAAAGGGAGCAAGTCGCCTCCTAAAGCATCCTAACCCTAGCCCTTACTCCTCACCGTATGAGCGGACATGTATGGTAGGATGGCTCATACCCAGGAAACTTAGGACCCTGAATTGCCATGATAATCCCTCACAAAGGAGCAGGGGTCAGTCGAACCAAGCTTCCAGTACACGGATGCACAGGAGTCTCCACCGGCCTATCTGCAGGTAAAAGTGGAAACCATACATAGCAACTGGATCAGCAAGTAAGAAAACAGAACAACACAGTTACCTGCCGCTGCCACCACAACTGGAACCCTTATATAAGTACTGGAGCCCACACACCAAACAGGACACCGTACCAACAACACACACACACAAGAATCCAGCACACCAGTTTCTGCCTGGACCCCCATGCAGAAAGATGCATGGCGGCCCCAGGCAGCGCAGCATACAGGTTAGTGGTTCAGACCTCCGGGAAACCATGGAGCCCACTTCTGCAGGCAGAAAAAACAGGACATGTCTAGCAACCATTTGGGATCATGCACACCATAGACAGACCACACATGGAACAACAACTAGACAAACAACAACCCACAGGTGCAGCAGCACACAAACAATAATGGGGAAGAGTAGACAAAGGCAAGGACCACAAGGAGGCCCTCAAGGAAAGTGCAGATGGAAATGGCCAGAAAGGAGCATTACATCCAGCCCCAATAAGGGATGAAGTGAATCTGACTCAGGCTCTCAAAACCAGGACTATAAGAGCCAAGAGGCCACACCCAGCTCCACCTAGCACACACCTTAACTCCGGGCTAACCAGAAAGGAAGGGAAAAAAAGAAAGCGCACATACATGCGGAAACAACTACACGTTGCCACTGGCAACCAGCATGCATGGAGAAAGTGTCACAGCAAAGAACACCAAGCCATGACACCGGGAGTCAGAAGGGTGGCAGCAGTGGGAGGTCAGGAGCCAAGCGTGCACAGGGTAGACCATCCGCTTCACAGAAGCCTACCTTCCCGGAAAGTAGTGGTGCAGGCGTTCAGGGAGGCAGCGGTGGTAGCAGTCAGTCAGTGCAAAGTGTTGGGGGTAAAATCACCTACTCGGCAGTGTGGCAGTTTTTTGTTAGGCCGCTGGAGGAGGTGAACATGACCATTTGCAGAATCTGTGGGCAGAAGGTGAAGCGTGCCCAGGGGCCAATGTTGGCACCACGGCCCTGTGTCAACATATGCAGCGTTACCATAAAGTGGCCTGGGTGAACCGTGGATCCAATGCGGTGATCCAGCCTGCCGCAGCAACCGATACATCACCCAGTGGCACACACCTGATTTCACCTGTCCTGATGCTCCTGCTCCTCGCCCTCCTACTCCTCGTCAGTCATCGATCACCGAAGCGATTGCAAAGACAACAGTATGCGTGCACTCATCCAATGGAGCAGAAGCTGACTGTTCTGATGGCCAAGTTGCTGATGCTGCAGTCCCTCCTTTTCCAATGGGTGGACTGTGCACTTTTCGGAGAACTGATGGCTTATGCCAAGCTGAGGTGGAAAGTCCCAAGCAATCATTTATTTGCCAAAAAGGCAGTACCAGCCCTGCACAAATATGTAGAACAGAACGTGGGCCAGTCCTTGAGCCTGTCGGTGTCTGCCAAAGTAAACGGCAACGCTGACGTATGGAGCTGTAACTACGTCCCACTGGGTAAATGTGTTCCTGCCCAGCCAAACCAGCAACTTGGCCAGGTGACGCAGCTTCCGCCTCCACGTTCTCACGCAATTGGTCCTGTGACAATGTCCGCCTCTGCCTCCTCATCCACCACTGTGTCCTCAGCCTCGACTGCAGGGACAATTCACAGTGGTCCTCCAACATACCACATGTGCAGGGCATGTCGGTGTCATGCTGTTCAACACCTTATCTGACTGGGCGAACGGATTCACACAGGGGAGGAACTGCTCCATGTCCTTCATCAAGAAATTGAATCCTGGCTTTTTCCGCGACAACTCAAAATAGGAACCATTGTGACCGATAACAGGAAGAACATGATGTCAGCGCTGCGTCAAGGAGGTTGGGCCATGCACCCTGCATGGCGCACGTGTCAAACGTCCACCCATCTGCAAGACATCCTAATAATGGCCAGGAAACTTTGCATGCACTTCAGCCACTCGTACACCGCCAAGCACACCCTCCATAAGCTATGGCGGCAGAATGGCTTCCCCCAACATAGGCTGATATGTGACATTTCCACCTGTTGGAATTCCACCCTCCATATGTTGGACCGACTATACGAACAGAGAAAGGCCATGAATGATTTCTTGATGATCCAAGTGGACAGGAGTGCTCCCCTGTGTAACTTTGATGTCAGCCAGTGGCAGCTCATGCGTGACACCTGCCATTTGCTCAGGCCTTTTGAGGATGCCACTTTATTTGTCAGTCGCCAGGACTACGGGATAAACAATGTCATTCCACTGCTTCTTATCCTGGAACAGATGTTGGTAAATCTGGCTGGTCAGGGGACTGAAGACGTGTCGCCTACATCTCACGGCCAGATGAGCACTGTGGGGGCTGAACTGGAGGAGGAAGGACATTGGAGCACAAGCAATGTGTAGCGAAATGGGTGGTTTTTCTACACAGGTGACAAGAGAGGAGGAGCAGGAGCAGCCCGAGGAGCAAGAGGGAGATAAGGAAGATGAGGCAGATGACCCAGGCACAGTGTGGCAGTATGCAGTGGTGATGGAGGCAGAGAGTCCCTCTGAGTCACTCGCTCAAATGACCCGCTGTATGCTCACTTGCTTGGGTAGTGACTAGTGTTGATCAAGCACCCAAGTGCTCAGGATGCTCGGGTCCTCATATAATGGAAGTCAATAGGAGAACCTGAGCATTAAAAATGCAACCCCTGCTCTGAAGAAGAGAGGGTGCCTGGTTCATAGGAAAATATATTCGCTATTTCGAATATTCATTTTTTTTTAAAGTTGTTAATCCTTGTCATTCTGCTTGTTTACACACTTCGCAAAAGCTGTTCTTACCTGTCCAGAGGATTCTTGGCTCCCTGCCCGCTCCAGTCAATGCCCGTTGCCGCTTCTGCCGGCTTTCCGTATGCATAGGAATGCCTCCATGCTAAAATGTACTGTCGGATGTGAGAATCACGATCTCACAAATTTGACTAAGTTGTAATCGCAATGCGATTAATATAACCTGAATTTCTCGCATTGCGAATTCAACTTAGAGATGGTTTCCTAATGGTTGTATTGCCAGAATATAACGAATATCTCAAATTCACGAATATAGCACTATATTCTCAATCTTCGTTATATTCTAGCAAGCCAACTTAGAGCTGAGTTCCTAATAGTTGTTGCTAGAATATAACAAAGATTGAGACTATAGTTCTATATTCATGATATTCGTTATATTCTAGCAATACAACCATTAGGAACCCAGCTCTAAGTTGAATTTGCAATGCAAATATATGTTCGCATTGCGAATTCAACTTAGAGCAGAGTTCCTAATGGTTATTGCTAGAATATAACAAAGATTGAGAATATAGTGCTATATTCGTGATATTCGTCATCTTCGTCAATTCTAGCAATACAAGTTACAAACATTAGGAACTCAGCTCTAAGTTTCATTCGCAATGCGAATACAAATTCGCGTAACATTCGAATATGGCACCTCCCGCTCATCACTAGGAAACACTACCAAAATGGTTCGGGAACAGCATGGGGAGCATGTCTGCATGCATCTTGGACTCCCAGGTCGCTGCTGGGAACGATTTTGTCCGAGTAGTATGCCACTTTTACAGACTGACAATAATACGCACAAAACTAAAGATAAAATCGATATTAGAGGAAAAATTGTTAGGAAACATTCTTTCCTGTATATTGACTTGTATATAAAGTGCAAGTGCTGCCAAAAATTACAATCAAGAGGCACTCCGATACAACCTCTATATCACATAAAGGAGGGCCTCATTCACAATGTGGTACAATTGTTTATGTAGTGGGACTCCTACACTCATAAAGCCTATGCACTAAGGGCTGCCAAAAATTACAAGGAACCGGCAGTTCAATACACCCATTGTTACTCATAAAGGAGGGCATTATACACACCCTTGAAAAATTATGATTGATATCCTTCTGGTGACCCTCAAAAACATTTGGAGCAAGGGCCTGCTGATCTGACTATCTAAAACATTAGGGGCGAGGGCCTGCTGCTGACCTGACCATTTAAAAAAATATGGGAGAGTGTCTGCTGTTTAGCTGACCATCAAAAAAATATGGTTAAGGGGGCCTGCAGGTGAACTGACCCTGTAAAAGATTGTAGGTGTGGGCCTGCAGGTGAGCTGACCTTCTAAAACATTATATGCAAGGGGCCTGCAGGTGAGCTGACCCTGTAAAAGATTGTAGGTGAGGGCCTGCAGGTGAGCTGACCTTCTAAAACATTATATGCGAGGGGCTGCAGGTGAGCTGACCCTGTAAAACATTATGTGCAAGGGCCTGCAGGTGAGCTGACCCTGTATAAGATTGTAGGTGAGGGCCTGCAGGTGAGCTGACCGTCTAAAACATTATATGTTAGGGCCTGCAGGTAAGCTGACCCTGTAAAACATTATATGTTAGGGCCTGTAGGTGAGCTGACCCTGTAAAAGATTGTAGGGGAGGGTGCAGCGTCCCACTAGTGTATGTGTGTACTGCCAGTGGCGTACCACCAATAGCGGCAGACCACGCAACTGCTATGGGGCCCGGGGCAGGAGGGGGCCCGGAGTGGATTGAAAGCCCCACCCCCTACCATGTCTGCATTATGGCTTGTCTTCCTGGGGCTCGGGCAGGCCCTGCTTCTCTTCTGTTCTGGCCCCCCCTCCCCTTTTGTATGCACAGCAAAGGGTGCACGGACTGGACAGTCTGCAGGCAGGTGAGCATGCCGCTCGCTCTCCTCTGCCTGCTGGGCGCTGCACTAGCCAATCAGCTTTTAGCAGTGCTAGGCTCCTGCTGCTGATTGGCTAGTGCATTGCAGCAGCAGGAAAAAGAAGTGATCGGGCAGGACATTTTTACTGCCTGCTCAGTCAGCCACAGGACTCCAGCCCCCAACGTCACATGCAAGTTGGGACCGGAGCCTGCAGCTCCAGTAAGTGACAACTTTTCCTCCCTGTCCCCTCCTCCAGCTGCTGCCTGGGGGCCCAGGCACTGACCTGAGCTCCAGGGTCTTTTGTGCACTACTTGTCCATGTGCTGGTTGCCTGTGGCACTGTGCGCTCCAGCTCCTCTGTCATTGTGCCTGCCAGCCCTGCTGCTCCCTGGTCATACATATACACTGCTCTGTATACTGCCCTGCTAGACCCCCTGCTCCCACTCTAGTAACTCTAGTCACTGCACTGTAAAAAATTATCACTATGGATTCCTGAGGATGAGGGGGGTGATAGATATTAAATATGATTATAACCTCTCTCATCTATAGTAATCTACTCATATACTGCAGTACATGGGTGGATTCCTATGGATGAGGGGGGTGATAGTCATATTTAATATAAACACTATTCAAGGACTGTTCTGTATTTGGCATGTGTTTATATTAAATGAATATCACCCCCCTCATCCATTGGAATCCACCAATGTACTGCAGTTTATGAGTGGATTACTATGGATGAGAGGGGTTATAGTCATATTTAATAGAAACACATGCCAAGTACAGAACAGTCCTTGAATATTGTTTATATTGAATATGACTATCACCCCCTCATCCTTGAGAATACACCAATGTAAAGTACATCAGAGTATTCTTTAGGATAATGGGGGGTTATAATCAAGTGTCATCCATAGATCCCCCAAAACATTGTCATCCACAGATCCCCCCATAACAGTGTGTCATCCACAGATCCCCCCATAACGGTGCTATCCATAGATCCCCCATGAAAGTGTCATCCACAGATCCCCCATATCAGTATAATCCACAGACCCCCCATAACAGTGCATCATCCACAGATCCCCCATAACAGTGGGTCATCCACAGATCCCCCATAACAGTGCGTCATCCACAGATCCCCCATAATAGTGTGTCATCTACAGATCCCCCCATAACAGTGTCTTCCACAGATCCCCCATAACAGTGTGTCATCCACAGATCCCCGATCACAGTGTCATCCACAGTGCCCCCATAACAGTGTGTCATCCACAATTCCCCCATAACAGTGTCATCCACAGATCCCCCATAACAGTGTCATCCACAGATCCCACATAACAGTGTGCCATCCACAGATCCCCCATAACAGTGTCATCCACAGATCCCCCATAACAGTGTCATCCACAGATCCCCCATAACAGTGTCATCCACAGATCCCCCATAACAGTGTCATCCACAGATCCCCCATAACAGTGTCATCCACAGATCCCCATAACAGTGTCATCCACAGATCCCCCATAACAGTGTCACTCCACAGATCCCCCATAACAGTGTGTCATCCACAGAATCCCCATAACAGTGTGTTATCCACAGATCCCCCATCACAGTGTGTCATCCACAGATCCCCCATAACAGTGTGTCCTCCACAGATCCTCCATAACAGTGTGTCCTCCACAGATCCTCCATAACAGTGTCATCCACAGATCCCCAATAACAGTGTGTCATCCACAGATCTCCCATAACAGTGTCATCCACAGATCCCCCATAATAGTGTCCTCCACAGATCTCCCATAACAGTGTCATCCACAGATCCCCCATAACTAGTGTCCTCCACAGATCCCCCATAATAGTGTCATCCACAGACCACCATTAGTTCAAAGCCCACCAAAAGCACACCTTTTCGTTAAAAATATTTTTTTCTTATTTTCCTCCTCAAAAACTTAGGTGTGTCTTATATAGTCAAAAATACGGTGTGTATATATATATTGCTTAAATTGCACTTTATATTTGTGCGGGGAGGGAGGGGCCCAGTACTGAGTTTTGCTATGGGGCCCCATGATTTCTATGTACGCCCCTGGGTACTGCAAATGTGTTTTATTGTATTTTCATGCCATCTCTTCTCATGTCATACCTTGTCATACATTTATGTGATTTATCCTGTAAGATAATTAGTAAGATAACTAGTATTAGTAAGATAAGTTTCACCACTAGATAGGGAAATAGTGTCATCGTCTATATATAGACCAGCTCAGGCCTAGTCAGGGGAGTCTAGAGTCAACAAGTTCAGCCATGTTGTAGCTGGAAGAGTAGAGGGGGCAGGAGAGAGCCCCTCTCTTAGCTTTCTTGGGCCCCATGGTTCATAGAAACCAAGGAGGCATCCAAATCATAAAAGCCAAGGAAGTAGGCAAAAACAAGGAAAGGTGAGATCCACTTCTACAGTTTATTCCTCCAGAGTGACCAGTTTTACAAGTAACAAGAGAAAGGATTATGTTATATAAGAAAGACAAAGGAGTATATCAGCCGTTTTATAGGGCTTTCCAGGCACCTTTGTATTCGGTGTAGGACATAGAGCCACCAACATCCTCACCGCCAGTTTAAATTCTGAGAGCAAAAAGGCCATCTGCTATGAAGCACTGAAGTAGAAGTTAAGAAATCTGCAAATCACCTTGCTTGGGATTAGTGACAGGCAAGAGATGCAGACCTGAAATACTGACTTATTTGCTATATGCCTGATACACAGCTATATACATAAAAAGCCTGTGAACTGTGGACTTACTATATTCTGCCTCCCAGTGGCGTAACTAGAAATGACTGGGCCCCACAGCAAATTTTTGAATGGGGCCCCCTCCCCCAGTCATTTTTCCACAACCCCTTCCTTTCATGCTGCCCCCTTTCTTGTGGCTAGTAAAGATCGCTCTCTCAGACCAGGCAGCTGTTCCATCCGTTTTCTACACTGTCTATACTGCCACTGTATACAATTTCATTGTGTAATACTGTTGAGGGGCCCTGACAAAATCTTTTAGTACTTCTCCTCCCCCTCTTGGATGGGCCCCTTCTGGGTCAGGGCCCCAAAGCAGCCGCTTCCCCTGCTTCCCCTATAGTTACGCCCCTGCTGCCTCATTGATATGAGAGACTGTATTACTTTTGGATGTAACTGTTACCAAGGAGCCATTATTCAGTAAAAGTTGTGAGTTGGATTCAACTTGTGTTCTGCACCTCAATTACTTCTACTATTCCTACCATTGTTGTACCACAACGGTACTGGCGTCACGACTAAAGGGACCTAGCCATAAGCACGTAAAGCCAAGTCACCACCAAGGGCACCTCAGCCACCATCTGGCCTGTATCCCTTACATCAGAGTGTGCCCCGGAGAATCCAGTGCTGTTCTCCTCCATTAACTGTGCAGGCCTGCCAGGGACGACAAAACTGTGAGTAAACCAAAAACTGTGTTTTCACCCTCGGCCTACGGATGCTCACACCCTGACCTCACAGAGACTACCCCCCTGTTGGTCTGGCATACTGCAAGGGCCTGCAGATGAGCTGACTCTGTAAAATATGATATACGAGGGCCTGCAGGTGAGCTGACCATTGAAAACATTATGGGCGAAGGACTGCTGCCGCTTTGTTGGCTCTAGATAACTTCTGGCTGATCGCACATCCTCGTGAAGTTGGCAATCCATTTGGATGTCTGCCCTATCAACTTTCGATGGTACTTTCTGCGCCTACCATGGTGACCATGAGTAACAGGGAATCATGGTTTGCTTCCCGAGAGGGAGCCTGAGAAACGACTACCACATCCAAGGAAGGCAGCAGGTGCGCCAATTACCCACTCCCGACTCGGGGAGGTAGTGACGATAAATAATAATACAGGACTCTTAAGAGGCCCTGTTATTGGAATGAGTAACCTATTATATCCTTTAACTGCTTTGGTCAGGGCACGTGTTATGTTACAGGACAGATGTTGGTGTAAGGCAGGCACGGCACACCGTGAAAAATAGTGGCGGCAGGGGAGTGTGTAACGCGGGACAGCTGGCGACATCAGGCTGCGGATAGCCTCAGTGTCCACAAGCCTAAATGGCAACATTTCCAGGGCCAGTAATTTGGAAAGCTGTGCATTTAGTGCTATGGCCTGTGGGTGGGTGGCTGGGTATTTGCGCTTGCGTTCAAATGCCTGAAATAAGGACATTTGGACGCTGTGCTGGGACAGGGAAGTGGATGTGGTCGCTGATGGTGCTTGCGAAGGTCCAGGTGCAGGGCGGAAGTCATCCAGGCATGCACCTTCAACAAGGGATTGGCCAGCAGCACGTAACATAGGGGAAGAGAAGGCAGTAGTTTGACCCACAGACACAGATTGTGGACCCAGGCGTTCATCCCACTTATTAGGGTATTTTGATGCCATGTGGCGGATCACGCTGGTGGTGGTGAGGTTGCTAGTGTTCACGCCCGGCTCATTTTGGAACAGCATAGGTTGCAAACTACTATTCTTTTGTCATCTGCACTTTCCTCAAAAAAGCGCTTTACTGCAGAACAACTACCCCTTGGCAAGGGAGATTTCCACAAGGGGGTGCTCTGTGGAAAAGTTGCGGGCCTGTTTGGTGTTGCCCGCCTTCTCCCTTTTGCCACCCCACTGCCCTGGTAATGTCACTCTCAGAAGAGGACAACGTCTATTAAAAAAGTACACTGTATGTCACAGATACATTTTTTAAACGCACACGTTACTCTTTAGATGTATCCCTGTTAATGTCACTCTTAGAAGCAGACACTGTCTATTGAAAAAGTACACTGTATGTCGAAGATACATTTTTTAAACGCACACGTTACACTGGAGATATCCCACAGATGCTGTAAGTGGCTAGTAAAAAATTACAGGGAATGTCACAGGAATTTGGGATGAGGAAACGATATATTGGAAAGGTACCACAGGTAATGTTACTGTTCACAGCATCTACGGAAAAAGTACACTGTATGTCACAGATAAAAATTTTAAAGGCACACGTTACACTTTAGATGTGTCCCTGGTAATGTCACTGTCAGAAGCGGATGCCATCTATTGAAAAAGTACACTGAATGTCACAGATACATTTTTTTAACCTCTTACGGATGCAGGGCGTACAGGAACGCCCTGGCGTCCTGGTACTTAAGGACCGAGGGCGTACCTGTACGCCCTGCGAATTTCCTATCACAGCTGCACAGGAATTATTCAGCAGGCACCTTAGCACAATGCCCAGGCGGTCGCAGCAAACTGCAGGTCAATTCAGACCTGCGGTTTGCAGAACTTTTTGCAGTTTCTGATCCCCGCAGTTAACAGAAACTTAAAAGACGCGGTTAATATTTTTTTTTTTGCCACCGCCTCCACTGCAGCCCGCTTACTGATTGGTGCATGGAAGGGGGGGTTGCGGGCGGCGCTGATGTGCAGCGGGCGGCGCGGTAGATGGGCAATTGCAATCCCCCACCCCCCTCCTCTGTATTCTTCCCTGGTGGCCAAGTGGTTCTAGCAGAGTGTCAGCACATTACTGATACTGTGCTAAAAACTGCTCACATCTGTGCTTCTGCAGATGTCATCAGTTTAACTACTTCCATGCCGCGGTTTGTACGGATCGCTGTATGGAAGGGGTTAACAAGGAGGGAGCTCCCTCCCTCTCTAATCGGGGGCTGCTGTGCCTTTGCAGCCCCCGACAGGATGGGATCACAAAGGGAGGGGGCCATCCTCCCCCCATCACCCGCTGCTCTGTTCTGGCAGCGGGTGATGGTTACCATGGCAGCAGGACGCCATCAGAGGCTTTGTAAAGTAAAAAATACAGTACAGTACACTATATAGTGTACAGTACTGTATTATACAGACATCAAACCCACTGGATCTTCAAGAACCAGAAGTCGGTCTGGGTAAAAAAAAAAAGTTTAAAAAAAGTTTAAAAAAACACATTTATCACTGAATTAAAAAAATAAATAAAAAAATACACTACACATATTTGTATCGTTGCATCCGTAATGACCTGCTCTATAAAAATATCACATGGCCTAACCCCTCAGATGAACACCATAAATAAATAAAAAAGATGGTGTAAAATAGCCATCACAAAAAGTGTAATACCAAGCGATCAAAAAGGCGCCATCTCATCCTGCAAAAAAAGAGCCACTACATAGCACAATCTCCCCAAAAAATAAAAAATATGTCTCTCAGACTATTGAGACACTAAAACATGATTTTTTTTTTCTAAAATGCTGTTATTGTGTTAAAGTAAAATAAATAAAAAAAAGTATACATATTGGGTATCGCCATGTCCCTAAAAACCTGCTCTATAAAAATATCACATGATCTAACCTCTCAAGTAAATACCGTAAAAAACAATTTAATAGAAACAGTGTGAAAAAAATATTTTTTGTCACCTCAAATCACAAAAAGTGTAATAGCAAGCAATAAAAAAGTTATATGCCTCCAATAGTGCCAATGAAACAGTCTTCTCATCCCGCAAAAAATGATCCCCTACATAGGACAATCTCCCAAAAAAAATAATAATATGGCTCTCAGACTATGGAGACAATTAAACATTTATTTGTTTCAAAAATGATATCACTGTGTAAAACATAAATAAATAAATAGTATACATATTATGTATCGCCGCATCTGTAAAAACCTCTATAAAACTAGCACATGACCTAACCCCTAAGGTGAACACAGCAAAAAAAATAATATAAATACGGTGTCAAAAGCCATTTTTGTCACCGTACATCCCAAAAAGTGTAGTAGCAAGCGACCAAAATGTCATATGCACCCCAAAATAGTGCCAATCAAAACGACATCTCATCCCGCAAAAAATGAACCCCTACATAAGACAGTCGCCCAAAAAATAAAAAATACACTAAGGCTTTCAGAATGTGGAGATACTAAAAAATATTTTTTTTTCAGAAATGCTTTGTTATGTAAAACTGAAACAAAACCCCCCAAAAAGTAGTCATATTTGGTATTTTCGCATCCGTAACAACCTTCTCTATAGAAATAGCACATGATCTGACCTGTCAGATCAACGATGTAAATAACAAAAAATAAAAACGATCACAAAACAGCAATTTTTCTTTGCAAATTTTACATTTTAATTCATTTTTCCAGTAACAAAGCAAGGGTTAATAGCCAAACAAAACTCAATATTTATTGCCCTGATTCTGTAGTTTGCAGAAACACCCCATATGTGGTTGTAAACTGCTGTATGGCCAAACGGCAGGGCGCAGAAGGAAAGTAACGCCATATGGTTTTTGGAAGGCAGATTTTGCTGGACTGGTTTTTTGACACTATGTCCCATTCAAAGCCCCCCTGATGCACCCCTAGAGTCCTTAAGTGGTTAACCACACATGTTACACTGGAGATATACCCCTGGTAATGTCACTGTCAAAAGCGGACACCATCTATTGAAAAAGTACACTCGATGTCACTGATATTTTTGGGATGCTCACACATTACACAGGAGATGTTGCGCGGATAATTTAACTGTCCGCAGCAGCCTAGGATTTTTCCTATAGAGCTACGGACATTTGCTGCAAGATCGCCGCTAGCACGTCCGCAATATACATTCCCCATAGCTCTGAGTGCTTTTTTTGGCCCAAAATCAATTTTTTATATATGTAAATGAGGCAATAAAGGAGTCCAAGGGGCTGTTACTAACGTTTCTGGAACCCAGCCACGCCCACTGTGAAGGAGCCCAGCACCGCCCATATCCTCCAAATCTCCGCCTTGCTACCCGAGGTCACCAAGGAAGAGTACGCTGCATGTCAGTGCCGGCATAGTGTTGCTTCCCTGTGCTGGCATCAGCCTTAGGGAACATACTGCGCTTGAGCTAGCTTAGAGATTACGGCGCTCTAACTGTGTGACGTCCGGGAGCAAGAAGGAGATTCGGAGGATGCGGGCAGTGCTGGGCTCCTTCAGAGTTGGTTTGGCTGGGCTCCAGAAACGTTAGTAACAGCCTCTAGGGCTCCTTACTTGCCTCATTTACAAAATATATAAAATCGTTTTTTTTTGCCTAAATAAAAGCACTCTGGGAAAAGTAATATTCAGGATGTTCTAGCGGCGATCTAGCAGCACATGTCCGCAGCTCTATAGGCAAAATCCAGGTGACAGTGTCCCTTTAAAAGGACTTTTGGGTCTCTGAAAAGTTTTGCTAATAAAAATCTTCCAATAGCACTCCCTACACTGTCTGTCCCTTCCTATGCTCAGCTCTCCCTAAGCCAAATACAAGACATCGGGTGCTATATAGTACCCGATGAAGCGTTCCGGCCAGCCAATCACTGTAATGCCAGTAGCCAGCATGGCTAAGGCATCACAGTGCGTGCCAGTACCTCCCTGCATGTTTATTGGCTGCGTAGCAGCCAAAAAACATGCGGGGAGGAGACTTGAGCATTGCGCTTGAGCACGTGTGGTACTAGACCGAGTACCACCATGTGTTGAGCATCGAGCTGCTCGAGCCGAACTAGTGTTCGGCCAAACATGCTCGATCAACACTAGTAGTGAGAGCCGTATTGTCACCATTTGGCAGAGGGATGAGTTCTGGCTCTGGACCTTGTTGGACCCTCGCTACCGATCCAAAATAAGGGCCTTTTTTACACCCGCTGATAGGGAGGACAAACTAAACTACTATAGAGACATCCTATGTAGTCAGTTGGCCGCTGCCTATCTGCTCCATCATCCATCCTCTCGCAGATCTGACCGGGGGAGGGCCCTCCGTGCTCATGTTCCACTGCCATATTTGCTGTGGAGGGGTGGGGGTGGGGCGGTGTAGGAGCAGTACCAGCTCCATCAGCAGTAGCTTGAGTCTAGAGTCGAGGCTTTCTTAACTCGCCTAGTGAAGAAATCACTCACCAGCAGCAGCAGTAGATAGACCAGGAGCAGAAACTGAACCAGCAGGTGGTGGCATACTTGGACAGCACCCTGCCACCCCACATTGAAGATCCGCTGGACTACTGGGAAGCCAAACTGGATTTATGGCTGCAACTGTCTGAGTTTGCCCTGGAAAAGCTGTCCTGCCCAGCCAGTAGTGTGGCATCAGAGCAGGTGTTTAGTGCGGCGGTGGCGTTAGTTAGCCCAAGGAGAACTCGCCTGTCCAACCAAAATGTGGAGATACTGACCTTTGTCAAGATGAATCAGGTGTGGATCAGCCAGGATTTCCACCCACCAATGCCTGATGCATCAGATTACATCATCCATGCTGCCTCACCCAAACCTTAGCAAAAGAGACTGGTTTCTTCACGCTACCTGCCTCAACTACTATTCTGATTCTGCCGCCCACCTGATGCCACACATCTGATGCCAAGTGCTCCTTCTCACACCCACCATCGTCAACGGGTACTGTTATTGCCACCCACCTTCCCACTCTGTCACTGGGTCACTCTGTGGTCTCCTGACCACTCAGGTCTCCTCATTCTGCTGCTCCCACCTCCACACTCTGTCATTGTGCCACTCTGTGGACTCATCATGAATCTGCTGCTGCCACTTCCACACTATGTCATCTTGCCACTCTGTGGTCTCCTCATGCTGTTGCCAACTCACAACTCTATCTCTTGACCACGCTTTGGTCTCCTCATGCTGTTGCTACCTCCACACTATATCACTGGGCCACTCTGTTGCTACTGCTGCCACCTCCATACTATGTCACCTTTCCACTCCGTGATCTCCTCATGCTGCTGCTAACTGAACACTATGTCCCTGGGCAACTCTGTGGCTTCCTCATGTTGCTGCCACCTCAACACTATGTAAATAGGCTACCCTGTGGTGTCCTCATGCTGCTGCTGCTTCCACCTCCCCACTATGTCTCTGGGCTACTCTGTGGTCTCCTCTTGCTGTTGCTAAGAGTATTTTTACACTAGCGTTAAAGTTTTCCAGTATTGAGTTTCGTCATAGGGGCTCAATACTGGAAAAAATTCTGAATGGAAAGCAATCCATTTAGTATGCATAAGGATGTCTTCTGTTCCATCCCTTTTATGGTATTTGGCCAAAGAAAATGCCACAGAATGCTGCGGTTTTTCTGCAGCTAAAATATTCTGAACACTTGCCGGATTACTCAACGGATTTGGTTTTCCGGTCTGCGCATGCACAGACCTTTAAAAATGGAAAAAAAAAATACCGGATCTGTTGTTCCGAAAGTTCCACATCCGGATCTGGAAACAAATGATAACCATTTGCATATAGATTTCCGGATCCGACAGGCAGTTCCGGCAACGGAACTGCCTGCTGGATTCTTCTAACTCTAGCGTGAAAGTACCTTATATCAACACTATGTAAATGGTCCACTCTGTGGTCTCCTCATGCTGCTGCTGCCGCCACCTCCCCACTATTTCATTGGGCAACTCTGTAGACTTCTCAAGCTGTTCTCCCACCATCCTCACTCCATGACTGGTCCACTATTTTGCCTTTTTGGCCTAGTTGACATCATCATTTATTTGACCCTTTTTCTGATCTGTCAGAAGGAAGGAAAAATGAGACGCACAACAGATCCTGTCTGTGTAGCAGCTGTAAGGCCTGTATGGTCCCATCAGAATTTCGCTTATGATTTGTTAGCCAAAAGCAGGAGTGGGTACAAAACACAGAAGATATGCAAATATTCAATTTCCATGTCATCTCTGTTTTGGATCCACTCCTGTTTTGTTTTTTTGGCTTTAGCAATACTGATGGATTACTGACCAAATGCTCACCGAGTGAATGCGGATGCTCAACAGACAGGATCCGTTTTTTGGGGGTTATTGTTCTGACTGATCAGTGAAAGGGCACTCTGTCAGGGGACTCTACTTGTAAAAGCGTTTAATAGAATAGGTTCTGTAGACATCTATGTTGAATCAGCTGATGATGGTGTAAAAGGAGTGTGCTCTTTCACGATACAGTAGGATCTTGGGCCTCTGCATGGTTCTTTATCCCTGGCTCTAACATGGACCTGTAGGGCTGAGTTCACACTTGAGTTATTTGGTCAGTTTTGGACCCTCTAACTGCCCAAATAAGAGAAGTGTGCAGTGATTCTAAGAGCAATGCCTGTCATGTGCATGTCATACTGACTCACAGTATTGTTTTACTACCACGGCAGACTCTCTATGCGTGTTACTGCAAGGCACAGTGTTCTACACCAACTGGTTACCATCCCTCTGTACTCTTACTGCAGACTGCTAGCAATTCATTCATAACTTCTAGTAGAAATAATAAAGGAATGACACAGAATAGAGTCATAAGAATAGATGTACAACATAGAGTCGAATTAAACTGAACCAATTTCTAGTGGAAGAAAGGTAAACTCCCTGAAATCTATACTTAACTCAAAGGCCCTGAAGGGGCCCACAAGAGGTAAAATGTAACTTTTAATATGGTAATACTATAAATGCAATATACCCCAAACTAAACATAAATAGGACAGCTGGCAGTCTCAAATCGACAACCTGTGTAGGAGTAATGGTTTATGAATCCAGGGGGTTTAGCTGAACTGGACTTGTACCATAGGGCAGAAATGGACACAAACTTGCCCTAGAAAGCCCTACATGTAGGGGAAAAGGACCTGGTATCGCCCTACCTATCTATATGAGGTTCAGACCCCGCAAGGGGCGACCTCGTCCGGATACCTGTCCCTGATCCCGGGCGGAGTCCCTCGCGATCACTATCTTGTATTTCCCGACGTGGCCCATTTCATTCAATGAATCATTAGGGGAGATGTACAGGAAAGGGTAACCTGAAATTGAGAAATAAACATAATAGGCACTCTGAGACAAAAATAGAAGTAACAAGAAGACATGAAAAACAATGATGTACATGGGACATACCTAAGGTCAGTGGACTACTCAGGATACATAGAAACAGGGGGTGCCTCTCAGTGGAGGGAGCGCACCACCTAATACAGTGTCGGCTAGTGAGGAGCCCAGCCTGTACATTGAATGTCCGCTTTAGAGTGGCGTATAGTGCCGCGACTTAAAGGCTGCGGCCGGCGCGCAAAATCCATATGACCAGAACATGCGTCATCAGTTGCGCGCCACAGATACATCATGTGGCGCGCGCCGCGCCTGGAACGCAAGGAAGCCACATGTGGGTGGAACTCGCAGAGGGGCGTGCCGGTAGCCTAGCAATGGAAGATACAAAGAGCAGTACATCTGCGCGCACTTTTGAGCCGCAGTATGCGGTCCCTGGTAGCGAATGCACCTTTTTTTTAAAAGTGGTGCACACTATTTTGAGAAGGCTTACTGGCTAGATTACAATCAAGGTGGAAAATTTGAGACCAAAGTAAGAGGACGATGTAACAGTGTAGATATGTATCAAATAATTACAAAGTTGCAAAGGACCTACTCCAATTAAAAGTGATCCACACCAAAATTAGTGCAATTATCCTCCAGTCATTAGCAAAAATAGGGATTGGATGAAAACATGACCCGCAAGAATTAGTATATCACGCCCCCCCCCCCCCGACTAGAAGGGGAGAGGAGGAAGGTATTGGAGTTCTTAAATGAAACAGTCCCAATTACCTCCCCTACGTGGGGGGGGGTTAACCTTGTCAATGCCCATAAAGGACACGCAGATCCTGCCGTCATGTACCTCATTCACATGTTTCGTGACCGGTGTATCCCTCATGTTAGTTATATCATTAATGTGTTCACCTACCCTCCTGCGCAGTTCACGTATGGTTTTACCAACGTATTGTTTGCCACATGCGCAGGAGTGGAGGTAAATGACACCTTTAGTTTTACAATTAATGTAATCACGAATATTGTAGATTTTGCCTGTGACACTGCTTCAAAAGGAATTACCAGAATGTATATTTCTACAGGCCACGCATCCGCTACACCTGTAGCATCCCTTGGTCTTATTCTCTAGCCTGGAGCATTTAGAAACAGACGCGGGTCTAAATTCACTATGTACCAGCCTGTCTCGTAGGCTCCTCCCATGGTGATAGGTGATATGGGGATAGTCATCCACCACATTTTTTACATCTTGGTCCATAGTTAAAATACCCCAGTGTTTGTTTATAACCTCATGAATAGCCGCTGCCCCTTGATCAAAAGTAGCTATGAGGCGAATCAGTTTTCCTTCCTGACTATTCCCCTGAGAGGGAGTCAGGAGGGTGGTTCTCTCCTCCTGCAATGCAGTTTTGTAGGCTTTTTTAAGGATTGTATCAGGGTATCTGCATTGTAGAAATCTTTGGCGCAAGTCATAGGCTTGAATGGTGAACTCCTTTTGTGTAGAGCAGTTTCTCTTCAAATGGAGATATTGTCCCTTCAGAATGCCTCTTCTCAGGGGGAGTCGGTGTGCACTTTCCCACCTGAGAAGGTAATTCGTGGAATTGGGTTTGCGGTATACCGTGGTGTCGGGCTCCCCCACCAAATTCCTTGTGATGCGGACATCCAGGAAGGTGAGAGAGTTTTTCTCCACCTCACAGGTGAATCGTAAGCCTATGTGGTTATCATTCAGGCTGGCCACGAAGGATTCAAAGGTGGATCTATCCCCATTCTAGATGATAAAGATATCATCTATATACCGTGCCCACAGTCCAATTCGTTCAGTCCATAAATGTGATTCCTCCGCAAAAACAACAGTCTCCTCCCACCAGCCCAGGAACAAATTTGCATATGAAGGGGCATATGGGTTCCCCATCGCAGTGCCGTTAAATGAAAAAATATTCCTGGTTAAGATAAATTTAAGAATGTGGAAGACAAAAAGACTGTGGGCATGGTATTGACATCCACGACCACTTAGGAAGTGATCCACAGCTTTAAGCCCCAAATCTTGAGGTATACTTGAATATAAGGCCTCAACATCAATGCTACATAGCAGGCTATTTTCTTCAATGTGGATCCCTTCTAGTCTTTTCTATAAATCAGTGGTGTCCCTAACAAAAGAGGGTAGCGCAGAAACAAAGGGAGAAAGCACCCGATCAATATACTGACCTAAATTTTGACACAAATTGTCTACCCCAGATACTATGGGCCTTCCCTTAAGAGGGTTATGGCCCTTATGCAATTTGGGGAGGCGATAGAATGTCGACATACGAGTGAAAAAGAACTGTTATTATATGGGGATGCATGAAGCTATTAAAAAAGACATGTCAGGGGCGGTGACAGGTCCTCTTTAACGTGCTTTGTTACAAATTAATTTGTAATTAAGCGAATTTCTTTTGGCGAAATTGTGCAAAGCATCTGAAAGGAATTTTTGAAAACTTTGCTCATCTCTACTCAGTTTCATTCAGATTTTCATAAACTTTGGCTTCGATTTTAATACATTTAAAACTGTCTAGACCAGCCATGAAAGGGTTTTCAAAAGTGCAAAACTCTTTATTATCACCTTTCCATGTACAGCTTGCAGCCATTTTACTGACTTCGAAATGCAAAATCATACCTTTTTACTGAATGTTCTTCATCATAAAATTAGTTTAGCACAAACGCATCAAGTGCACAGGAAAGATTAATTTGTACTGCATCCAGAACTATTGCCAGATACAAAAACACGGAAAAGACCCCTTCATTCATACATGAGAATTCCTTCTGATCGAGGCATACTGAATGGTTACTTTTACTTCACAGCTTGTCTAGTGCTGAAATATAATTACTTAATAGTTGGAATCCATGACAATGACTTGTTTAGTATTTCATCCATCCAACGTAATAAAATATGAAGCTGTGATTGAGGCTAGATGTCAGATGATGGAAAGTGATATTCACTTGTAAATCTCTTTTTGCTGCCATAAAATAGGAATATTAAAGTCACATTAATACATAATATATCCCAGAAAGGCGACAGTGTAAAGAATTCTATTTACAGTACTTGCTATCACCCTATACATTATATTATGCTATATTTTACAATAGGACACACGCAAAAGACATAGTCCCCAAAGATAAAAATATTTATCAAGATTTATTGAAATCACGTATCAAATATACATTAAATAACTGAGAACCACAAAGGATGAGACATCACCAGAGTGGGAATACAAGGTCAACATTGTACAGTACAACAAATATATAACAGATATGTCACATAGGAAAAAGCATTGTACATAGTAATAACTAGAGTTGAGTGAACACCTGGATGTTCGGGTTCGAGAAGTTCGGCCGAACTTGTCGAAAATTTTCGGGTTCGGGATCCGAACTCGACCCGAACTTCATCCCGACTCCGAAACCCCATTGAAGTCAAAGGGGACCCGAACTTTTGGGCACTAAAAAACCTGTAAAATAGTCCAAGAAAGGGCTAGAGGGCTGCAAAAGGCAGCAAAATGTAGGAAAATCCCCTGCAAACAAATGTGGATAGAGAAATGAATTCAAATAAAAGAAAATAAATAAAAATTAAGCAATATCAATTGGAGAGAGGTCCCATAGCAGAGAATCAGGCTTCAAGTCACCCACCAATGGAGAAGGCCACTTTTAGACAATTAGACCCCTGGAACCTAGACGGAGGACAGGTTCATTTAACTTTTGGTTGCCCCACAATATAATGATAAAATTACAAAAGAGGATTCAATAAACAAGTGCCCCGGAGTACAAGAATATATGGTTGAGGGGGAGACAGTTATAAATGTCTATTCTGCACAAGGGATGGACAGGTCCTGTGGGATCCATGCCTGGTTCATTTTTATGAACGTCAGCTTGTCCACGTTGGCTGTGGACAGGCGGCTGCGTTTGTCAGTAATGACGCCACCTGCCATTCTGAATACACGTTCAGACAAAATGCTGGCCGCCGGGCAGGCCAGCACCTCCAAGGCATAAAAGGCTAGCTCTGGCCACGTGGACAATTTGGAGACCCAGAAGTTGAATGGGGCCTAACCATGAGTCAGGACGTGGAAGGGTGTGCACACGTACTGTTCAACCATGTTAGTGAAATGCTGCCTCCTGCTAACACGTTCCGTATCAGGTGGTGGTGCAGTTAGCGGTGGCATGGTGACAATACTTTTCCACTTTTCTGCCCTGCTAACCCTGCCCTCAGAGGAGCTGGCCGTGACACAGCTGCGTTGACAACCTCTTGCTCTTCCTCTGCCTTCGCCTTGGGCACAACTTGTTCCCCTGTGACATTTGGGAATGCTCTCAGGAGCGCGTCTACCAGCGTGCGCTTGTACTCGCGCATCTTCCTATCACGCTCCAGTGCAGGAAGTAAGGTGGGCACATTGTCTTTGTACCGGGGATCCAGCAGGGTGGCAACCCAGTAGTCCGCACACGTTAAAATGTGGGCAACTCTGCTGTCATTGCGCAGGCACTGCAGCATGTAGTCGCTCATGTGTGCCAGGCTGCCCAGAGGTAAGGACAAGCTATCCTCTGTGGGAGGCGTATCGTCATCGTCCTCCGTATACCCCACTGTGTTGGCTGCCACCCCGCTCTGAACCTGCTTCATCCTCATCCTCCTCCACCTTCTCCTCATCCTCCAGTAGTGGGCCCTGGCTGGCTACATTTGTACTTGGCCTCTGCTAAAAATGACCCCTAATCCTTCTCCTCCTCCTGGGCCACCTCCTCTTCCATCATCGCCCTAAGTGTTTTCTCAAGGAGACATAGAAGTGGTATTATAATGCTGATAACGGCATCATCGCCACTGGCCATGTTGGTGGAGTAATATAAACAGCGCAACAGGGCACACAGGTCTCGCATGGAGGCCCAGTCATTGGTGGGGAAGTGGTGCTGATCTGCAGTGCGGCTGACCCGTGCATGCTGCAGCTGAAACTCCACTATGGCCTGCTGCTGCTCGCACAGTCTCTCCAGCATGTGCAAGGTGGCGTTCCACTTGGCGGGCACGTCGCATATGAGGCGGTGAGCGGGAAGGCCGAAGTTATGCTTTAGCGCAGACAGGCGAGCAGCGGCAGGATGTGAATGCCGGAAGCGTGCACAGATAGCCCGCACAGCAGCTCTGACATGTCAGGGTAGTTGTGAATGAACTTCTGCACCACCAAATTCAGCACATGCGCCAGGCAAGGGATGTGCGTCAAACCAGCTAGTCCCAGAGCTGCGACGAGATTTCGACCATTATCGCACACCACCAGGCCGGGCTTGAGGCCCACCGGCAGCAACCACTGGTCGGTCTGTTGTTCAATACCCCGCCACAACTCCTGCGCGGTGTGGGGCCTGTCCCCCAAACATATGAGTTTTAGAATGGCCTGCTGACGTTTACCCCATGCTGTGCTGAAGTTGGTGGTGAAGGTGTGTGGCTGACTGGATGAGCAGGTAGAAGCAGAGGAGGAGGAATCCGAGTAGGAGGAGGAGGCTACTGGAGACAAAGAATGATGCCCTGAGATCCTTGGCAGCGGAAGGACGTGCACCAAAGAACTCTCCGCCTGGGGCCCAGCCGCCACTACATTTACCCAGTGTGCAGTTAGGGAGATCCCTGGCCGTGCTTACTGGTCCACGTATCTGTGGTTAGGTGGACCTTGCCACAGATGGCGGTGTGCACTTGATTTTATCGGATATTTGGTTGTGCAGGGAGGGCACGGCTGTCTTGGAGAAGTAGTGGCGGCTGGGAACAACATAACGTGGGACAGCCATGTCCATCAGCTGTTTAAAGGTGTCTGTGTCCACCAGCCTGAATGACAGCATTTCAAAGGCCAGTAGTTTAGAAATGCTGGCATTCAGGCCCAGGGCTCGAGGGTGGCTAGGTGGGAATTTACGCTTTCTCTCCAAGGTTTGTGAGATGGAGAGCTGAACGCTGCCGTGTGACATGGTGGAGATGTTTGGTGACGCAGGTGGTGTTGGTGGCACATCCTCTGTTTGGTGGGCGGCAGGTGCCAACATTCCTCCCGAGCTGGAGGAAGAGGCCGAGGCAGCAGCAGAAGAGGGAGCAGGGGGAGCCTGAGTGAGTTCCTTGTTTTTAAGGTGTTTCCTCCACTGCAGTTCATGCTTTGCATGTAGATGCCTGGTCATGCAGGTTGTGCTAAGGTTCAGAACGTTAATGCCCCGCTTCAGGCGTGGAAACTATTCGGGTCTTGTCGTCAGCACATTGTTTAAAGAAGTGCCATGCTAGGGAACTCCTTGAAGCTGCCTTTTGGGTGCTCGGTCCCTGGTGGCGGTGGCCAGTAGCAGGCGAACTCTCGTTGCGGCGGCTGTTCTGCCTTTGCCCCCTGCTCCCTCTTTTGCTACGCTGTTGGCTCGGTCTCACCACTGCCTCTTCCTCTGAACTATGTCAGTGGCACGACCTCATTCCATGTGGGGTCTAGGACCTCATCGTCCCCTGCATCGTCTTCCACACAGTCTTCCTCCCTGACCTCCTGTTCGGTCTTCACACTGCAAAAAGACGCAGCAGTTGGCACCTGTGTTTTGTCATCATCAGAGACATGCGGACTCCGATGAAGTGGTATTGCCATGTCCTCATCATCAGGAAACATAATTGGTAGTGCATCAGTGGATTCTATGTCTTCCACCACTGGGGAAGGGCTAGGTGGATTTCCTTGGGAAACCCTGCCAGCAGAGTCTTCAAACAGCATAAGAGACTGCTGTATAACTTGAGGCTCTGACAGTTTCCCTGATATGCATGGGGGTGATGTGACAGACTGATGGGCTTGGTTTTCAGATGCCACCTGTGCGCTTTCAGCAGAAGACTGGGTGGGAGATAATGTTGTGAACATGCTGGATCCACTGTCGGCCACCCAATTGACTAGCGCCTGTACCTGTTCAGGCCTTACCATCCTTAGAACGGCATTGGGCCCCACCAAATATCGCTGTAAATTCTGGCAGGTACTGGAACCTGAGGTAGTTGGTTCACTAGGATGTGTGGCTGTGGAAGAATGGCCACATCTTCTCCCAGCACCAGAGGGTCCACTAACACCACCACGGCCGCGTCCACGTCCCTTACTAGATGTTTTCCTCATTGTTACCGTTCACCAAGCACCACAATAAGAAAAAACTATTTTACCCAATGTATTGATTTCAAATTCAGGCCTTTAACAGGCACCTAACACCATCTGCCTCTTTATTTATGTACCGTATTACACTTATCCAGGCACAGCAGTAACCACTGATTTAGGGAATATCAATTGCAGGCCTAGTATTTAGGCCCTGGATGAATGGATATCGTTTATGACGGACACTATGAAACTTGTCCAGCCACTGCTGGGACACCAGATTTAGGATTATGCCTTCGGCAATTGATTTTAACACTATGTGAATATACCCTCTAACGGACAGAAATACAATGGAGAGCACAGCTGTGAATTACTGAGGATGCCCTCTTAGCACTTGTATTACACCTTGAGTGTAATATACCCTTTACGGACACATTAAACTTGGCCAGCCACAGCTAAAACCACTGATTTATGGTATTGCTATTTGGCAACTGAATTTCACCCCAGAAAATAATATATCCTATGCCGTACACTATTAAACTTGGCCAGTCACAGCTGGAACACCAGATTTACTGTATTGCTATTTTGGCAATTGAATTTCACCACAGAAAATGATCTATCCTTTGCCGGACACTATTTAACTTGGCCAGCCACTGCTGGGACACAAGATTTACGGTTTTGCTATTTTGGCAATTGAATTTGACCCCAGGAAATTTTCTATCCTTTGCCGGACACTATTAATCTTCGCCTGCCACTGCTGGGACACCAGATTTACGGTATTGCTATTTTGGCTATTGAATTTCACCCCAGAACAAAATATATCCTTTGCCGGACACTATTAAACTTTGCCAGCCCCTGCTGGGACACTAGATTTAGGGGATTGCTATTTTGGCAATTGAATTTCACCACAGAAAAAAATCTATCCTTTGCCAGACAGCAGACAGTATTACACTTGGCTAGCCACAGCTGGAACACCAGATTTAGGGGCCCAACCTCCATATCATCAATAAAGTCAAATAAGTAGACTCTAATGCAGGAGTCAGCAACCTTCGGCACTCCAGCTGTTCTGAAACTACAATCCCAGCATGTTCCATTCATTCCTAGTCATTCGAGTTCTGAGAAGAGAAGAGCAAGTATGCATGTTGGGAGTAGTTGTACAACAGCTGGAGTGCCGGTGCCGGTGGTTGATGACCCCTGCTCTAGTGGCAAGTGATTAGCCTCAAAAGCAACTCCAAGTGTTTTTTTCTTTCTCCTGGACCTTGCAGCCCATTATAATATTAGAGCCTGGGCCTTCCGGGGGATCCTCTGGTCCTATAGTGGGCCATACAGACAATGGCAATAAAGTACAATCTGCCAAAGTAAAAATTTGATAACACTGTATGGCCACAATAAATGTTAAGTACCCACAAATAGTGATGTCGCGAACATAAAATTTTCAGTTCGCGAACAGCGAACGCGAACTTCCGCAAATGTTCGCGAACAGGCGAACCGGGCGAACCGCCATAGACTTCAATAGACAGGCGAATTTTAAAAACCAAAGGGACTCTTTCTGGCCACAATAGTGATGGAAAAGTTGTTTCAAGGGGACTAACACCTGGACTGTGGCATGCCAGAGGGGGATCCATGGCAAAACTCCCATGGAAAATTACGTAGTGGACGCAGAGTCGGGTTTTAATCCATAAAGGGCATAAATCACGTAACATTCCTAAATTGTTTGGAATAACATGCTTTAAAACATCCAGTGTGTGTATACGATCAGGTATGATGTTGTATCGATCAGGTAGTGTAAGGGTTACGCCCGATTCTCAGACATTGACATACCAAACTCCTCTTTTAATGCACCGCAAACAGTCCATTTGCACAACCGCAAACTCCCCATTTGCACAAGGTTGGATACCAAGCTAGCCACGTCCCGGTGATGTCATTGAAGGTTTCTTCCTCCACCCAGCCACGCACAACACCAAGGGTCCCCGAAAGGTCAATTGAATTGATTTTTCGAACGGGAGATGGTTAAAAACGCTGGCTCCCTCCCCTTTGTTTTAATCCACGGTCACTGCTTCTGCGCCGTGCAATTTACTGTCACACCCGATATGAGTGGTATTTTCTGTAGTACTATTCTCATCAGTTTAATCCTCTAACGTCCCCAATCTGGGGGCCATTTATTGAATAGATTTTTCGAACGGGAGATGGTTAAAAACGCTGGCTCCCTCCACTCTGTTTTAATCCACGGTGACTGCGCCTGCGCCGTGCAATTTACTGTCACACCCGATATGAGTGGTATTTTCTGTAGTACTATTCTCATCAGTTTAATCCCTGTTACATCCCATATCAGGGATTGCCTTTTGTGAAAAAAATTTAGGCCTGGTACCTTCGACTGCCTTCACAATGACAGACCAAACTCTCATACACCAAACTGAATTGATTTCAGGAACCGGGAGATGGAAAAAGCAGCTTGGTCGGTCCTCATACTCCCAAATTGGGGCACTGCGCGTGCACAGAGCAATGTGCTGTGACACCCTATATGAGTGGTGTCTTAACTAGTACTATTCCTATCAGCGGCGGGCGGGTGCGTGGTAACTTGAGAGCAGGTGACCAAAGCTGAGCTGGAGGAAGATGGTGCGCCAAGGTTCTTAGCGGAAGCTGTTGAAGATTGGGTGTCCTGTCTAAGCCAGTCAACTACGTCCTCAGAATTTTTCGGGTTCAGGGTACATGGCCTCTGAACACTAGGCATTATTCCAGGGACAGTGGAAATCACAGCACCACGACCACGACGGCCCCTGCGGGGTGGCCTGCCTCTGCCTGTCATTTTTTTTCGATAAGTGGTACTGTGCCACCCTGTATCAGTGGTGGGCACTGGCAGTGGGCACACTACAGTCTGTGGAAGTGGGCCTGACACACACTGGCAGCAGGCAAGCAACTGAAATTAGACTAATGTGTAAAAATGAAATGCCTTATTTATCGGCAAGCTACTGTGCCACCCGGTATCAGTGGTTGGCACTGGCAGTGGGCACACTACAGTCTGTGGAGGTGGGCCTGACACACACTGGCAGGAGGCAAGCAACTGAAATTAGACTAATGTGTAAAAATGAAATGCCTTATTTATCGGCAAGCTACTGTGCCACCCGGTATCAGTGGTTGGCACTGGCAGTGGGCACACTACAGTCTGTGGAGGTGGGCCTGACACACACTGGCAGGAGGCAAGCAACTGAAATTAGACTAATGTGTAAAAATTAAATGCCTTTTTTATCGGCAAAGCTCCTGTGCCAGCCGGTATGAGTGGTTGAGCACTGGCAGTGGGCACACTACAGTCACTGGAAGTCAGCCTGACACACACTGGCAGGGCAACTAACCTTAGATTAAAGTGTAAAAATTAAATGCCTATTTTGATGCAAAGTCCTCTGCCAGCCGGTATGAGTGGTAGGCACTGGCAGTGGGCACACTACAGTCACTGGAAGTCAGCCTGACACACACTGGCAGGCAACTAACCTTAGATTAAAGTGTAAAAATTAAATGCCTTTTTTGATGCAAAGTCCTGTGCCACACGGGATGACAGGGGTGGGCACTGGCAGTGGGCACACTACAGTCAGTGGAAGTCGGCCTGACACACACTGGCAGGAGGCAAGCAGCTGAAATTACACTAAAGTGTAAAAATTAAATGCCTTTTTTATGCAAAGTCCTGTGCCAGCCGGTATGAGTGGTGGGCACTGGCAGTGGGCACACTACAGTCAGTGGAAGTCAGCCTGACACACACTGGCAGGCAACTAACCTTAGATTAAAGTGTAAAAATTAAATGCCTTTTTTGATGCAAAGTCCTGTGCCACATGGGATGACAGGGGTGGAGCACTGGCAGTGGGCACACTACAGTCAGTGGAAGTCGGCCTGACACACACCTAGCAGCAGGCAAGCAGCTGAAATTACACTAAAGTGTAAAAATGAAATGCCTTTTTTTATGCAAAGTCCTGTGCCAGCCGGTATGAGTGGTGGGCACTGGCAGTGGGCACACTACAGTCACTGGAAGTCTGCCTGACACACACTGGCAGGCAACTAAACTTAGATTAAAGTGTAAAAATTAAATGCCTTTTTTTGATGCAAAGTCCTGTGCCACATGGGATGACAGGGGTGGGCACTGGCAGTGGGCACACTACAGTCACTGGAAGTCAGCCTGACACACACTGGCAGGCAACTAAACTTAGATTAAAGCGTAAAAATTAAATGCCTTTTTCTGATGCAAAGTCCTGGGCCACATGGGATGACAGGGGTGGGCACTGGCAGTGGGCACACTACAGTCTGTGGGCCTGCAGCTCCTCACACACAGGCAGGCCATGCAACTGCAATATGCATATAAAGGAAAAAAAAAGCAGACTAATGTTGCAGCCCTAAAAAGGGCTTTTTGGGGTGCTGTCAGGACGCTGTCCTTACAGCAGAGATCAGATAAGTCTTTCAGGACTGGAGTGGACACTGAATTCAGTAGCCTAGCTATCAATTTCCCAATTAAATCAGCAGCAACTACACTCTCCTTCCTCTCACTAAGACTGCAGCTTCAGAATGAATCTAAAATGGATGCTGTGCAGGAGGTGGGAGGGTCTGGGAGGGAGGGTATGCTGCTGATTGGCTGGAATATGTCTGCTGACTGTGAGGTACAGGGTCAAAGTTTGCTCAATGATGATGTATAGGGGGCGGACCGAACATCGCATATGTTCGCCCGGCAGAGGCGAACGCGAACAAGCTATGTTCGCCGGCAACTGTTCGCCGGCGAATAGTTCGGGCCATCTCTACCCACAAACTACAGTACATATAAAACCATAAAAAGTGCTAATAATAACCTACCCATAGTCCTGTCCCACAATGTGATGGTTGTACATTGTAGATCCTGTACTCTTTACCTCATTCCTTATGGTACTTTTTTAAATGTATATTTTCAACAAAGATTGGTAAATATATATACTGTATATATTGTGGGGATTCGCTCTGGTAGCACAGAGGCAAAGTACAAGTTCTTGGTTCAAGACATCAGTGTTTATTCACACGTTAAAGCAAAAAAAAACGCAAGTTGCTTGGTGATCGTTAACACACATGAAAAGTTCTTCACATGTGTTACTTCACAGCCTGTTGAAAGTTCTGCCTTGTCAAGTCCACAGGCAGGCGTCAGGCGGCCTGTTTGCCCTCACAGGGGTCTAAGCCCTGCAGCACGGCTCAAGCCGCAAATCCTAACACAGCCCTCAGATCACAGCACACAAACCTCCTGAGCTCCACTGTCAGACGGAGGTAATCGTCTCCACCTGGCAGTGCTGGCTGGTTTTTATGCATGGCACAACCCGGCCTGGAACATGGGGAGTAGTCACCCACCAAACACTTTGACTACTCCCAGTAAGAGCCGTCCCGGATCAGCTATTATAGCCATACTAAGTATCAAGGTGTCAAACAGCAACTGCTGCTGACACATAAAAAACGGCTGTCACTTCACCGAGGCCAGGAACCTCGGTGACACGTACCTATCATCCAAGATGATTTCTTTACCTTCTTACAATATATATATTTATCTTGGCTTGTTTAATCTCATAAATAGTATTGAGCAAACTGAAGAATCCAAAGAGGACTTCGATCCAAATTTCAGGGAAAATTTGATTTGGCGCAAACCCAAATTTCCTTGCGCTTCGTGGTAATGAATCAATTTTCCCTGAAATGGCGGTTAAAAAAAAGCATACCACATCCATTTGACCGGAAAGAAGCTGCGCAAAATCTGGTGATGTATGATGCCCCCACTCTGTCCAATGTGATGATGTCATCACTTTCCGTGTGGGATCTTCAATCCAGATAACCCCGGCGGCCTCTTCACGCTCAAATGGATAAGAAGATAAAATGGCCTCCATTTTAGACTCTGGTTCAAGACTGAATTTTGTGTAATTTTTGTGTAATTTCTAAGTGTGCAAAAAGAAGATGGCGACTGGTCACCTGCCAATTTAAGTGACTTGCTAAAAAATGTAGAAGTTAGTGGGCATATGTTAAGATAAGATAAGCTGTGTTTGTGTTAGCAATTGGCCAATTAGCCATAATGTATAATGTAACGTATGCTTCAGTGTTAACTAATTATGAGAGTTATTTGGATGTGTGCTAACCAATTATGATGATACTTTGTGAAGTTACACCCATCACACCCTGTTGGAAGGTGTATCAATAAAGGGGCTTGACCCACCCATGGTTGGAATCTTGCTCAGTTTTACACCTGTCTGCTGAACTTGGTTATTCCACCGTCGCAACGACATTCACCTGCAAAACGTGGCTCGATCCCCTATGTGACTGACCATTGTGTTAGCCACGTTAGCCATGGGCAAAAGCCTCCAGTTCAGTCACATTCTTAGGCTTGCGCGCTGCAACTGCTTTGAATGGGGGTTGAATAATTTTGAACACAACTGTATATTCCATGTTATTCCATGTGGAGCACCTCAACCAGCCTATGTTCATATTAAAAACTTGATAGATGATTATGGACACAATCAGGTAGCTGAGATGACTTCTAGGTATAGAGGAAAGCTAGCCAGTATCTTCTTTTCCCCAGGACCTACCTTCTCAAAGTTGTTGCAGTGACTTCCATATTCAATTATCTGGTAGAATCTTGCTGCTGGGTGAGCTCGTAATATTTGAATGTATCCATACTGTAGGCCCCCAAAATAAGGCACCCCAGTCTGACACTTCTTAGAAAGTTAGGTTGCACTAAGGGACTATGTTGCAAACCATCAAGATAAAACTGAAAAAACTGTGACAATATGAACTTATTTACCTTATGGCAAAATTGAAGTTGCAGCACAGTCTTGGAATTACTGCAATTTTCTCCACAACTTGTGGGCACTGCCATGCTACAGAGAAGCCTAGCCTAATGGTTATCATATGATCTGATTAGGACTTGTGGCTTTTACCGTTAGAAAAGACAGGTTACATATTTAGGGCAGAGGATTGACTATGGTAGCACTAACAATTAATGGAGGGAGTGAGGACCATACTCTATATTTATATATAGGCTCTTCTAGCCTCTAGGACCCCCAGCGGGAGTTCCACACGTTGCTTAAGCCTTCTCTAATCAAATGTCTCTAGGAAAATTATCACCATGGGATATGTTTTCCTTAGACTAAAATAATCCACTAATCCCGGTTTGCGACGTCACATGGAGCTGTTATAAAAGAGGCAACGGCTTTAACACAGCTGACTCAATAGCCGTTCAGACAATTATAAAATCTAACATATTCTGGAGGACTTTTCAGTTTTTTTGGCAGACCTAAAAAAGGTTTTGAAAATACATTGTAATTATAATTTGTGGATATTATGCGGTGAATATTACTGGATTGTAAACTATTAATAGGAGGTAAGATTTTGGCACATATTTCCAAGACAGCCTTATTTGGAGTCGCTGACTGTGACGCATCTTACAGCATCTGTTTGCCCTGAACGCAGTGATTTAGAGAGAGATAGCTGCAGAAAATGCTAGGAAATGCCTTGCATCTGTGAAAGGTACTGAGCTGGAGCTTGAATCATTTGACTGTTGAAAACCTTTGTGTTCAGAACAAGAAATAAGTTCTCGACGAAAGCAAAAAATATATTATATATATATATATATATATATATATATATATATATATATACAGTATATATATATATATATATATATATATGTATATATGTATATTCTTTGCAATGTCTTTTCCAAGTACACCACTTATGGTACAGGCGAGAGAATAATTCATATGAGAACAGTGACCTCAATTGAATCAGTGCACAGTTACTCTACATTTATTTTATAAGGTCTTAACAGACAGCATTGATGCCTTTAGGAGGACTGAGCTTTGTGTGGTTTACTTTCCCATAGCTTAACCATTTCAAGATCAAGGGCTATTGATGCCTCAATGCTCAGGGCCAAAGTTCGCACTTTTACATTGCTTTAGTGATGTCTTACTTCAGCAAATAGCATTTATGATGTAGCGAAAGTAAATACAAGGCACTTACTCATATATTGTGATAGTCCATATTACCTCCTTTGCTGGCTTGATTCAATTTTTCCATCCCATTTTACACGTCTCATTTCAAGGGGTTATGACCACCCTGTTATTAAGCAGCAGTGGTCCGCTTGCACACAATAGGAAAAAGGACTGGCCTTTGTGTACTCTTGTGGCACTTTTTCCTATAGTGTGCAAGCACGACCACCACTCCTGGATTACAGGGTTGTCATAACTAGAGATAAGCGAATTTCTTAAAAATTTGATTCGGCCGGTTCGCCGAATTGTCCGAAAAGATTAGATCCAAATGTATAAACTGCTATTTCCTGGCTGCAGAGAGCCTGTATAGTGGTGTAGAACACTGTACCTTGCAGTAACATGCATAGAGAGTCTGCTGTGGTAGTTAAATAATATTGTGAGTCAGTATGACACACACATGACAGGCGTCGCACTTAGAATCACTGCACATTTCACTTATTTGGGCAGTTACTTGGCCAAAACTGACCAAATAACGCAAGTGTGAATTCAGCCTTACAAGTCGATGTTAGCGCCAGGTCTAAAGAACCGTGCAGAGGCCCTAGCGTGAAAGAGCGCACTTATTTTACACCATCATCAGCTGATTACAAATAGATGTCTACAGAACCTGTTCAATTAAACACTTATACAAGTAGAGCCCCACTGACAAGAGTGCAAAGGGTGTCAGCAGTAAGTTTGTGTTGAAATCACTGATAGGGTTAAGCGAACCCGAACTGTATAGTTTGGGTTCGTACCGAATTTGGGGGTGTTCGGGACCCAGACCCGAACCCGAACATTTTAATAAAAGTTTGGGTTCGGGTCCGTTATTCGGTGATTCTTCCCGATTTCAGAAGGGCTGCACAGCAGCCAATCAGCAAGCATTTACTTCTTTGCCCTAAGAAGCCATCACAGCCATGCCTACTAATGGCATGGCTGTGATTGGCTGAGTGCAGCATTTGACCCAGCCTCTATTTAAGCTGGAGTCAAGTAGCACCACACGTTACTCTGCTCTTCTCGGTGAAGGGATTGGATGCTGCCGCTTCTGTGAGGGACAGATTAGGGAAGAAATCTGCAGAACCTGTTGTACAATAAACCATAAGATACAGCAAATAGAGAGGGAGGGAGCTTCAGCAATCCTACATTTCTGTATCCAGCCACTGCCAAGAATTTTTTTTTTTAAATCCATCTGTTACAGAGGTGGGGGTCGGTGGCCATTTTAGCCACTGCGGTGTACTGCATGTCTGCCAGCCTGGCAGGGACATCAGCTTAATCCTTTTTGGTAGCTCAGTGAAGGAGAAAATGCTTTTTTTCTGGCTGCTCAAATCCCCTACATTACCTTTGGTATAATTAAAAAAAAACTTTATTCTTGGTCCACAAAACAGTTTGAAATGCACTGCCCAAATACACATTTGACATTTTTGCCGTGAAATTGAGCCTCAGTGTATTTTTGGGAAAAATAGAAGTATTCCTGGTCCATCAAGCAGTGTTAAAAACTCCGCCAAATACATATTTTACATTTCTTCAGTGAAAAAAATAAAAACAACGTATTCCTGGTGTTCAAAACAGTTGTGCAGACAGCGTACAAATACATATTTAATATTTCTGTAAAGAAACAGTGCATCAGTGTGTTTCCTGGGAAAAAAACTTTATTTCCGATTCACAATACAGTGTGAAATACCCGCCCATATACACATTTGACATTTCTGCCGTGAAATAGAGCCTAAATGTATTTTTGGGAAAAATAGAAATATTTCTGGTCCACAAAGCAGTTCCAAATACACGACCCAAATACAAATTTGACATTTCTGCAGTGAAACAGTGAATACATTTTTTTTTTTGTGGGAAAAAAGCAATATCCTTGCTTCACAAAGCAGTTGTGCATACAGCATAGAAATAACAACGTTTTTCTGTGTTTTATTAAAAAAATATTCTTGTTCTGGTCCACAAACCACTTGTACATACAGCATAGAAATACCAACAATTTATTAATAGCAGTGAAATACTGTTTTTCTGTGTTTTATTAAAAAAATCAGTGTTCTGGGTCCACAAACCACTTTTGCATAAACCGTAGAAATAGTTACGTTTTATTAATAGCAGTGAAATACTGCTTTTCTGTATTTTATTAAGAAAAGTCCTTGTTCTGGGTCCACAAACCACTTTTGCATAAACCATAGAAATAGCTACGTTTTATTAATAGCAGTGAAATACTGATTTTCTGTGTTTTATTGAAAAAATCCTTGTTCTGGGTCCACAAACCACTTTTGCATAAACTGTAGAAATAGCTATGTTTTATTAATAGCAGTGACATACTGCTTTTCTGTGTTTGATTGAAAAAATCCTTGTTCTGGGCCCACAAACCACTTTTGTATAGACCGTAGAAATAGCTAAGTTTTAATAATAAGAGTGAAATACTGATTTTCTGTGTTTTATTGAAAAAATCCTTGTTCTGTGTCCACAAAATCACTTTTGCATAGACTGTAGAAATAGCTAAGTTTTATTAATAGAAGTGAAATACTGCTTTTCTGTGTTTTATTGAAAAAATCTGTGTTCTGGGTCCACAAACCACTTGTGTATACAGTGTAGAAATACCAAAGTTTTATTAATAGCAGTGAAATACTGCTTCTCTTTGTTTTATTAAAAAAAATCTGTGTTCTGGGTCCACAAACCACTTTTGCATAAACCGTAGAAATAGCTATGTTTTATTAATAGCAGTAAAATACAGCTTTTTTGTGTTTTATTAAAAAATATCCTTGTTCTGGGTCCACAAACCACTTTTGCATAAGCCGTAGAAATAGCTACGTTTTATTAATAGCAGTGAAATACTGCTTTTCTGTGTTTTATTAAAAAAATCCTTGTTCTGGGTCCACAAACCACTTTTGCATAAACCATAGAAATAGCTAAGTTTTATTAATAGCAGTGAAATACAGATTTTCTGTGTTTTATAGAAAAAATCCTTGTTTTGGGTCAACAAACCACTTGTGCATACAGCGTAAAAGTTCCCATTTTAAATTGCAGCATAAAAATAGGACTTTACTGTGTTTTACTGGAGAAAAAAAAAACGTGTTCTGGGTTCACCAAACAGTTGTGTAAACAGCGTACAAATACATATTTTACATTTCTGCAGTGAAATTGAGAACTTTATTCTTGGTCCACAGAGCATTTTTATGACACGGCACTGCCTTAGTGAACTTAATTGTTGACAATTGGCAGTTAAATTGTAGAAACCATTTACAAACGACCAGTAGAAACCATCTTTCAGCTTGGTGGGTGAACGCAAATAATGAGGAAAACATCAAATAAGGGACGTGGGCATGGTCGTGGTGGTGTTGGTGGAGCTCCTGTTGCTGGGAGAGGACGTGGCCGTTCAGCGCCAACTACCGTTCTAAGTCAAACACCTTCCTCTGGTGCGAGTAGGCGACAGAACCTGCAGCGTTATTTGGTAGGCCCGAAGGCCGCTCTACGGATGGTGAGGCCAGAACAAGTACAGGCGATAGTAGATTAGGTGGCTGACAGTGCCTCCAGTTCCTTCACAGTTTCTCCCACCCAGTCCTCTACAGCAAGCTCAGAGTTGGCACCTTCAGCACAGGCTCATAAGTCTTTTAGCTCACCCCCTTGCAAATCAGCCAAGCAGTCAGAGCTCCAAGTCATGCAGCAAACTCTTATGCTTTTTGATGACTCTGTCGGCAGGGTTTTCCCGGCCCATCCACCTAGCCCTGCCCCAGAAGTGGAAGACCTTGAATGCACTGATGCCCAATCACTTATGTTGCAGAATGAGGACAAGGGGAGACCGCCGCAGCACGTCTCTGATGATGACGAAACACAGATGCCAACTGCTGTGGCTTTCTGCAATGTGCAGACCAACGAGGAGGGCAGGGGTCATGAATGGGGGGAAGATGATGTGGAGGATGATGAGGTCCCAGACCCAGACTGGACTGAAGGTTGTGCTAGTGACATGTGCAGTTCTGAGGAAGAGGCGGTGGTCGCACAGAGGCAACAGCACAGCAAAAGAGGGAGCAGGGTGCAAAAGTGGAGCGGCCTTTCCATAGACAGTATGCCTGCTACTGCCCACCCAACCCAGGCACCGAGCACACCAAGGCCTGCTCCAAGGAGTTCATTGGCATGGCAGTTCTTCACACAATGTCCTGACGACAAGACAGGAGTGGTTTGCACGTTGTGCCATCAGAGTCTAAAGTGAGGCATAAACGTTCTTAAATGGATACAAATGTGGCCAGGCACCCAAATATAGAATCAGGTCAAAACCTTGTAGAAATCACTGTTTATTGGGCTAAATAGCCCTAAAAAGGCAATATAATGAAAAACAACATAATAAAAATACCATTAAAATATAACCAATAAAAAAGCAAAAAATTGCAGCAATGGCAAAATGCATCCCGATCTTCCAGAGAGCAAACAATGCGTAAACTTTTGTAGATGTATTGAGTTCAGATGGAAAAGTATGCGCAAACTTTTATAAAATTCGCAGTCTCATAGTATGCAATGTCAAGCGGACATCCTAGACTCACACATTCGCAAGAACTGCGGGTAAATGTCAAATAGACACAGTGCGATGATTCTTCTGGGTGGCGTCCCACCATTTAAAGCAACTATGTCAATATTACCTGCATCTGAATTTGCCCATGTGACACTCGGTGTCCAAGGATATTCACTGGCCTGCGATTTGGATTAGGTGCCAGGTGAATGTCCGCTTTGCGTATCTCCCTGGGACTCACTTGACTTGTAGCTTTTGAGCAAAGGTTCCCTTGGGATCGTGGATATCTAACACGACTTGTTAAAGTTGGTCTTAGGGTACGTCACTATGCCAGTATGCCGGAACAAGGTTTTTTTTACCATAAGCATTTCGGGGTTTGCAGATGACCACTTCCTCAGTTCTTAACCTGCACAACCTGCATGACCAGGCATCTACATGCAAAGCACGAACTGCAGTGCAGTAAACACCTTAAAAACCACGAAAGGTCTCAGGCTCCTCCTGCTCCCTCTTCTGCTGCTCTATCGGCCTCTTCCTCCACCTATAGTTTCAACGTGGCACCTGGCAACCAGCAAACAGAGGATGTCCAACCAACACCACCACCACCTCTGTCACTATCATCAAGCATCTCCACCATGTCACAGGTAAGCGTTCAGCTTTCCATTTCCCAAACACCGGAGAGAAAGAGAAAATAACCACCTACCCACCCTCGATCCCTGGTCCTGAATGCCAGCATTTCAAAATTGCTGGCCTTTGAAATTCTGTCATTCCGTCTGGTGGAGACGGACTGTTTTAAACAGCTGATGGCGGTGGCTGTCCAACAGTACGTAGTTCCCAGCCGCCACTACTTTTCCAGGCGAGCCGTCCCTTCCCTGCACAACCAAGTGGAGGATAAAATCAAGTGTGCGCTGCGCAACAGCATCTGTGGCAAGGGCCACATAACCACATATACTTGGACCAGTAAGCACAGCCAGGGCCGCTATATCTCCCTAACTGCACACTGGGTAAACGTAGTGGCGGCTAAGCCCGAGGCGGATAGCGGTTTGCCGCATGTCCTTTTATCACGAGGATCGCAGGGCATTATTCTTTGCCTCCTGTTGCCTGCTCCTCCTACTCTGCATCCTCCTCCTCCTCTTCTACCACCCCCACATCCGGTCATCGAAAGAACCTCACCCCCAACTTCAGCACAGCCCAGGGTAAACGTCAGCAGGCGATTTTAAAACTCATGTGTTTTGGTGACAAACCCCACACCGCACAGGAGCTTTGGAGAGGCATAGAACAACCGACCGATGAGTGGTTTCTGCCAGTGAGCCTCAAGCCTGGCCTGGTGGTGTGTGATAATGGGCGAAATCTCGTTGCAGCTCTGGGAATAGCCGGTTTGACGCACATCTCTTGCCTGGCGCATGTGTGGAATCTGGTGGTGCAGAAGTTTCTTAAAAACTACCCAGACATGTCAGGGCTGCTGCTGAAAGTGCAGTCTGTCTGTGCTCGCTTTCGGCGTTCTCACCCTGCTCCTGCTTGTCTGTCTGCGCTGCAGCGTAACATCGGCCTTCCAGCTCACCGCCTCATATGCGACTTGCCCACCAGGTGGAACTCCACCTTGCATATGCTGGAGACTGTGCGAGCAGCAGCAGGCCATAGTGGAGTTTCAGCTGCAGCATGCAAGGGTTAGTCGCTCTGCGGATCAGCACCACTTCACCACCAGTGACTGGGCCTGCATGCGAGACCTGTGTACCTTTTTGCGGTCTTTTGAGTACTCAACTAACATGGCCAGTGCTGATGATGCCATTGTTAGCATAACAATACCACTTCTATGTCTCCTTGAAAAATCTATTATGTCGATGATGCAAGAGTATGTGGCAGAGGAAGAGGGGGCATTTCACAGGGTTTCAGGCTAGTTATTCCGAAGTGGCTCAGAGGGTGGGTTCCTGTACCAGCAGGTACATATGTGGCCAGCCAGGGCACAGCTCTGGAGGACGAGGAGGAGGAGGAACCGAGTTCATTGCAGGTTGGCACCCAACGCAGCTCAGGGCTATCACTGGAGTGTAGCTGGGGGGATACCGTGGACACAGACGATACACAACCTACAGAGGACAGCTTATCCCTACCTCTGGGCAGCCTGACACACATGAGCGACTACATGCTGCAGTGCCTGCGCAACAACAGCAGAGTTGCCCACATTGTAACTTGTGCTGACTACTGGGTTGCCACCCTGCTTGATCCCCAGTACATAAATAACATACCCACTTTAATTCCCGCACTGGAGCATGATAGGAAGATGCGCAAGTACAAGCACACGCTGGTAGACGCGCTCCTGAGGGCATTCCCAACTGACACTGGGGGACAAGTGGAAGCACAAGGTAAAGGCAGAGGAGGAGGAAGAGGTCGCAAGCGTAGCTGTGTCACGGCCAGCTTCTCAGACAGCAAGGTTAGCATGGCCGAGATGTGGAAAAGTTTTGTCACCGCACCACAGCAACCTGCACCACTAGCTAATATGGAACGTGTTAGCAGGAGGCAGCATTTGAACAACATGGTGGAACAGTACGTGTGCAGACGCCTCCACATACTGACTGATGGGTCTGCCCCATTCAACTTCTAGGTCTCCAAATTGTCCACATGGCCTGAGCTTGCCCTTTATGCCTTGGAGGTGCTGGCCTGCCTTGCAGCCAGTGTATTGTCTGAACGTGTATTTAGCACGGAAGGGGGCGTCATTACAGACAAACGCAGCCGTCTGTTCACAGCCAACGTGGGCAAGCTCACGTTCATTAAAATGAACCAGGCATGGATCCCACAGGACTTGTCCGTACCTTGTGCAGATTTATAACCGCCTCAACCATACATTCTTGTACTCCAGTGCACTTATTCATTGAATCTTTTTTTATTTGTACTATTATTTTGGGGGCTACCCCAATTTGAATGAACCTCTCCTCTGGTTGGGTGCCTGCAGCCTAAATTACTAAAAATGGCCTGTTGCTTTGGTGGGTGACATGAAGCTTGTTTTGCCATGCATTGACCTCTCTCCTCTGTCTGGGTGCCAGGGGCCTACATAATGATAATCGACTGCTGCATTGCTGGGTGACATGATGCCTGTTTTGCTGTTATGTGACCTCTCTCCTCGGTTTTGGTGCCAGGGGCCTAAATTACTGAATATGGCCTGCTCCATTGCTGGGTGACATGAAGCCTGTTTTGCTCTTATGTGACCTCTCTCCTCTGTCTGGGTGGATGCGGTCTACAATAATGATAATCGCCTGTTCCATTGCTGGGTGACATGAAGCCTGTTTTGCTGTTACGGGACCTCTCTCCTCTGTCTGGGTGCCTGCGGCCTGCATTGATGATAATCGCCTGTTTCATTGCTGGGTGACATGAAGACTGTTTTGCTGTTATGTGACCTCTCTCCTCTGTCTGGGTGGATGCTGCCTACATTAAAGATAATCGCCTTTTCCATTGCTGGATGACATGAAACCTGTTTTTCTGTTACGGGACCTCTGTCCTCAGTCAGGGTGCTAAGGCCTAAATTACTGAAAGTGGCCTGCTGCATTGGTGGGTGACATGAAGCCTATTTTGCCGTCCATTGCGCTCTCCTCTGTCTGGGTGCCAGGGGCAACATTTCAGATAATCGCCTGTTGCTTTGGTGGGTGACATTAACCTCTTTTTGCCGTGCATGGACCTCTCCTCTGTCTGGGTGCTTGCGGCCTACATTAATGATAATCGACTGTTCCATTGCTGGGTGACATGAAGCCGCTTCCGGGTTTACTCTGCTCATACAACATGCAGAGCGTGGAGTTCAAACTTGTGGAAGTGCTGCATATGAGTTGATATAGGGGAACGCCATTCTGCCTTTGCAGGTCAAGGAGGGAGTGTTTTGCATGGTTAGAGTGGCTGAAGTGCGTGCACAGTTTCCTGGACATTTTTAACAGCTCTATTAGTTCAGTTGAAGACTTGAGGAACCAGTTGCCAACTAGTGTTGGGCGCGAATATGTGAATTGGAATTTTGATCGCGTATATCGCAATTCGAGAATTCATGAATATTTAGAATATAGTGAAATATATTCGTATTTTTTAATAGTCTACTTTTTTTTTCATCAGTGACCTCCCATTTTGCTTGTGGCCCAATGAGAAGGCTGCAATGTCTTTGTCTTAGCTTAGCAACATCCCTGGCAACCAATAGGAAAGTTGTCTACCCCTTACTATAAAAGAACCTCCCTGTCAGGACTCAAAGCTACTGACTGAGCTACCCATCATTCTGGACAGCTCCATTCCTGTAGACCCGGGTGTTCTACCTTAGATCCTAATTCCCAGTGAAATCAGCTCAACTAGCCTCAGCCGTGCACTCCCTATTTAAAGCCAACGACATCACTTCATCCTTGCCTGATTATTGTGCTCTCAGCCATAGTCAAGCTCTGCCTCCTCCTAACTGCCTGAAGCTACGATCCTTTGAACCGACCGCTGCCTGCTTACCGACCACGTTTTGTCTCATCCTTCATTGCTTGAACTACGATACTGTGTACCGACCGCTGCCTCCTCTTGACCACGCTTCTGGCTTCAAAGCCTACTCTGGGACCTGCTGGTTTCCCTCCTGTTCCCAGTCCAGCACTCCGGATCCCTCTCTGCATTCCATTTCCCTCTGTGTGCCGGATCCACTGTTATATACTGCATTCATCCCTGCACCTCGTTTCTAGCAGTGCCACTGCCATTGGACTTCTTCCTCTCCCTTTTCTATACATAATTTCTCAACAGCAAGGGGCTACAGTATAATAATCTCCCTAACACTCCCCACAGCTATTTTCTACAGTTTATTACAGTTTATTACAGTGCTCTCTCGTTTCTATTTGTCACATTACCTTAGATAGTTAGTTAGTTAGTTAATATATATATAATATATATATATATATATATATATATATATATATATATATATATATATATCTCATACAGATAGTTAGTGGGAGATAGTTAGTGTAGGTTAGATAGTGATATAGTGTAGCTAGGTTCTGCTGTCCATACATACATGCTACTTACATAGTGCTGTATGTATGTATGCTACATACAGTACATACATACATAGTGCTGTGATGTCACAAGTTCACAACAATACTTAGTGCACCAATCACTAATATGTAGTCAGATCTGTTAAAATGTGAAGTTGCACGTTTTGCACCAAAATATTCGCATCATCATTGCCGATTTGCGCCATCGCGAATATATTGGAGCACTCTAACTGCATATAAAGCTATTGAAATGTTCTGCTGTGCCAACCGTTTATTCCAGTCTCATTAAACTTTGAGCAGTTTGAAAAATGTATCTATAGTGACCCACGCCTGTATTGCACACGCATTTCCAAATATTACATTGCCAATTTTTGCAATCTAGAAAATAACAGCGAATTTGTGAATTCGCGAATATATGACGAATATTCTACCAAATATTTACAAAATATCGCAAATTCGAATATTACAGCTGCCGCTCATCACTATTGCCAACCAGATTGAAGACATGCGCCATACAGGGTCAGCTTTCCCTTACACAGCGCAGACAGAATGTTCTTCCGTTTATTGGTTTCTATCTCCAGTTGGCGAGGAGACAGCGAGGATTCGATTTCTTGGTTGATGACATGGAGCAGTTCCTTCCCGGTGTGACTCCGTTCACCAAGCTGACTAGGTACAGAATCGTGCGACAACCTCTTTGCATAGGTGATATGCTGGAGGAACACTCTGAACTGTGCCTACAGTGGAGGCTGAGGACAAGGTGGAGGATGAGGAGGCAGAAGAGGACATCTGCGCAGAAATCCCATGATTACAACGAGGAGGATGAGTGCACACATACTGTTCAATCAACTCCGTAATCGATTGTTGGCAAAACAAGTGACAAGGAGTGGGAGAAAGAGGAGAATCAGGAGCAATAGATGAAGGGAAGGACCAAAAGCTTTCTTCTGCTGAGGTTGGGAAACCCTGACTGCTAGAGAAGGGGGGCGGGCCGCTGGGAGATGCAACAGTTGCTGCATCAGGCTGTATCACTACATTAGTGTCACCGTTTTCCCAAGCCACTTTATGGTGACGCTCCATGTGCTGACACAGGGCCGACGTGCAAACATTAGCACCCTGACCGCACTTAACCTTCTGTCACATCCTACATACCTCCACACTAATGAACTCCAGCGACTTGATAAAAAATTCCCACACTGACAAGTATGGCATTTTACCCCCACTACTCCGTGATAACTGCCTGCTGCTGCCTTTATGATCCTGTACTTCACATTTTATTTCCTGACAGGTAGGCTCGAGTCCTGAGTATTAGACAGTCTACCCTGGGCATGTTTGGCTCTAGATCTCCCACTGCTTCCACCCTGCTGGCTCATCGGCACGTGCCACCCTGCTACAGTGTCACAAGCCTGTTGCCACCCTCACCTGCTGCTGATGATGCCTTCTCTTCACTCTGCTCCCACGTGTGATCGGTTACATCATCATCCACTACCGTCTGGTTGACACTTAAGTCTCCCTCACCAGTCTCATGGCCAGTCTGACCACTCGCAACACATGCTCCCACCCAACTGTCATTATCGCAAGTTGCACGCCTAAAGGAGGACACAGCAGTTTTCCTCCAAATCTGGGCTGGCCTGTAGCTGCTGACTGTCCACAATAAGCTTGTCCAGCAGCATACATTACTTCCAGAAAGGGTCGGACTGGCCCGCTGGGGTGCCGGTGAATTCCTTGGTGGGCTCTAGCCTGCACTGTCTAACAGACTCATTTGCAGGAAGGTAAGTGCCCTGCCAGCTAATGTATATAGATCATTAGCGCCGCACCTGACCGTCAGGCAGTTTCATGTAATCTGCCTGCTGATCGGGTGTCATGCTGCTGATGTATATACAGTACATTCTTCACTAACTGAATTAGGTGGGTCCAGGGAGGAGGAAAGTGCAGCAAGTAATAGGTTGCTGCCTGTGTTGCTGTAGAGATGTGGCCCATATTCTTTCACTGTGCATACCTCCTCCTGAAGAGTGAACTACGTCTGCAATCGTCATCTTGTTGATGGCACACAGAGACAGGCAGCATCCCCAGCTGCCTGCCCACATTCTACAGTCTCTGCAGAGTGCGGTGGCTGGTTTGCAGTCAGACAGGATGCTGACTGATAAAGGCAGCCAGAACAGAAGCCTGCCTCGGCATTCCAGTTAAGGAGGTGGGTGGTGGAATGTGAAAGAAAAAGTAAGCCATAGTGTCACATGCTAGTCCCCAAGATAAAATAGGTATTTACTGTAAAAAAAAAAAAAAACAGCAGTAATTTTTAGGTCTTTCTGCCTTTCCAACTGGAAATTGCAACTCCCATTATGTCCTGTCAAATGCAGACCTTCAGGACCTGCTGGAAGTTGTAGTTTACCATACTGCAAAATGCTGCACCTTTAGGGTCCATTCAGAAGTCCATACGTATTTTGCGGTCCGCAAGTTGGAGATCTGCAAAGTACGGATACCGGCTGTGTGCGTTTCGCATTTTGTAGACCGCACGTGGCCCGCCCTATGATAGAAATGCCTATTCTTGACTGCGATTGTGGGCCAGTATGGGACATGCTCTATCTTTATTGCAGTGTCGCGGAATGAAATGAACGGGTCAACACCTTTTCCACAAAATTGCAGAAAGGATGCAGACCTAGATATGTCCTACAGACATCTGAATGGATCCTTAGAGTGCCTGCACATGATGCAGATTACATGTTTTTCCCATAGGTTCTCATGCCGACAAACAGCAGCTTAATACAGTACCAGCAAAGAGATGATATCTCATGTACTTTGCTTTTTTCTTCAATGCCAAAATTGACCTGCTGTGTGTTTTTGAAACCCACAGCTTGTCAATTGTTTGTACAATTTTTTGGGGAGATTTCAACCTTTGCAATACAAGGGTGCAAATTATGAGAAAACTATAGAAAATTCGCCCAAAACACATGCAGTTATGCACAGATGTGCAGATTTTCTGTTCATATACCTGTATCCATGTGTAGGAACCACCACATTTGCTCCAAAAACCGCAGATTTTTGCAGATTTGCTGCAGATTGCAATGGGTGAAATGTGCCAAATCACAGCAACAGTTGACATGACTTCTAAATGCACATGCCAGGTTAGTTTCTGCACAGAAAGTGTACATGTCTAATCTGATACGTTTAATACTGGTGCTGTATTACTCTGCGGTTTTTCCATATAAAAATCCGCACAGAAAAACGGCGCATATCTTCACACGTGGCAGTCTTTGTGACAGAAAATTCCGGGACTGAAAATCAGTTCCATTCACCTTAATGGGCTTGCAAAAATTCATATGCTCACTGCCCCATTCAAATGAATGAAACTGATTTTCAGTCGCAAAATATTCTGCCACAAAATCTGGCCACTTACCTTGCAATAATGATAGTCACCGATGTTGCATCCAAACCATCATCTGTTGTTGCCAGCCAACATTCTGAACAGTGGTGTCATCCCATGTAGCAAAAAACTAAAGTCTGTATGGTATACAAATAAATTAAGAGATTGCCTAGAATCACATGGCTATTAAGAATCAGCAAGTAGTAAACCTTAGTAGATTTGTAGACAGTGCCGACTTCTGGTATTTGGCCATGCAGCAGCCATTAGGTGGAACAGCGTCCTTACGACCATGGCACTTAGTAATATATATTATATAGCATTTCCAGTACATGGTGACAGTGTATAGAGTAAAACACAAAAAAAATTTTTTTTCTATTCCACAAAAAAAATGTAATACAAATCAAATTACAGTACATGCCATAAAAAACAGATTTTCTTTCTTTCCCATTCCTTTACAAAAAAATAAAAATAAAGGTTAGACTGGTCTCCTTCCTGAGCTTTTCATGACCAGGCATATTTTCCATGTCTTTTTATTTCAATTTTTTTTTTATAGTACATGCATTTTTGACAGCCATAAGGTTTTTTCATTCGTTACATAAATCATTTTTCATGAAGATCCCATTCGTTTATTTAGCATCACCGCTACTTAGCGATCCTGGCCCGGACAGCTGCTGTGTGGCCAGTGTCACTGTGTAGCCCTATCCTTATGATATATTCACTCCATTAAACTTTTTCAGTTGCTGGCAAATATTTTCTTCACTTTGGATGTTGTTTAGCCTGGCTGAGGGACTGGGTGGTTCATTTGCTACCATCTTCACTGCTGACTGTAAATAACCAACAAGTTGTCAACTAAAAGCCATGTGTTCGTTGCTGCATGAAAAAGACTTTGATACAGTGTAATAATGCACAATATAATTCTGTATTTTGTACTAAAATGCACACGGTCAAGTGCATGAGACCGAAAACATTTCCATTTATGGTAGCTGTAGGGTGGGCCCCCAGAATCAATTCCACTGGTGGCCCCAAGCCACCCCAGTCCGACACTGCTTCCAGAGCAGAGGGAGCAGCAAAAGAAAGAGGCAGTTTCAGGACAGGTGAGGGCACAGAGGTTGTTCCTGTAATGTAACTATGTAACTAAGTATAAATGGTGCAGCAGGTAAACTCGATAAATGCAGCTCTATATTTGACCACCTGTTGACATTGAGTCTGACACACAGTAAGTCTGTGTATAACAGAAAAGATTAAGAATGACTGGCACAGCAGGTGAACTAAACGCGCTTAAATATTAGACCACCTGTTGAGACCGAAACAGATGAGAATCAGAACAGATTAAGTATGAGTGGTGCAGCAGATGAACTAGAAAAGTGCACCTATATATTAGACTGCCTGTTGAGACCAAGTCTAATGCACAGTATGTCTATTTATGCCAGAAAAGATTTAGCATGAATGGCGCAGCAGGTGAACTAGGTAAATATGCCTATATATTAGACCGCCTGTTGATATTGAGTCTGATGCACAGTTAGTCTATTTATGCCAGAAAAGATTTAGCATGAATGGCGCAGCAGGTGAACTAGGTAAATATGCCTATATATTAGACCGCCTGTTGATATTGAGTCTGATGCACAGTAGGTCTGTGTATATCAGAACAGATTAAGTTTGAATGGCGTAGCAGTTGAACAAGATGCAGACGGTGATTACACTCAGCCTCTACTGTCCCTGCACTGTCCCTGTAGTCTCCCTATGCTCTCCCTACAGCATTTAAAAAACTCTCCATACAATCTTCCTACACTGTCCCTGCACTATCCATATCCAAAATTAAAAGATTGCTAAAACACTATTCCTAGCACTTACTGCATCTCTATGAAACGTCCCTATGCTCAATTCACAGTGAAATGCTGATGCCCGCTCGGAATGAGGCTTTCATAGGGCTGTGAGATCACAGGGATGGCTATCTGCTGATAGGCTGGCTGCATAGCATTATGGGTCATATCTCACTCCCGGGCTTTTATTTTCACTTTGCAACATGTGTAGCCACCATTTTTTTTTTATTATTGTTTATAGTACATACATTTTTGACAGCCATAAGTTTTTTTTCGTTCGTTACATAAATCATTTTTATTTGTTGGATTTCTTATGACTGTCATGAAGATCCCATTCATTTCTTTTGAATCACCACTACTTAGTGATCCTGGCCGTGACAGCTGCTGTGCGACCAGTGTCACAGTGTAGCCCTATCCTTATGATATATTCACTCCAATAAACTTTTTCAGTTGCTGGCAAACATTTTCTACACTTTGGATGTTGTTTAGCCTGGCTGAGGGACTGTGTGGTTCAGTTAGTACCATCCACGCTGCTGACTGCAAATAACCAACATCTTATGAACTAAAAGCCCTGAGTTCGTTGTTTCATGAAAAAAAATTGATGTAGTGTAATAGTGCACAATATAATTCTGTTTTGCCCACTGTATTGTGTACTAAAATGCACACAGTAAAGTGCAGAATCAATTCCACTGCTGTGCCCAAACCACCCCAGTCTGACACTGCTTCCAGAGCAGAGGGAGCAACAAAAGAAAGAGGCAGTTGCAGGACAGGTGAGGGCACAGAGGTTGTTCCTGTAATGTAACTAAGTATGAAAGGTGCAGCAGATGAACTAGAAAAATGCACCTATATATTAGACTGCCTTTTGAGAACAAGTCTGATGCACAGTTAGTCTATTTATGCCAGAAGAGAAGAGTATGAATGGCGCAGCAGGTGAACTAGGTAAACGTGCCTATATATTAGACCGCCTGTTGAGATTGAGTATGATGCACAGTAGGACTGTGAATATCAGAACAGATTAAGTATTGTAACAATGGCAGTTGGCAGCCGCCAGCGTGCAGTGCGTCCGACTACGTACCTCAGTCGAGCTGCACGCGGGGCTCCTCCTCTTCGCTGCAGGCTCCGGACCCGCTTTCCTGCACTGTCGCAGGCTACGACAGCTTCTGTTGTATCTTGTAGGAGCCGCAGGCGTCCTGGTACCTTAAGGGTTAATGCACGCCCCTGATTCCGCCCTCTCTCCAATCCTGGCCAGGCACCACCTTTATAAGGGTGCTTCCCCCTTCCTGCAATGCCTGAGCAATATTGTACTTCCTACAGCTAAGGCTCCTGTTGTTCCTGCATTCGATATCCTGTTTATGATCTCTGCCTGTATCCTGACCTCGTCTCTGCTTGATCCTCTTGTACCTCGCTGCTCTCAAGTTAAAGACCCGGACTCCAGCTCCACCTGGACTAACTCAGCTCTGCTGTTCTCACAGCACTAGCTCTGCTATACCACTTGTTCAGCTCAGCATTATCCTGCGGCTGTCTGCTATATTGCCTGTTCCCCGTTGCTAGCATCAGGGCTTTCTGGCCTGACCGGCCAGCTGCCACTTAACCAGGACCACTCTTGTGGTAGCGACCTGGTGTCTCCCCTGCAGCTGAGTCCAGCTTCTGCATCCTGGAGCGGGATAAAGGGTGAAAACCAGGGGGACACTTAGACTCCGCTCCCAAGTTTGGCCCAAAGCCAAACCGGTAAGTGGCACAGCGGGTCCACACCCGTTGATCCGTTACAAGTATGAATGGCGTAGCAGTTGAACAAGATGAGAGAAAAAATTGCCAATAGAGCAGAAATGAATAAATGAAACTCCAAGGCTCCAATGAGCAATTAACCTCTGGCAAATATTGCAGCAAAGGTAAATGTAGGAGCAAAAACTTGGAGTTTGGAAAAAGGTAAGTAGTCATACTCTGGATGGTGTGTCGATCTATCAGCCGCCTCCTGACCCAACACCGTTTCGCCAGAGACCTTCGCCAGAGACCAGAAGAAGCCAGGTCTCTGATGAAACGGAATTGGGTCAGGAGGCGGCTGAGAGATCGACACAACATCCAGGGTATGACTACTTACCTTTTTCCAAGTTTTTGCTCCTACATTTACCTTTGCTGCAATATTTGCCCGGGGTTTATTACTCATTGGAGCCTTGGAGTTTCATTTATTCATTTCTGCTCTATTAGCAATTTTTTTCTCTCCCTGTTTTTTGGTGTGCTGACCTTCCAGCCCCCCCTTGGTTCCTGTTCCTTATCCTTGTGTCCCACCTTTGTGCTGCCTTGTTTTAACATGTATGTATTTATCATTGTTAAGAAAGTTTTTTCAATTTTTATTCGCTGATAAATTATTCAGCACAGTGTTGACCATTGGATAGTGGCTGTGCTTGGTATCGCAGCTAAACCCCATTCACTTGAATGGGAGTGAGCTGTGCATAGGCCATGTGATAGATTAATGTGATGTCACTGACCTAGGAAGAGGCTGTAGCAAACTACAAAAAGCTGGGGCTGCTGGGAGTCAGACTTCCACTAATCAGATACTAATGCCCTATCCTAAGGATAAGTCATTTGTATAAAACACTTAGGCAAACCCTTCAAATGTCAATTTATTCTGCAGATTTAACCATGTGCAATGCAGAGGGTGAAATCTGCAGCAAAGCCTCAGCATTTCCGCAACGAATTTCGCAATGAAATCCATGCTTTTTGATGCATATTTTGCCACTGCGGAATTCCAGTAGATATGCTATCAATTTTTCACTATGGAAAATCTGCAGCAGACCCCTCTCATGTGGACACACCAGTATATGAAGTAATCTGAAGGGGTTTTCCAGGATTTAAGATATAGTTAGAATACTCACTGTTTGATCAGTACTAGGAAGGCTAATCAGCAGAGACTGCACCATGTGGTCTACGTTGTTAATATAGGTCCTAGAGCTTGTCTGCATAGGTGACCATCACACTTATATGTATAGGGCTCTATATGTTCAAACAATGAAGAGGGTACAGCACTCCCTTTTCTTTCAAAAGATTGTCAGAGGTCCCTAGAATCTAACACTCAATGATCAAACGTTGATGACCTAGCCAAAATTGTAAAATGTGCATGCAAATAAAATAAACTAAGCCTACGTTAGTAAGTGCCCCCTCTGCTAAATGACTTGTAAGTTAAAAGTGTTGCCTCATGAAGATGACCACTGTTCTGTCTTCATACATGTCCGCACAGTGTGCAGTCTAACATTCAGCATAAACCATTCCTGTATTCCAAATAAAAGGACTGTTCTTTGTAGTCTAACTTGTTTATTGGTCAACAAGTTGTACTCTCTGCACGATGCGCGTGAGTGAGAGATTGTACAAGTGTGCAGTAAAACTACAAGAATCCAAATAACATGTATAAGTATAAAGCATAGGAAGCATGTACTATAACATTTGCATCAACACTGAAGCACATGGTACAATGGCTGCCTGTACATCAGATTACATGTCTAGCTAACAGTAGTAACAACTCCCTGAGTAACAATTACAACTAGCTGAACAGCTCTGGATAACACAATATCCCTGAAACAAAGGTAGATCTCTAACCAGATATGCTTATACAAGGATGATGGAGTTTAAAAAGGAGACATGCAAAAGGATAGCTCTGCTCATGTGTCCTGGAGACTGGAGAGTTCTCTTACCCAGGATGCTTTTCACTCCCACAATTCAGTGCACCACCCACAATGCAGTAATCTTTGTAACAGAAAAACAAAATGTAATACAACTTAACACCACTAGATGGTGCTATAACCACACTAAACACTTGAGAAATACAAAGACTGAGGCAGACGTGATCTGTAATAATTCTCTAACTCAGCTGGGCAGAACAACCGCTGTCCATATACACTATTAGGACATAGTGGGGAGTCTCCAACTCATGAACCCTTCAACATAAGGCTTGCAAACACACTTTCTTCTTCTCTTCCTCTAATTTACAAAAGATGGATGTAGGAACAATCGACATACAGTACCTTGGATGTCCATTAAGCTGTGCAACCATGTAATCAAAACCAATAACTGTTGAATATGCATATGATTTACATATGTCTTCAGGAACATAGCTATAGGTAGTGCAGGGGAAGTAGTCATACTGAACCAGATCAAAAGGGCCACTCTGCCACATAAGAAAACACCAGTAATAATGGCAAATGGTAGTTGAATGTCCTCTTATAAATGCAGGACAAGAGCCTAGCCATTACACCAAATTAAATATGGTAAAATGACGAGTGCATAGCTCTACTTTTCAAAGTGGAGACCAGGATCTTCCAAGAGAATATTTTTTTTAGTTTATAGCATAGCTTTTAGATTTAAACACATAAGAAGTAAATACAATTTCTTGCCAAATAAGAGTCTTGGAGTCTTGAAGGCTCCAGGGTTTTAGGTTGCATCAAATGCTGCTTACTGTCTAGGAAGAGCTACTTGCTAGTTTGCCATGTAGGCGTTTATCAGAACAGTCTTCCCTGACGTCCTTTAGCCTTCCAGCACAGTAAAGTGTAGAGACGAGCTGCAGAGAGTAAGAGACATCTATTGTGCAATCTGTTTGAGGTGAATAAGTCCTACACTGAGGATAGAACTGGTAGGAAGCAACCGGTGATTAAAATACATCTATATATCATACAAGTACACTTTCCATAGTGTAGATTGTTCAATGTATGGGATGAAATAAAAATCTCTAATAAATGTAAATAATGGAAATAAACTATCACAGCTGTTTTTATGTGGCTAAGAATGAAAGCTGAACAATTAACTATGTTTGGATGTATGGATTTAATTCACCTAAAATGTAGACAAAAGTGTTATACACTGACGAGCACAATTTATAAAAATGAACATGAGGTTCTTCTCATACATTCAAATAAACAAGTCCACTTGTCACTTCATGATGACCTCTTTCAAGTGAGTCCTATGCTAATAGGTACAGCACTGCATAACCACCAACACCACTGCAACACAGCACCCACAGTCTGGTACCATAGGTGAAGGTGAGCGTTTGTGATGTGTTCACCTGGTGAAGTGCATCATGACAGCTATTATTTCTATGCCTGTGTGGTGATGTGGTTCGGGACTATAGGGTCTTGGTAACAGGGATGTTGTTCGCGGCTGGACCAACTTCCCCCTCATGGGTGTCATCAACAAAGAAGTCTAGCACTTCCGCTCCTTCAAATCCTAATGTTATCTCTATAATATCATACAGTCCTGAGACTCAACTGCTTTACCGTTCCATAGTGGTGCTCTATGCACAAGTCCTAGAATGTTCAATCTGGAAGATGCATGGCACTCACTTTACGGTACGAGGTGAACAAATGAGGCGATGGCCATTTCGCGCACACCTGCACTTCATCTGCCATAAACAACGTCATAAGAACCGTCCCTTATATATATATATCAGAAAATACAAACACAAATCAAATACAAACATTGTTACAAAACACATGAGGCTAACATGCATATATATAAAAAAAAAAAAAAATTGAATCCAAAATTTCATTGAGGTAATTTTTATCATTAAGGCTAAGCGGTCCTAGTGCCTAGGACTTTATAATCTCACCTTCTCTTCACAGGAGCAACCTATGTGTATCTCTACCTCCTCTAGATCAAAAAACACGTAACAGACCAAAAAACACCAGAAATCGGGCATTTCCATTATGAGACTTATGCATATGTTATGGTGTCACAATGAGCCAACTTTAGTTTGTAATGAACACGCATGTTTTCCAAATCTCACTTGCATTGGTGCTTTGTTGTGGTGGCAGTGGTTGCCATAGCATAAGGCCCCACTTTAAAGAGGTCACCATCAAGCTGGCAAGTGGGCTTATATAATTTTTTGAATCATTCTTTGTATTGGAGTTTTCTTTAACATGAAAAATGCAGCTTAGCAGCATATAGTCTTCAAATTACAGTAATGCACAAGGAGGACAATACAATACAAAAGGTAATTATTATCTTCCTTCAGTACCATATGTGATATACAAAATAACACAAAGAACCGCGGAAGAGAGCGGTTTTATCCGATTATTTTCACCCGTGTGAAAAAGGTATCCATAGAACAAAGTAACAGTAAGTCATAATACACTCTGACTCATGATCGTAAAGGGCATCTGTCAGCAGATTTGTACCTATGAAACTGGCTGATCTGTTGCATGTGCACCTGGCAGCTGAAGGCATCTGCATTGGTCCTATGTTCATATGTGCCCTGAGAAAAATGAAGCTTTAAAATATGCAAATTAGCCTCTAGGAGCAACCGGAGCTTTGCCGTTACTCCTAGAGGCTCTGCTCTCTCTGCAACTGCTGCGCCCTTAACACTTTGAGTGGTAGGGCCAGGCAGGACCAAGTTTTCACTACCTGGCCCTGTAAATCAAAGTGCAGAGAGCTTGGCAGTTGCAGAGAAAGTGGAGCATCTAGGTGTAATGGAAGTGCCCACGTTGCTCCTAGAGGCTCATGCATATAGTAAAACATCATTTTTCTCAGCAATGCAGACATAGTTCTGTTGCTTGGTTTATTGCAGGTCATCTCCCACTGAAATGAACGGGGTACAACCACTACACTTTGAACTGAGCTGTGCTTCCTGTTCCAGCTGTGCTGCTACTTCTAGCACCATTGTATACAGGAAACAACTGATCAGTGGGAGTGCGGAGTGTCGATCCCTCTTTGATCAGATATTAAAGATCTGCCCTGAAGATAGGTCATCAATATCAGGAGCCTGGAAAACGCCTTCAAATATCTTATTCTTGACTTTTCAGTCAATGTCCCTTAGTTTGCTGTTACATAAGTCTTTCCTTTAGTGTGCTGCTCAGTAACAACTTTCTACACCTCATAAGAGGAGCATTACAGATCCTCCATTATGGTAATAGCACTAGAGATGATATACTGGCTCATATATAGACAGTGACCTGCCATTTTAAAGTACATAGTTAAGGGTTGGCTAAATTTCTAGATTTTGAGTAAGAAAGTAGCTTATGCACGTTCGTGGGTGACTTTCTTCAAGAACATGAAAAAGAAACTGTGTGATAATTAATCCCCCGGGAAGTTACAGCCTGGCATCCCGCTGCCACTGCCAGGGAGAAGCACTTCAAAGCAGAACTGTCCGTCTGTTTGTGATAATAAGACAAGAACACTGAACACGGACATAGAGTCTGTCACACACGAAAAGAGAAAAGGAGGAGCAGGGGACATCAGAGAGAGAAAAAGAGGGTGCAGTGACACTGGCTGAAATCTCTCCTTACACAGTAATATAGCTACTAAACTCTTGTCTGGGGAGAGTTTAGTGGAACTAAGAAAGAATCAACATCTTCATCATCCCACACCCCAGATATAAACAGCATTTACTCTTTCTGTTCACTAATACATGATACATTACAGTTAACAAGTGGGGGTACAATATTGTTACATTACGGCATGTCTTTAATAAATGGGATGAAATGTGGAGCAAAGAGTAATTGTGTTTTAGTATTGATTTGTCTATTGACACAACCATGGGTTTTATGAAAGGAAGGTCAAAAGTACTGCCTCATCCAGATCAGCTGATTTGGAAGCAGCGGCCACTGCAGGGAAAATGTGGTATTACATAGCGACCATACAAAGACCTCAGATCAGAACCCCAATGTTGATGAGATGCCTAATGATTGTCAGACCTCATATCAGCCACCCAGTGTTGATGAGACCCCCAATCAGACCCCGAGTGATTCTCAGACCTCAGATTAAACCCTCAGTGTGCCCCAGACCTCATATCAGACTCTCAGTGTTGATGAGACCCCCAATCAGACCCCCAGTGATTCTCAGACCTCAGATCAGACCCTCAGTGTGTATCACACCTCAGATCACAGTGATGCTCACACCTCATATCAGCCAAAAAAGTAATTAAATCACCCTTCCTGCTCGGGATGAAGTCGTCACACAGAAAACCCTCTTCCTGCCACGCTGTTTTGTGACTAGGGATGAGCGAACCCGTGGATGTTTGGATTCGTCAGGTTCGCCCGAACTTCATGGCAAAGTTCGGGTTCAGAACCCAAACTTGACCTTACCTTGACCACGAACCCCATTGAAGTCAATGGGGACCTTAACTTCACTTTATTATTTTCCGTTATAACATGGTTACTGTATATCTGAAAATAATAGCATTCTTCAGACAGAATGCAAAAGAATATGACCATTGTGCGTTGTTGAGGTGAATTTTTTTTTAACACTTAAATGGAAATGGCCATATTGTTTTGCATTATTAGGAATGCTAGGGTTCGCTCATTCCTAGTTGTGACCTGACGTCACACAGTGTGAGGTCACAGTGCGTGCTGACGTCCTTACATTGGACGCAGGTCACAGCACAGTGTGTGGCGCTGGCAGACGAAGACCAAGGAGCAGTGAGTATAAAAACGGCACAGGGAGTGCTGGATTCATCGCTTCCTGGTCCTGTTTTACTAATGACTACTTTCATAATGGAAGGGGTCATTAGTATTCACCCCATAAGACAAACTAACATTTTCCTCCCCCTTTAGGAGGGGAAAAGTATGTCTTATAGGACGATTATTTTCTATGATATTCAGATGAACTAATAGGGTATATGGTAGGGCTGTCCTGATGAGACCACCTGATTTACACAATCATGGCATACAGCATACACAATTTAACTAAATTAATAGCACACATTCATGGGTTTTTTCCAGCACATTGAGTGAACATCCACAGTGCACAGAGAAAATGCATGTGATCATTAAATTTAATAATAAGCCTAGCAGCAATCAACTCCACCAAACATTACCTGTAGCTGCAAATGATTTGAATAAACATTGAGGAGGAATTTAGAACCATTCCTCCCTGCTAACGTGTTTCAGATCATTAATATTTCTGGGATGCTTTGCATACACAGTTCTGATGGCCTTTCAAAAACATAATTTTTTTTCAACCATTCTAATCTTTAGTTGATTTACTTATGTGCTCTGAGTCATTGCCTTGTTGCTTCACTCAATATCTCTTCCGCTTGAGGTCATACATTCTTGTGTACAATGTTTTAATAAAACTTAGAATTCATTCTTCCCTCAATGATCACAACATATCCAGGCCCTGAGGCAAAGCATCCCCAAACCATAATGATGTCTCCACCATGCTTACAGGAGTTGACTGGGAACGTAAAGTTGCCATGGAGAAAATACTAAAGACGGGTCCAAATTGATTGAAGGCAGGTCCAGCAATACCATATTGTGGCACATTATATCACCCCAGCAGAGCCAAATACTACAGACCATCACAAAATACTGCTAGCAGCACAAAATATATCCCCAAAAATTTCTACTGGCCGGCCGCGAGGAAATTTCACTGTAAGGTCAATGGCCAATTCGCCCTTGCATGCTTTACAGTTGGAATGAGGATTTAGGCCTCTTTCACACGGGCGTCATGTTTGACGCCCGGATAAGAGGCGGGTGCGTTGCGGGAATATGCGCGATTTTTTCACGCGGGTGCAAACGTTTGTAATGCGTTTTGCACGTGCGTGTGAAAAATCGCCATGTTTGGTACCCAGACCCGAAGCCGGACTTCCTTCACTGAAGTCCGGTTTCAGGTAGAGTATTCTGGAGAATTTATTATTTTTTGGACAATGTGATTGTACCATGTGACGTGACGTCATCACAGGTCCTTTAGCTGTTAGCTGATGCTGGAAAAGAGAAGACAGATCGCAACTACGCGATCAAGTGGCTAAGGTAAGTTAACTTTTATTATTTTTAACCCCTTCCTCTTCATTTTACTAAGCATTCTTTATTAAGAATGTTATTATTTTCCCTTATAACCATGTTATAAGGGAAAATAATAAAGATCTGGTCCCGTTGCTAAGCAACCATGCGGGAAAATCGCACTGCATCCGCGCTTGCTTGTGGATGCTTGCGATTTTCCTGCAGCCCCATTCACTCCTATGGGGCCTGCGTTGCGTGAAAAACGCACAATATAGAGCATGCTGCGATTTTCACGCAACGCAGAAGTGATGCGTGAAAATCACCGCTCATGTGCACAGCCCCATAGAAATGAATGGGTCCGGATTCAGTGCGGGTGCAATGCGTCCTCCTCACGCATTGCCCCCGCGCGGAAAACTCGCCTGTGTGAAAGGGGCCTTAGTGTTGGTGTGCAGTGTTATTTTTCCTCCAAACATAGCATTATGCATTTGTGCTAAAAAGTTCCACTTTTGTCTCAACTGCCCTTAGAATTTTTGGGGGGACAATAATAGCTTTTTTCGTGGTGTTATTCCATGAACACCATTTTTGGTAAGTGTCTTTTCTTTTCTTTTTTTATATCATTTTTATGCAAGTTTTAAAACTTACAAAAAACTGAATAGACAGTCTTCAGAAGTTATACTAAAGCGGTATACCTGATAGAAAAGTATCACCATTGGCATAATATCATGTCATCAACACAGTATCAATCTAGGTAGAAACCATGAATAATATATTTTTACCTTGGATGGCTTACCTCTGAGGAGGTGATCAATCCAACCTAAGATGCAACAAGGAAAATGGTAAAGAACTTACAGGACAGGACAGGTAAGAAGGGAGGGAGGGGGATGTACTGGATAACTGTAGCTGCAAGGCAGCTCAACTATACTAGGTGCTTCAATAAAGAACATAAGACAGGAACTTAATAAGGTACCCATTTTATTTTTGTATTTTTTTTTGCCCAAACTCTTCCTGTCCTCTCAGTGATGACTTCTGGATTTCTGAATGGGCTGACCAATGGGCAAAAAGTCATACAAGTGTGCTCTGTGAGAAGACCATTAAGACCAAACTTGTACAAAAGTCTGGTGAGAGCGTAGTTCCCAATATGACAGTTCTTCCAATCAAGCAAGTTGGTCTACCTTATTCAACCAAAGTAGTATTGACTGAACCTGTATATTTCCTAAAAATGTGGGTAGCAGCTAACATACATCTAATAAGGTGGAGCATTTTTAGAGTATTATTCTGGAAAAAGGTGAGTAAAGCGAGTTGTTCAGTGTTTTTCTGATAGTGGACACTTGAACAGAGGTTTTTGCAGTTTGTAGCATCTTCTGTTGTTAGAGATCTCTCTTACCTTCTTCAAGGTTGTCCATTCTGTTCTTGGAGTGATCTTAACAAGACACCCACTCCTAGGGAGTGTAACAACAGTCCTGATTTTATTTTTATTTTTTTTGCTTTTGGGGGTAATTTGTATAACCAAGGATTGAGGTATGCACAGGTCTTCAGCAATCCTTTGTTTAGCCTTTTCTAACTTTCAGCTGTGTTTCTTTAATGTATCTTCTGAGGTCTTCTGAACTTGGTTCAGAGTAAGTAATATTTCTTGATGAGGGCAGATTTGTCAGTAACCAGGATTTGTGTGCCTGTATTTAATGGGCAAAGCACTTGTGAAACCCACACTTCCAATCTCATTTCCTTGACCACTTATTTTTTGCCTTTAGGAAGAAGCTTTTTTTTCTTTTTCAATAGTCAGATTCCAAGAACTATAACATTTTCATTTTACTCTTGACATAGCTATATGAGGTCTTGCTTGTTTACAGGATTATTTGTATTTTTCTGTTGCACTGTTTTTGTGGACATATAATTATAGATTATTATTTTTTTTTATTACTGTTATTAAAGGAAAACTGTATTTTTTCACTGATGGATTCTACTGGTCCATACAAAAATATGTTAATTATGTTTTACTTCTATTTTTGCCCATTTTTATCCAGAGATCTGGTCCCTAACTCAACTTTCTGCGGTCCTTCAGTACAACCTAAACTTGTAATCCACTGCCTGTTTCTATGGTAAGGTTATCTTCAGCCCCATTTACACTGAAGATGTATTTTTCAGTGTGTGGGTGGCATCTCAATTACAAGCACAATGTTCAGAATGGAGGCAAGATTGATTACAGTACAAAAGGCCAAGTGATTGGGTCTGATGTTGTTCACACTCACGAGGATTATGCAGGCCATCAGGGAATGTGAGGGTACACTTGCATTGGTGTTTGCATCAATACCATCAATGAAAATTGATACAACCCCTTAACCATTTAGATATTTGCTTAAAGGGGTTCTCCGGGAATTAAGAAAATGAAAATACTTAAATATTAATTTATGATAAATATATTCCTTTCATTAGTTATAATGGCTCAATTTGTCTAGGGAGCAATCATTAGGAGAAATAAAATAGCTGCCGTCCTATTAGTGCACACAAAACCAGTCCTAATCATACAGAAGGACAAGTTACTTCACAACACTGAGCTAAAGAGCTGCCTCATCCTCCTCTCTGCTCTGTTTATCAGTATAAAGCTTAATCTCTGTAAGAATGGAGTTCATGAGGAGACCTGAATTACAGAGGGGAGGGTGTGGATAATGAGCAGAAGCTATTATATGCAGTCTCCACATTACCACAGCCCATAGTCTGTCCTGTCCGTCCTGTCTGTACTCCTCATATGTCTCCTCATGAACTCCATTCCTACAGAGATTCAGCTGAAGATCTTATCATCTGCATTCAGGATCATAACCCCTGACAGGTAGAACAGAGATGGGGAAGCTCTTCAGCTCTTCAGTAACTTTTCCTGCTGTGTGATTAGGACTAGTGTTGAGCGAACAGTTCGAGCATCGTTCGGGTTCATACCGAATTTTGGGGTGTCCGGGACCCGAACCCGGACATTTTCAAAAAAGTTTGGGTTCGGGTTCGGTGTTCGTCGATTACTTCCCGCTTTCTGAAGGGCTGCACAGCAGCCAATCAGCTAGCATTTTACTTCTTGCCCTAAGAGCCCATCACAGCCATGCCTACTAATGGCATGGCTGTGATTGGCCAAGTGCAGCATGTGACCCAGCCTCTATTTAAGCTGGAGTCACGTAGCGCCGCACATCACACTGCTCTGATTAGTGTAGGGAGAGGATGCAGCTTCTGTCAGGGCGAGATTAGGCAGGTTAAAGTCAGCAACAGCACCTAATGAACAGATCGATTTACAGCTGAGAATCATTGAACTTCTGCTAGTTACTTGCTCGCTGGTTTTTAGGCTGCACAGAGCATTTTTCTGTCACTTATTTTCTGGGTTGATCGGCGGCCATTTTGTGACTTGTGGTGCGCCAGAAGAAGCTGCCACCAAGTCCATCAATCCATCAATACTAGTTTTTTTTTTTTGCTATATCCTACATCAGGGGCTTAGCTGTGCTAATTGTCACCCCTAGAAACTCAGGAAATAAATTTCTATATTTTATTAAGTGGTTAAATACAATTGCCCAAATACCAATCCCCTAAATCTGGTGTTCCAGCTTTGGTTAGACAAGTATAATACTGTCTGCTGTCTGGCAAAGGATAGATTATTTTCTGGGGTTAAATTCAATTGCCAAAATAGCAATACCAAAAATCAGTGGTTTCAGCTGTGGCTGGCAAAATAGAATAGTGTCCGAGGTAACGCACACACGTACAGACGCACGTACACGATTCTTGAATAGTTGTATTATCGCGATAATAAAACTAACAGTATAAAGTTGACTGTATTGCTCTAAGTTATATTCGCGTACGAATGTAACTTCTATTACAGCACACCAATACTAAAACTGACTAAGAGACAGCTTTAAGTTCTATTCGAACGCGATTGCAACTTTGGAACTTAAAGTGGTGTACGCATTGCGATTACAACTTTGAGCTACCGATCACCATGGGAACGCCGACAATGTACTGTCGGATGTGAGAATTAAGTTGAAATCGCAATGCGATTATTATATATCTGCTTAATCGCATTGCCGTTTCAACTTAGCATTGCTAAATAATTCCATCCATATTCGTTAACTTACTGACTCAGTAAGTTAACGATATGGATGGAATTATTTAGCAATGCTAAGATGAAATCACTATGCGATTAAGCAAATATAAGAATCGCATTTCGATTTCAACTTAATTCTCAGATCCGACAGTACATTCTACTGGAGGAGGCGTTCCCATGGTGATCGTTAGCTCAAAGTTGTAATCGCAATGCGTTTATTGCGGTATATTATCCCTCTGGGTGTCTTTTACAGCCTTTTTAGTGCCCAAAAGTTCGGGTCCCCATTGACTTCTATGGGGTTCGGGTTCGGGATGAAGTTCGGGTTGAGTTCGGATCACGAACCCGGACATTTTCCGGAAGTTCGGCCGAACCTCTCGAACCCGTACATCCAGGTGTTCGCTCATCTCTAATTAGGACAGATTTTGTGTGTACTAACAGGACGGTGGCTCCCTAGACAACATGAGGCATTATAAATAATGAAAGGTATTTGGGAATATATTTATTATAAAGTATGTAAGTATTTTAATTTTCTTAATTCTCAGAGAACTTCTTTAAGTCAGTTTCACATCTTTGACAACTATTCTAGCAGGCTGTTCCGGCAGAGAACAGCCTGCTGGAATTCTCCAGGTTCGACACTGCTGGATGCAACTGGAATGCCCGCCATCCCTATTAACTATAATGGGGTTCTGAACTAGTGGCCGGATTACAATGCCACAGATGTATAAGTAGCCTTAATTAGCTAATATTGATAGCCTAGCATGAACAATTTCATCCCTGAAAATGAACATGTTGATTTTCTTTTGCCCTGACCTAAAGATTTTCTTAGTCGTGACAACATGTAAATGGAAGTTATCATAAGAGACAGTCAGAGTCCACATATTACTGCCATTGAGTCACCAGATGTCTTTGTGATGCTCTACACATCATTCTGGAATAAATGTAATATATGATATGGACACTAGGAGTAGAAGAGACGTGATGAATGCATGATCCAACATGAGAAACGCAGACCGCACCAAAGTGAAGTGTAATGGAGTCTGACAAATGCAGTTCCCAAGGTATTCTCCTGCAGTCACATTATTACTTTATCCACACAACTACTCATGCTAATCTATGTTAGTGTCAACCGCGCAGAAGATGAGATGTAACAACCTTTATTTATAGTCCATTGTGTTCACAGGCAACATTTGGCGGGTTTAGGATAAATTTGCCAACTCAAATCATAACCAATATTACTATTATTTACATGAATTGATAGATACTGACATCACAAATGTAGCATCACCCGCATCACCCAATTTCATCTTTAGCTTAGTTTTCTTGTCTTCATGCAACATTTTTTGTTTTTTGTGTCCTTACAAATTTTCTATATACCCTTTTGGATTCACACTTGGGACTTTGCTGTTGCTCTCTGTATGATTGAACATTTTCTGACTACAACTTGATCATCCCTGGTACTTCTGTCTGGATTAGAAGTTTTTCCTTTTATTGACCCTTTGGCAATCCTGACCTACGCATCTCCTGTCTACACCACATCTTTGCCTGACATCCTCTGAAGCACACCAGAGGCCACTTAATGACTGTTCTGAGCTTCACAATTTGAGGATTCCTGTAGGAGATCCCATATACCCATGAAAGGGTGAAGAATGAGGGGTTTCTTTAGAGTCATTGACAAAGCAGCTAAGGTATCATCCCACTATCTTGGGAGGTTCAATAATACAATAGCTTTCTTTTGCTTTTGAAGCTCTGAACCTGTCCATAGACAATAGATTAATGTTGTCCATTGTCGGACTGGGGTACCTAGGGCCCATCAGTAAAATATATTTTGGGGGCCCCCTGTATGGATACATTCAAATATAATAAATAATCCAATAAGTTTTTTTATATGAACATAGGCTGGTTGAGGTGCTGTACATTGAATATATGTATGTAGTGTAGTAAGTCTAATGTGTTATGTGCCACTTGTGCAGGGGGTGGGAGACTAGGGGCCCACCTTGCTCAGGGGCCCACCGGGGGATTTCCCTGTACCCCTGTGGGCCAGTCCGAGCCTGATGTTGTCCCACCAATGTTGGCAGGACTGGATGGTCATGTAATGTGTGTTGAGGTCTCCCAACTTTCGCCAAATGGCAGATGTTGGATAAAAGAAGGATCACGTTATTATATTTCAACATATCTGAACCCTTTGTTCTCAGTGCAGAAAAGGCAGTCTGGCAGTCAGCTATCGCGGGATCTCGCTCCTGGTGAGCGTGCGGGACTTTGGGCAGAGCCGTCGATGCAGAGACATGCGCAGTATTGAATGGAGGACGCGGACCACAATGAACAACATGCTACAGACATGGTGAAGGAGGTACACAGGTGATAGTTAAACAACGTGGTAATGGATGTAAGGATAGGTAGTGAGAGATATGGGCGTGCTTAGGGTGTACCCTGATTGGTTTAGACAATTGTGGATGGACCAGGTTTTAGTATTTATATGCACAGATGGTATATTGTTTTATGCTTGACAAAGGCTGTTGCACAGCCGAAACGTTGCTTATTTTGGTATGCTGTGAAGTCCTCAATAAAGATGAAGTTATGGGAGATGCTGCCATCGCTATTTTGATTTCCACGTATTTTATGGCTGATTGGATCCACGGCTGGTGCGAGGCTGTTGCATTTCTCCATTAGGACTACGGACCGGTGTGTGCTGTTCCTGCAGTACTTGTTTCCCTCCTGAGAATAGGTCATCAATATCTTGTACACCAGACTAATTCTTTAATTATAATGTTTACATGATTACTGAAAAATCCTGAAAAAAATGTCTGTCCCAATAAAACCCTACTTTGTATCCCGTTCTGAGACTTTTTAATTTGTTGGATTTTTTACAAATTTTTTAGCTGTCCCATATATAATGTCTACAAAATAAGTTTCTATTCTAGTTGAGCCAATTAAAATTCTAGTAAATCAAGCAGCATGGAATTGGAAATAAAATCTTGAAATGCTATGAATTGAGCAATATGGTTTTCTTATGTTCAGTACTGATGTGCGTTGTTATTTTCTGAGAAACCTAAGTGATCTGCAAATTGAATTGCAACGGATTTACTGAAATATGTCATTATAAATTGGTACTCATGAGACTATTTTCTGAAAATATGATGCAGTAAAAAGGAGGTTGTAAAGAATTACGTGTAATCTGAGGACATGTAAGTGTTAAGAGATGGGGTTTAATAATTGAAAATGTAACATAATGATTTACACTTTTGGAAAAATACTGAAGCTAATCATTGTTGTTGTGTTACCTAGGTTGAAGTTTTCAGTTGACTACCTTGTAATAAAAAAATGCTGAAATCACCTCAAGTCGAGTTTACATATCTAAGCTGCTTTCTATGCCCTATGAGCTGCAGCCCTGGGTTCAAATGATTTTACAACCCCATTATAAAATATAGTAGCACAATATTACTAATAGTTAAATGGTTTTTCAACAACTTTAATACCTTATTCACAAGTCAGTGTTCGGTCAGTGATGTCCATCAGTGATTGTGAGCCAAAACCAGGTGCGGCTCTAAACACAGAGCAGGTGAATCCTTATGTCTGTGGAGGCTGAATACTGAATAGGTAATCAGTAGTGTTGAGAAAAGCAGAACATTTAAAGAGGACCTCGGTCTGAAGTTTAGGAAATTTTCAATTTGCAACGAATCTGAATTTCCTTGTGCTTCATGATAACGAATCAGTTTTTCCTAACATGGCTGCTGCACATGTTACAATGTGAAAGGGTTAAAGTAAGAAGCCCAAGAATGTGAGATCACTCATAATGGCATGCAGCCAGCTAATCCACAGATAGCCATCCCTTATGATGTCACAGCTCTATGAATTCGTCATCCCGTGCGATCTCTGCCACTGTCCTGTGAGCTGAGCATAGGAAGAGAGTTGGCAAGTGCTCATGCGCTAGGGACAGTGTTGCTGAATGATTAATAGAAGAATATTGGATAGGGAGAGTGCAGGGACAGTGCAGGAAGAACACAGGGAGATTGCAGGGAGACTAATTCTGCACCTGTTTCATTTATTTATTCCTACATTTTCTTATTCCTACATCAGCCGCAAATATAATTCAATACAAATAAGATAGAAGCCTTTATTATTCCCCTGACAACCAATACCATCCAGTCTGCATTCCTTAGGGGGGGGAGGTCTTAATGATGACCATCATCATCTTTTGCTGGCTTTACTTCTTCCAAATCATCCTACAAAGTCTCCATGTCCTAGAAAAGTCAAAAATATTGCAGAGAGAGGAGGAGCTTAATGTTCCTGATGAGATATTCTCATCGATATTGGATGATTTGGAAAAGGAGGAAAAGCAGATGGCAGAATAAGGGCTCCCACCTGTAGGGCAGGAGAGTGCTGGAGTTGAAGAAGTGGGTATGCCAGAACTAATTAATATCCGGTGATTATGCAGGAGATTGCAGGCAAGAACAGCAATAAAGTAATGAATCTGGATCAGTGGCTGCACCAAACTGAGAAAGCTCTGGATAGGTGCTCCACCCAGTGACTCGCCTCTATGTCGCGAAAAGAGATAAACTATAGTAATTGGCAAGTGTGGGAGGCACTCATAAATACCCAGGGTTGTGGTATTATATACAACCCTAGGTATTTATGAGTGCCTCCCACATTCACCAGAACAGCAATAATATGCATATTGTCCCTCCAACCTAACCAGCCAAGCCCCATACCAGCAACAACCCCTGTTTATAGGTGCCATGTGGCCTTTAACAATGAAGAAGGACTATGCAGTGCAGTCTTCATTACTAAATGAAAGGCAGCTGCGGACTAATTTGCCTACGGTTCTTCACCGCAGATCCATGCAGCTGTATCTTAAGGCAGAGTGGTCTGGGTATACCTGGTTTACAGCAAATTTAAATTTTTTAGCTAACTTTGGCAAAGTTGCTGAATCAAATTTTTCAAAACTTCACTCATCTCAAGTCAACAGTATCTAATAGTAGGGGTCCAGATACTGTGCCGTTGCCTTCTCAGCTGTTTGAGAAGGCAACGACAAATTCATCTGTCACATGGCCCAGACGCAGCTCGGACCCATAGAAGTGAATTACGGTCCATTCACACATCCGTGTGTGTTTTGCGGATCCACGGATCCGCGGATCAGCAAAACATGGACACCGGCAATGTGCGTTCCGCATTTTTTCTGGATCCCACATCGCCGGCACTCTCATAGAAAATTCATTTCTTGTCCACAATTGCGGACAAGAATAGGACATGTTCTATTTATTTGCAGAACGGAAGTGCGGATCCGCAATTCCGGATCTGGGCGGGACATAGTGTGTCCCCATAGAAATGAATGAGTCGGCAATTCTGTTCCGCAAAATGAGGAACAGAATTGCGGACGTGTGAATGGAACCTTATTCTGAGCTGTGATACTAGGCACGGCCGCTACAGATGTCTCGAAATATTCGCCGGCGAACAGTTCCCGGCGAACATCGCATGTTCGCGTTCGCCGCGGCGGGCGAACATATGCGATGTTCGATTCGCCCCCTATACTTTATCATTGAGCAAACTGTGAACCTGTACCTCACAGTCAGCAGACACATTCCAGCCAATCAGCATACCCTCCCTCCCACACCCTCCCACCTCCTATCAAAAAGCAAGGACAGCATCCATCTTAGATTCATTCTGAAGCTGCAGTGTTAGTTAGAGCAGGGAGAGTGCTGCTGCTGCTGCTGAATTAATAGGAAAAGCGTTAGCTAGGCCAGTGTTCTGTGTCCACTTCAGTCCTCAAAGACTCATCGGCCTCTTTCACACGATTAGGCCCCATTCACACGTCCGTAGTGTTTTGCGGATCTACAACACACCATGCCAGCACTCCTCATAGAGATGACTATTCTTGTCCGCAGGCTGCGGACAAGAATAGGACATGCTCTATCTTTTGCGGAGCCGCAGCCGGATGTTTCGGGGCCGAAATCCGGAAGTTCGGGGCCGCGGCTCCGCAAATGCGGAAGCGGAGAGCACATAGTGTGCTCACCGCATCACGTCCAGTCCCATTCACAATGAATGGGTCTGCATCCAAATGGGTCTTGCGGATGTGTGAATGGGGCCTTAGGTCTGGATGTGTTGCGGATGCGTTCAGTGAAAACTGATGTGTTCAGTGTGCAATTTCAAGTTTTGCCTGCGATTGTGTTCAGTTGTTCAGTTTTTTCTGCGCGGGTGCAATGTGTTTTAATGCGGTTTTCACGCGCGTGATAAAAAACTGAAGGTTTACAAACAACATCTCCTAAGAACCAGCAGTGAAAAACGCAATGCACCCGCACTTGCTTGCGGATGCAATGCGTTTTTCACGCAGCCCCATTCACTTCTATGGCCTCTTTCACACGGGCGTCATGTTTGACGCCCGGATAAGAGGCAGGTGCGTTGCGGGAATATGCGCGATTTTTCCGCGTGGGTGCAAACGTTTGTAATGCGTTTTGCACGCGCGTGTGAAAAATCGCCATGTTTGGTAACCAGACCCGAAGCCGGACTTCATCACTGAAGTCCGGTTTCGGGTAGAGTATTCTTGGGAATTTATTATTTTCCCCTATAACATGGTTATAAGGGAAAATAATAGCATTCTTAAGAAAGAATAGTGTGTAAAATGAAGATGAAGGGGTTAAAAATAATAAAACTTAACTTACCTTAGCCACTTGATCGCGTAGTTGCGATCTGTCTTCTCTCTTCAAGCTTCAGCTAACAGCTAAAGGACCTGTGATAACGTCACATCATATGGTCCAATCACATGGTCCATCACCATGGTAAGATGGACTATGTGATTGGACCATGTGATGTGACGTCATGTACACAGACCCATTGAAATTAATGGGTCAGGATTAAGTGCAGATGCTATGCGTTCACGTCATGCATTGCACCCGCGCGGAAAACTCGCTCGTGTGAAAGGGGCCATCTGCTATAAGGAAAGCATCCTGACAGCATCCCAAAAAGCCCTTTTTAGGGCTGGTACATCAGTCTGCTTTTATTTATTTTTTCTATATATATATATTGCAGTTGCCTGTGAGAGGCCACAGGCCCACAGACTGTACTGTGTGCACACACTCATATAGGGTGGCACAGTACCTTGCAGATAAAAAAGTAATTTAATTTTCACCCTTTAATATAATTGCAGTTGACTGCCAGTGTGTGTGAGGTCCACAGACTGTACTTTGCCCACTGCCCACCACTCATATAGGGTGTCACAGTACATTGCACGGCGCACGTGCAGTGACCTAAAATTCAAACGAAGCAGACCGAGCATGGGTCTTTTTCCATCTCCCAGTTCCAAAAATCTATTCACTACACCGGCCCTGGCCCTGATAAGAACAAAACAGAGATTAAACTGATAGGAATAGTACTTAGGCATTAACAGTAGAAGGAGGGAGGTGCTCGTGCAGCTCTACAGAGCACTAGTGAGACCTCATTTGGAGTATTGTGTGCAGTACTGGAGACCATATCTGCAAAACGATATTCAGAGAAGAGCTACTAAACTAGTACACGGATTGCAACACAAAACTTACCAGTAAAGGTTAAAGGACCTTAACATGTATAGCTTGGAAGTAAGAAGAGACAGAGGGGATATGATAGAAACTTTTAAATACATAAAGGGAATCAACACGGTAAAAGAGGAGAGAATATTTAAAATTAGAAAAACTGCTACAAGAGGACATAGTTTAAATTAGAGGGGCAAAGATTTAAAAGTAATATCAGGAAGAATTACTTTACTGAGAGAGTAGTGGACGCATGGAAAAGCCTTTCTGCAGAAGTGGTAGCTGCAAATACAGTGAAGGAGTTTAAGCATGCATGGGATAGGCATGGGATTTCTGTTTTCTGTTCTATCAGTTTTACTTTATCATATCCCTTGTATTCAAATTTTCTCTGTAGAAGCTCCGCCTCCCTTTCATATTCATTTGTTTCCGTACAGTTTCTTTTAAGTCTCAAGAATTGACTTCTTGGTATATTTTCTAGCCACCGTGGTAGGTGGCAACTCTCCATGGCGATGAAACTGTTGGCATCTGTAGGTTTATTTTATGTCTTTGTTAATAATTTATTTCCATCCGTATAGATGATTAGATCTAAAAAGTTAACTTCCTTCTTACTGTATGTGGAGACAAATTCCAAATAAAATTAATTTTTACTAATTTCTTTTAAAAATTCCAATAGTTTTACTCCCCCCCCCCCCCATCCCATATAAAAAGGATATCGTCGATAAAACGCCGCCAGAGGACGAGACCCGCCCGGGGCTCGCTGTCGGGGTGGATACACTGTTCCTCCCACCAACCAACATATAGATTTGCGAACCCCGGTGCAAATCTCGTCCCCATCATGGTCCCCCACGTCTGGAGGTAAACATTTTCATCATATAAAAAAAATTTTTAGTTAAAATAAACATGATGCACTCCCCCAGATAGTTGATTTGGGCTTCTGGCATGTTCCCTCCGTTTTTTAGGAAAAAACCGCCTTGACCCCTTTGTTATTCTCTATCACAGTGTAAAGAGATTTCACATCAAGAGTGCCTATTATGTAGCCTTCTTTCCATTCTATATTGCTAATGATTTGTAATGTATGTTTGGTGTTCTTTAAGTATGTTGGAAGCGTCTGAACATAGGGTTGTAATTGCTGGTCAATATACCTTGATAGTGCGCTTGTCAAGCAGTCTATCCCTGACACTATAGATCTCCCCGGTGGTTTTTTAATGTCTTTGTGGATTTTTGGGTTATGTTATAGTACTGCGATTTTTGGATGTTCATTATTAATGAAACAGGCCTCTTTTTTGTTAAGAATGCCCTGGTCCAAGGGGCCCAAGGGGCGCTCTACGCGGCTGCCTAGTCAGCCTATAGGACGCGCCGGCCCTGAATTCATGGCAAAGGGCACTGTTGAAATGCTACCTGGTCGTGGCAGAAAGAAGATGCTGATTTCGACTGCTGTGTGCTACCTGAAGCGCAAAGTGGAGAAAAGTCCCCGTGTGACTGCTGAGGAACTGAAAAAAGATTTGTTATATGCGGGTACTGAAGTTTCAGCTCAGACAATAAGGCGCACACTGCATAATGAAGGCCTCCATGCCAGAACTACCAGGCGCACCCCCTTGCTGTCTCTAAAGAATAAGAAGAGTCGACTGCAGTATGCCATAAGTCATGTGGACAAACCACGAAAGTTTTGGGATAGTGTTCTGTGGACTGATGAAACAAAATTAGAACTGTTTGGGCCCATGGATCAACGCTATGTTTGGAGGAATAAGTACAAGGCCTATGAAGAAAAGAGCACCTTGCCTACTGTGAAGCATGGCGGGGGGGTCAATCATGCCTTGGGGCTGTTTTGCTTCTACAGGTACAGGGAAGCTTCAGCTTGTGCAAGTTACCATGAATTCTCTTCAGTACCAGGAGATATTGGATGAAAATGTGATGCAGTCCGTCACAAACCTGAGGCTTGGGAGACGTTGGACCTTTCAACAGGACAATGATCCCAAGCATACCTCCAAGTCCACTAGAGCATGGTTGCAGATTAATGGCTGGAACATTTTGAAGTGGCCATCGCAGTCACCAGACTTAAATCCGATTGAGAACCTCTGGTGGGACTTAAAGAAAGCAGTTGCAGCGCGCAAGCCTAAGAATGTGACTGAACTGCAGGCTTTTGCCCATGAAGAATGGGCGAAGATACCCATAGATCGCTGCAAGACACTTGTGTCACGTTTAAAAGCTGTTAGCACATGATGTGAGCACAGAAAAGACATTTGTGGTTATTTCATTATAAATGTTATGTTATATTTGTCTGACTTACAAGTGCCTCTTTGATTCAATTGTAAACAAGATGACTGAAATGATCAAAATCAATGTCAAACTGGCCAAAACACTCAATTTCAGTGGGGGTTGAATAATTTTGAACACAACTGTATTCATTGCTTGTAGGAGTGTTTTAATTTGCTTTTAATTTATTTTGTTCAGATAAAAGTATGTCTGACAGAGAAGTGCCAGGCCATGCACAGAGGAGGGGCAGAGGCCTAAATGTTTCTGGTGCAGGCAGAGGTCGCAGCAGAGTAAGGGGGCGTGGCAGCAGGAATCGCAGCGAGAGGCCTGAGCTCCCGGTGTTATCTAGCAGCCGTGTCTTGACCAGCAACCCAGTGGTTCTTGACTGGTTAACTCGGTCATCCACTTCATCCCAAGTGACATCAGGCACCCCCAGCCAACAGTCGGTGGGTTTGTTAGACAAAACCCTTAGTTGGCATGTCCTTATCCTGCCTCTGTCCATTTCTGTTCCCTTACTGCGAGAAGTAGTATATGCTGTAGGCTCAGCTACTCTTTTCAGTGAGGAAGAACTACTATAGTATAGAACTACAACAGTCAGCAGCTACTGCCCAGCCAAGGTCTGGAGGAGACATCCACCGCAAGTAGTCATGAGGAGAGTGGCGTGGTTGGTCACACACCAAAAAACAGGAAAAGAAAAATAAAGTAACCAAAGACACCAGGACGCCTGTAAGCAGTAAACCCCGGGCAAGGAATGCAGCAGAGGTGAATGCAAAGGAAAAGACCTGGTGGTTAAGAAAAAATCATCATACCCTGGATGGTGTGTAGATCTCCTAGCCGCCTCCTAACCCAACGCCGTTTCGCCAGCAACAGCTCCATCTTCATTGGCGTAGGCGTCACCAGGTCCTTTTAATCGTTATATTATACACCTGTGAGGGCACTATAATAGGAGTGATCCTTCCTAATGTTTTACATCCCCAGAAGAAGCCAGGTTGCTGGCGAAACGGCGTTGGGTTAGGACGCGGCTAGGAGATCTACACACCATCCAGGGTATGATGATTTTTTTCTTAACCACCAGGCTCTTTGCATTCACCTCTGCTGCATTCCTTGCCCAGGGTTTACTTCTTACAGGAGCCCTGGTGTTTTTCATTACTTTATTTTTCTTTCCCTGTTTTTTGGTGTGTGACCTCTTGGCCCCCTCCTGGGTCTTTTTCCTCATCCTTTGTTCCACCTTTGTGCTGCCTTTTTTTTATCATGTATGTATTTATTATACACTATCAATAAAGTTTTTTTTCGATTTTCACTTTGTGAAGATTGTGGTTAAATTTTTGGTGATATTGGTGGCTCCACTTCTTGTGAGTCAATATCTTTGTAATCTATTCCTGTCCGGTCAGGAATTCCGAGATGGAATTCTTGAGATGGAATTCCGTACGCGTACAGCCTTATGGCATACACAGGCAGAAGATCTCTTCAACAATGGTGTGAACATCGGTGAGGATGTGGATGGACGGTAGATAAGGGACCTCAGGAATGAACTCAAAAAGCACCACCTAAAACAAGTAAAAACATGGTGGAATAAGGTATCACTTGAAAACTATCTGAAATTTAACTATATCCCAAGGGGACTAAGGATCCAAATTTTCCCTATGTACAATAGTCAGGATATGGATTTTATGACGAAATGGGAGGACTCATGTAATGCCTGTTCTAGGTCCTTGATACAGGCAATTATTGAATTAAACAATAAAACACTGAGTGAATTGGAACAAACTATCAAACATGTTACTGAACAATTTTTGCCACGTTTGTCTGCCAGCGAACAAGAACGATGGGAAAAAGAGATTCAAGAGTCATATGATGTGTGAAAAACAGATGAAGTCCATCAAAAGCAAAAAAATCCAACACGATAAATTAGATTTTGAGAACAATTGTGTCTATAAATGGCGCAGTATTCCGGTGGAGATTAGATCTAGGTCCAGTTCTGTGTCTTCCAGTATATCTGCAGGTGGTGAGTCCAACCGATCAGAGCGGATTTCTATACGATATCCAACCTGCAGAATGAAAAGGAAGGCGTCCCCCACCCATCACAAGCACAATTATCCCAAACGCAATGCAGACAATCAAGAAAGTGACACCAATCCCAATGTAATCAATATATCGGACAAAGTACTGTCTAAAGCACAACTAGATGTATTAAGTCTCGGTCTATCATTTGTTCCATCTGATTATTTCGATTGCTTCACAGCAATAAAAGATCTCAACCTCTTCGCCCGCAAGCTGATTTTTAAAAATATGTTTTTTACCAAGGAGGTGTCACAGGGATCCTTTACCACGACACAAGAGAAATAAGCAATCACAATTTTGGAGGAACTTATAGAAGAGCAGGAACCTAAGGTGGATGGGTCATGTGGTAAGTTCCCATCTTCCCTCTTACCAAAATCGACCAGATTTCCTGCATTAAATTTATACCCCAATGAACACGCCTTTGTGCAGCTCGTTACTCGACATCTTCACAAAATCTCAGCCACCTATCCAGCTCGATTGAACAACTTGACATTCATACAGCGCATAGCTGTTAAAGAATTACAAAAAACGAAAGATGTAGTATTCAAACCCACGGATAAAGGGGGTAATGTGGTAGTCTGGCCCAAAGATGCATAAGAAAAGGAAGCATACAGGCAGCTCAGCGACTCCACCTGCTATAGGCGACTGACCTTTAACCCCAGTGAACAATACAAACGAGAACTTAGTGTTCTCGTGGAACGTGCTGGGGTAAAAGGCATTATTACTAAAAAGCAAGCCCAAAGCCTTGTCCCTGAATATTCAAAAGTGGCATGTCTGTATTTACTCCCTAAAATTCACAAAAATAAGACCTACCCTCCTGGATGTCCTATTGTGTCTGGGAAGGACAATCTTTGTAAACCAGTCTGCAAATTTATTGACTCTACATTGGAGCCACTTGTGGAGCAACTTCCATCGTTTGTGAAGGACACCACTGACCTCCTACGTCGTCTAAATGATCTACATCTTGAATCGGATATGTGGGTTGCCTCTTGCGATGTAGAATCGCTCTATACCAGCATGCACCACAAGGATGGCTTAGAGGCGGTTCGTTTTTTTCTATCCACGACTGATATAGATGATGACCTAGGTGAGTTTGTCTTGGAACTCTTGGAGTTCGCTTTGACCCATAACTTCTTCCTTTTTGGGGATGCCTTCTACCTACAGCTCCAGGGGACAGCCATGGGGGCGGATTGTGCACCGTCCTATGCTAACTTGTTCCTGGGGCTGTGGGAGAGGTAGGTGTTCCTGGTGGAGGTTTATGGCGACATCAGCAGGGTCCAGATATGGGCCCACTACATTGACGATATCTTCGTCGTGTGGCAGGGCCCACAGTCTGGATTCACCGAGCTGGTGGGGCTATTAAATTGCAATAACCGGAACATTACTTTGACGTCCAGGATCGACAAGACTAATCTTGATTTTCTAGATGTACAGATCCTGGTAGAGGAGTCTGGAAAAATTTCCACCGACTTGTTCCGTAAAGCTACATCTATCAACTCAGTCCTACATGCACACTCCTGCCATCCTCCTAATCTTATTCGGAGCGTCCCATATGGCCAGTTTCTGAGAGCCAGGAGAATTTGCTCAACAGATGAGGCATTCACCAGACAATCTCGGGACCTTCACCAGAAATTCCTCGATCGTGGATACCCAGAAGCGAACATTGCACAATGCCATCAAAGGGTCAAAGAGGCGCAAAGAGACCCACTACTGGTGTATAGCCGTAAACAACGTAACCAAGCTGACAAGGTACGATTCATCACCTCTTATAATCCACAGTGGAAACTGGTTAGGAATACCTTAGCAAAACATTAGGAGATTCTACAGTTAGATTCCACCTTGGCGTAAATACTACCTGTTCGTCCATCTATTACGTACAGACGTACCAAAAATCTGAAAGATCTCCTGGTTAACAGTTACCACCCAGGCCATCAGTTAAAGCTGAATCCTGATTCTAAAGGTACCAAATGGAGTTGTTCCGCATGTGGGAAATGTGTTGCATGCTCCAACATTGATAGGGCCTCTACTTTTGACAACCCATTTGCACATTGTAAACAGTATACCATCACACATACCATAACGTGTAACACACCTTGCCCATGTCAACGTATCTATGTTGGGTTGACCTCCAGAGAACTAAGGAGGAGGACACGCAAACACATTCTGGGAATTGAAGCTGCTAAGGATGAGAAAGATGTTACTGTGCTAAAAAATATTCCCAGACATTTTAAACTCTTCCACGATTGTGACAGTACCAAATTCAGAATTTGTGGTATTGATAAGTGCACATCACATTACGTGGTGGCAACTGGAAAAAGATGGCACAAAAAGAAGTGCGTTGGATCCATGAGTTGGACTGTATGACACCTAGGGGACTGAATGAGGACATGTCCTTTGCCCCTTTTCTCTAGCTGATATCCGGTATTATACTGATTAATCTGAGTTCTCTTGAGGTGCCCCTGCGCATCCCAGGTCCTTTTTCTTTTAATTTCTTTTCCCCCTATTCCCCTGTTTTTAACCTGTTGTGTCCTCTTTACTTTTTTAGCATTCCTTGTGGCGCCTTTGGAGCGGTAGATTACACCAGTGGAGATGTTGCTGTATATTGCTCTTTGAAACCTCTAGGCTTGACCTTTGAAGTTCCCTCTGGACTCAATAACATTTTGACTCTTTTTTCTCCCTTGTTTGCTGTCACTTTGCATTTTGCCATGTAACTATTAAGTAATTATACATCTACTCATCCTTTGACCCATATTTTTGATTGGTTGTGTACACGATTGCTTATATGTATTGTACTCACTACCCATCCTTCCTCATCCCTTTCTCCTTCACTTCTTACCGCACATCTCCTCACTTTCCTCCCTTCCCTCCCTTCCCTCCCCTTTTCCCCGCACCCTGGTTTCCCCTGCACATTTTGCCATTAATTTTATACACATTCATTCATTATTATAATTCTTTTTGCACTGCCATGTATTGCTGTATTTACGATGCCGAAATGTGCTGGCTCATGGTACTATGCAATTTATTTGCTCTTACATTTATGATTGCACATCGCCCTTTATGTCAATAGAGATTTTTTGATCTTATGCTTCTGCACATCAATTGTTATCGTTTTTATATTTTTATGTATTTATATATTACTGCACAATTGCTTTCATATAACATGGTTTTTATTATGTAGTCATGTATTAGGTCATATGCCTATATTATTATTCCATTGACCTTCTAAATTGTGGAATTCGGAACTAGACTTACATCTGTGTAGTCTTTGATTTCCTATTTGATCTTTTTAGCATATATACCCTATATTCTCTGCGGGAGGTACGGCCGGAGTGCGTTTTTGACGCTGCGATCATGTGTTTGATCACGTGACTGCCGCGTCATACTTAGTCCGTCCCCGGCATTCTCCTTTATGTTGCAGATTGGCCGTTTGTTGGTGGTAGAGGTGGTGGCTATGACGCTCCTCTGACGCTGTGGTCGCGTGCTTTGTCACGTGACCGCCGCATCGGATCTGCCCCACTCTGACACCCCCCTGTGACACCTCTGATTGGTTATAAGCACTTTAAGCTCCATCTTCATTGGCGTAGGCGTCACCAGGTCCTTTTAATAATTATACTATACACCTGTAAGGGCACTATAATAGGGCTGATCCTTCCTAATGTTTTACATCCCCGCCAAGTTGCTGGCGAAACGGCGTTGGGTTAGGAGGCGGCTAGGAGATCTACACACCATCCAGGGTATGATGATTTTTTCTTAACCACCAGGCTTTTTGCCTTTGCATTTACATCTGCTGCATTCCTTGCCCGGGGTTTACTGCTCACAGGCGTCCTGGTGTTTTTCATTACTTTATTTTTCTTTCCCTGTTTTTTGGTGTGTGACCTCTTGGCCCCCTCCTGGGTCTTTTTCCTCATCCTTTGTTCCTTCTTTGTGCTGCCTTTTTTTATCATGTATGTATTTATTATACACTATCAATAAAGTTTTTTTCGATTTTCACTTTGTGAAGATTGTGGTTCAATTTTTGGGTGACATCTCCACACTATGTCACCTTGCCACTCTGGTATACTGATGCTGCTGCTGCTGCTGCCGCCATCTCCACACTATGTTACCTTGCCATTTTGTGGTCTCCTGCTGCTGCTGCCATCTCCACATTATGTTACCTTGCCATTTTATGGTCTTCTGATACTGCTGCTGCCATCTCCACACTATGTTATCTTGCCACTCTGTAGTATCCTGATGATGCTGCCACCTCCAGACTCGGTCATTGTGCCACTCCGTGGCCTTCTGATTCTGCTGCCACCTCCAGACTCTTTCATTGTGCCGCTCTGTGATCTCCTCATGCTGCTGCCACCTCCACACTGGGTCATTATGCCACTCTGTGGCCTCCTCTTGATGCTGCTGCTGCTGCCACCTCCAGACTTGTTCATTGTGCCATTCTGTGGTCTCCTGATTATGCTGCCTCCTCCAGACATTGTCATTGTGCCGCTCTGTGGTCTCCTCATGCTGCTGCCACCTCCAGACTCTATCATTGTGCCACTCTGTGGCATCATAATGCTGCTGCCACCTCCAGACTCTGTCATTATTCCATTCTGTGGCTTCCTCATGCTGCTGCTACCTCCACACTCTGTCATTGTGCCACTCTGTGGCCTCCTGATTCTGCTGCCAACTCTAGAGTGTGTCATTGTACCGCTCTGTGGTCTTCTCATGCTGCTGCCACCTCCACACTCCGTCATTGTGCAACATCCCACTAGGCTGTGCCTGCGCTATCACTTGCCCCTTAGGAGGTATCTATGAAATATGTACCTCTTATAGAGTAAGTAATCATGACGTCAGATGCGGTTAAGCAGCGAGGACTTGGAGTCCCCTTTGTAGATGGTAATGTTGGTACCCAGGGTTGGATTGTAGGTTGGCCTACAGTCTCTGTAAATGTTATATACATATGTCTCGGTGTTCCAACATGGATATGGTTGGATCCCAGATGTGGTGTGGTCTGAAGCAGTGCAAAAAGGGTAGTTGAATTTGGATGATGAATATGTAGAATAAATGGAGTCCAGACTTGGTAGTAACATTGAACACAGATTATTTGGCATAAACGGTAGTCCAAACTGTTTCCTATCTTGGTCATCAGCAGGTATTGGCATAATCTGTGCAGGCAAACACTTCTCTGCAACAACCTTAGCCCTGCTATGTGGTAGCTCTCTCAGCTATGCTTGGATGGGTAAATAGGAAATGCTTCCTCTTCCTTCTGGAACTTAGCTGTCTGTAGTCTGTCTCTTACTTGTTATTGTTATCATAGGAACTTCTTGTCCTGGCATCAGAGTACCTCAAGCTTGCTTATGCTTGGTATTGCACAACCTCCAGTGATAAGGCTGGCATAGGCCTAACAGAATCTGTCCAGGGAAGACCAGGCCTGCAGGTTTCCCCCAGTGGGGGTTTTCTCAGACACACACACAACTTCTCCCAAGGAGGGGTAGGCTAGAACTGACCTTGACTAACTAAACTCCTCCCTCTCTAAAGAGGGCTGGAGGGAACTAGAACTATCTCTGCTCAGGTTTGCTGCAACCTGCTGGTAACCAGGCACATTACATATAAAACATTACATTTGCAAGGAAATGCATATACACATTGCAGGAAATGACACTAAATATGAGAGATGACACAGGATCACACATTACAGATAGTGGGGGTACAAAAGGAGGTGGTAATGGCACTCCCGGACATTACAATTGTGCCACTTTGTGGCCTCTTTCTGATACTGCTGTTGCTGCTGTCACCACCTCCAGACTCTGTCATTGTGCCGCTCTGTCGTCTCCTCATACTGCTTCCACCTCCAGACCCTGTCATTGGGCCACTCTGTGGTCTCCTCATGCTGCTTCCACCTCACCACTATGTCATAGGTCCACTCTGTGGACTTCTCATGCTGTTCCCACTCTCCCCACTTCATGACTGGCCCAGTATTTTGGCTTTCGGCCTGGCTGACATCATCATTTATTTGACCTTTTATCTGATCTTTCAGAAGCAAGGAAAAATGAGACACACAACGGTTCCTGTTTGTATAGCAGCTGTAAGGGCTGTATGGTCCCATCAGAATTGGCTTATGATTTAGTAGCCAAAAGCAGGAGTGGGTACAAAACACAGAAGACATGCAAATAGTCCATTCATGTGTCATCTCTGTTTTGGATCCACTCCTGTTTTTTTGGGGACATTAGCAATACTGATTGATTATCGAGCAAATGCTGACCGAGTGAATGTGGTTGCTCCACAGACAGGATCCGTTTTTTGTTGGTTACTGTTCTGACGGATCAGAGGAAGGGCAAAATAATCAGTGACGTCAACACAAAATTACTGCTGACATCCTTTACACTCTGTCGGGGGGGGGGGGGTGGGCTCTACTTGTATATGCGTTTAATAGGACAGGTTCTATAGAAATTTATGTGGAATCAGCTGACGAGGGTGTAAAAGGAGTGCACGTCTTCTTGACGCTTACTAGAGTTGAGCGAAAACCTGGATGTTCGGGTTCGAGAAGTTTGGACGAACTTCCGGAAAATGTTCGGGTTCGGGAACCGAACTTGACCCGAACTTCACCCCGAACCCCATTGAAGTCAATGGGGACCCGAACTTTTGGGCACTAAAAAGGCTGTAAAATAGCCCAGGAAAGGGCTAGAGGGCTGCAAAAGGCAGCAAAATGTAGGTAAATCCCCCGCAAACAAATTTGGATGGGGAAATGAATTAAAATCATTTAAAAAACTAAACTAAAAATTAAGCAATATCCATTGGAGAGAGGCCCCATAGCAGAGAATCAGGCTTCATGTCACCCACCAATGGAAAAGGCCACTTTCAGTTATTTAGGTCCCAGCACCCAGACAAAGGAGAGAGATGGCATAGCAGAGAATCAGGCTTCATGTCACCCACCAATGGAAAGGCCACTTTTACTTATTCAGGCCCCAGCACCCAGACAGAGGAGATAGGTCCCATAGCAGAGAATCAGGCTTCATGTCACCCACCAATGGAGAAGGCCACTTTCAGTTATTTAGGCCCCAGCACCCAGACAGAGGAGAAAGGTCCCATAGCAGAGAATCAGGCTTCATGTCACCCACCACTGGAACAGGCCACTCTCAGATATTTAGGCCCCGACACCAAGACAGAGGAGAGAGGTCGCATAGCAGAGAATCAGGCTTCATGTCGCCCACCAATGGAACAGGCCACTTTCAGATATTTAGGCCCCGGCACCAAGACAGAGGAGAGAGGTCGCATAGCAGAGAATCAGGCTTCATGTCTCTCACCAATGGAACAGGCCACTTTCAGATATTTAGGCCCCGGCACGAAGACAGAGGAAAGAGGTCGCATAGCAGAGAATCAGGCTTCATGTCTCCCACCAATGGAACAGGCAACTTTCAGATATTTAGGCCCCGGCACCAAGACAGAGGAGAGAGGTCGCATAGCAGAGAATCAGGCTTCATGTCACCCACCATTGGAACAGGTCACTTTGCGATATTTAGGCCCCTGGCACCCAGACGGAGGAGAGGTTGATTCAACTTTGGGTTGCCCCGCAATATAATGGTAAAATTATAAAAAGAGGATTAAATGAAGAAGTGCCCTGGAGTCGAAGAATATATGGTTAAGGGGAGGTAGTTATAAATGTCTAATCTGCACAAGGGATGGACAGGTCCTGTGGGATCTATGCCTGGTTCATTTTTATGAACGTCAGCTTGTCCACATTGGCTGTGGACAGGCGGCTGCGTTTGTCTGTAATGACGCCCCCTGCTGTGCTGAATACACGTTCAGACAAAACACTGGCCGCCGGGCAGGCCAGCACCTTCAAGGCATATAAGGCTAGCTCTGGCCACGTGGACAATTTGGAGACCAGAGGTTAAATGGGGCCGAACCATCAGTCAGTGCCTAGAGGGGTGTGCACACGTACTGTTCCACCATGTTAGTGAAATGCTGCCTCCTGCTAACACGTTCAGTATCAGGTGGTAGTGCAGTTAGTTGTGGCGTGGTGACAAAACTTTTCCACATCTCTGCCATGCTAACCCTGCCCTCAGAGGAGCTGACCGTGACACAGCTGCGTTGGTGACCTCTCGCTCCTCCTCTGCCTCACCTTGGGCTTCCACTTGTTCCACTGTGACATTTGGGAATGCTCTCAGTAGCGCATCTACCAACGTGCGCTTGTACTTGCACATCTTCCTATCATGCTACAGTGCAGGAAGTAAGGTGGGCACATTGTCTTTGTACCAAGGATCCAGCAGGTTGGCAACCCAGTAGTCAGCACATGTTAAAATGTGGGCAACTCTGCTGTCGTTGCGCAGGCACTGCAGAATGTAGTCGCTCATGTGTGCCAGGCTGCCGAGAGGTAAGGACAAGCTGTCCTCTGTGGGAGGCGTATCGTCATCGACCTCCATTTCCCCCTAGCCACGAACCAGTGATGGGCCCTTACTAGATGTTTTCCTAAATTATTTGGCCCAATGTATTGAATTCAAATTTAGGCCTTTTTTTACAGGCACCTAACACTATCTGCCTATCTATTTACACTAATCCAGGCACAGCAGTAACCACAGATTTAGGGGAATATCAATTGTAGGCCTAGTATTTTGGCCCTGGATGAAAGGTATCCTTTTATGGACAGATATACACTTGGAGATGCACAGTAGTGTGTGAAAAAATATATAGGAATATGCTTTCAGCACTTGTATTTTAACACTTTGTGTAATATACCATTTATCGGAAAGAAATACACTTAGAGATGCAAAACAGTGTGTTCAAATGTAGAGGATTATGCTGTATTTTAACACTTACTGTAATATACCATTTAACGGAAAGAAATACACTTGGATATGCACGGTAGCGTGTAAAGTTATTGAGGATGACCCTATCAGCACTTGAATTTACAACTTAAGTGTAATATACCCTTTTACGGACAGAAATACACTATGAGATGCACAATAGTGCGTGCAAATTTAAAGGATTATGCTTTCAGCAATTGTAATTTAACACTTTGTGTAATATACCCTTTTATGGACAGATTTACACTTGGCCTGCAATAGCTGGAACACCAGATTTTGGGTATTGCTATTTTGGCAATTGAATTCACCCCAGAACAAAATATATCCTTTGACGGATACTATTAAACTACTTGTCCAGCCACAGCTAGAACATCAGATTTACTGTATTTCTATTTCTGCAACTGAATTTCACCCCAGAAAATAATATATCCTTTGACGGACACTATGAAACTTGTCCAGTTACAGCTGGAACACCAGATTTACAGTATTGCTATTTTGGCAATTGAATTTAACCCCAGAACAAAATATATCCTTTGACGGATACTATTAAACTACTTGTCCAGCCACAGCTAGAACACCAGATTTACTGTTTTTCTATTTTTGCAACTGAATTTCACCCCAGAAAATAATATATCCTTTGACAGACACTATGAAACTTGTCCAGTCAAAGCTAGAACACCAGATTTACGGAATTGCTATTTTGGTAATTGAATTTCAACCCAGAACAAAATAAATCCTTTGACAGATACTATTAAACTACTTGTCCAGCCACAGCTAGAACACCAGATTAGCTGTATTTCTACTTTTGCAACTGAATTTCACCCCAGAAAATAATATATCCTTTGACGGACACTATGAAACTTGTCCAGTCAAAGCTGGAACACCAGATTTACAATATTGCTATTTTGGCAATTTAATTTCACCCCAGAACAAAATATATTCTATGACGGATACTATTAAACTACTTGTCCAACCACAGCTAGAACACCGGATTTACAGAATTTCTATTTTTGTAACTGAATTTCACCCCAGAAAATAATATATCCTTTGACAGACACTATGAAACTTGTCCAGTCACAGCTGGAACACCAGATTTACGGTATTGCTATTTTGGAAATTGAATTTCAACCCAGAACAAAATATATCCTTTGACGCATACTATTAAACTACTTGTCCAGCCACAGCTAGAACACCAGCTTTACTGAATTTCTATTTTTTCAACTGAATTTCACCCCAGAAAATAATATATCCTTTGACAGACACTATGAAACTTGTCCAGTCACAACTGGAACACCTGATTTACAGTATTGCTTTTTTGATAATTGAATTTCAACCCAGAACAAAAGCTATACTTTTACGGACACTATGAAACTTGTCCAGCCACAGCTGAAACCACTGATTTAGGGTATTGCTATTTTGGCAATTGAATTTCACCCCAGAACAAAAGCTATCCTGACGGATACTATTAAACTACTTGTCCAACCACAGCTAGAACACCGGATTTACAGAATTTCTATTTTTGTAACTGAATTTCACCCCAGAAAATAATATATCATTTGACAGACACTATGAAACTTGTCCAGTCACAGCTGGAACATCAGATTTACGGTACTGCTATTTTGGAAATTGAATTTCAACCCAGAACAAAATATATCCTTTGACGCATACTATTAAACTACTTGTCCAGCCACAGCTAGAACACCAGATTTACTGAATTTCTATTTTTTCAACTGAATTTCACCCCAGAAAATAATATATCCTTTGACAGACACTATGAAACTTGTCCTGCCACAGCAGAAACCACTGATTTAAGGTATTGCTATTTTGGAAATTGAATTTCACCCCAGAAAAAATATTCTTTGCCAGACAGTATTACACTTGGCTAGCCACAGCTGGAACACCAGATTTAGGGGATTGCTATTTTTTAAGTGAATTTCACCTCTCAATAAAAAATTTAAAATTCTATCCTGAGTTTCTAGGGGAGACAATAAGCACAGCCAAGCCCCTGATGTAGGATATAGAAAAAAAAAAACCTACTATTGATGGATTAATAGACTTAGTGGCAGCTTGTGCTGGCCTACCACAAGACACAAAATGGCCGCCGATCACCCCAGAAAAAAGTGACAGAAAAACGCTCTGGGCAGCCTGAAAACAGTGAGCAATTAAATAGCAGAAGTTGATTGATCAAGAGCTGTAGATCGATCACTTCATTAAGTGTTTTTGCTGAGTTAATCCCTGCCTAATCTCGCCCTAACAGCAGCTGCATCCTATCCCTACACTAATCATAGCAAAGTGACGTGCGGCGCGACGTGACTCCAGCTTAAACAGAGGCTGGGTCACATGCTGTACTTGGCCAATCACAGCCATGCCAATAGTAGGCATGGCTGTGATGGCCTCTTGGGGCAAGTAGTATGACGCTTGTTGATTGGCTACTTTGCAGGCTTTCAAAATGCGCCATAGAAATCGCCAAACAATGAACCCGAACCTGAAATTTTACGTAAATGTACGGGTCCGTGTCACGAACACCCCAAAATTCGGTACGAACCTGAACTATACAGTTCGGGTTAGCTCATCCCTAATGCCAACATCTACCTGTAAGGCTGCGTTGATATTTGAGTTATTTGGTCAGTTTTGGCCCCGTGACTGCCTAAACAAGTGAAGTAGGGAGTGATTCTAAGAGCGACCCCCTGTCATTTGCATGTCATACTGACTCACAGTATTATTTCACTACCACAGCAGCCTCCCTATGTGTGTTACAGCAAGGTACAGTGTTCTACACCCCTATAAAGGATCTCTGCAGCCAGGAAGTGCCCGTTTTTAAAAAATTTGCTCATCTCTAGTCATCGGTATTAAAGTCTCGGAAAAACCCCTTTAACTGATACTACTTATGTCAAATAGTGTTTCAAATATTCATAAACAATGTTTTACAATTTTTTAGAATGCCCCTTTACTAGATTCAAAGGTCGCTGCCTGCTGCATGTGTGGAACAATGGACTTGGGTGTACAAGTCTTATATGGGTCAGGGGCTAGTTTGCAAGTGTTATTATTATACCTAGTAATTAGTGTTGGGAGCGAATATTCAAATCTTATTTGAATATTAGTCTTCGCACTTCGAGAATTCGTGAATATTTAGAATATACTGCTATATATTCTTAATTTCAAATATTCTATATTTTTTTTCATCAGTAATCTCCCTCTTGCTTGTGGGCCAATGAAAAGGCTGCAATGTCTTTGTCTGAGCTTAGCAACATCCCTAGCAACCAATAGGAAAGTTGCCTACCCCTTACTATATAAGTACAGTGGATTTCTGAGAGAGACAGCAGTGTCATTGCTGTGCTTTGTGCTTTGTCGTATATACATTAGGCAGTTAACCTTTATGTGTAATTTAGATAGTTAGCGGGAGATAGTTGGTGTAGCTTAGATTAGTGTAGGGTGTTAGGTAGTGTGATAGGTTCTGCTATCCATATACATACATGCTACAGACATAGTGCTGTGATGTCACCAGTTGCACGTATTGCGCCAAAATATGCGCATCATTAATTGCTGTTTTTCTCAATCATGAATATATAGCTATTGTATTGTTCTGCCATGCCAACCATTATCTCCAGTCTCAGTAAATTTCTAGCAGCTTAAAAAATGTACCCAAAGTGACCCACGCCTGAATTGTGCACTCAATACGCGAATATTACACTGCCGATTTTTCACAATCAAAATGACCACAAATTCTTTAATATATGACGAATATTCGCCCACATATTTGCGAAATATCGCAAACTCGAATATAACCCCTGCCATCTTCACTACTAATAATTATATCCACATAATATCTCAATCAAAATTATATCCAGATATTATCTGGAGCTTTAAGCCATTTTTCTAATTGTTTAAATGGAGTCTGTCACTGGGAAATTGGCACAATGGCTTGTAGGGCTAGCTCAACTGAATGTAATAATACCATTCACTTAGCGATTCTTTGCTTCATTCTGTAGAAAAAGTACTTGTAATCCATATGCAAATGAGCAGTTAAGTGCACCAAGGGTGGATCCGAATTACTCTGTTCACTGTTGCTCTTTCTGCTTCCTCTGCCAGCATCTCCCTCTCCTTTTTCCTGCAAAGTCAACTTGCGTGGCTCGGTCAACCAAAAATGAGGAAGCAGAAGGAGCAGGGTTCACAAGGTGGCTCAGACCACACTCAGTGCACTCAATTGTTCATTAGCACATGGATTCAAGGTAAAAAATATCATGGCATACAGCTGAGCTAGCCTTACAAGACATTGTACCTGGTGTAACAATGAATTTTTGGTGACAGACCTTTAAGTTGTAGACTGTCCTACTGCTTCGGTAATCTTTTAAGAACAGTCATGTTTCCCTAGGTCTTATCTTGTAGGTAGCTCTTAAATATACTATTTTTCTTTATCAATGTTAAACAAAAAGGAAGGAAAAGGGAAGTGAAACTGAAGACATGTACTAATTACCTCCTGCCTGCTCATGATGTCAGTATTCCATTGAGACCATTGATACTTTGATAATGTCAGTATTCCTGATGTGTATGTTAGCGGTGGAGACCTTTCCCTTTGAGACCGTTGATACTTTGATTATGCTAAATAGTTCTTCAGATGATTAGGTATCTAAATCTTGTATTTCTACTCATCAAAAGAGTTCCTTAGGCCCCTTTCACATGGGCGAGTTTTCCGCTCGGGTGCAATGCGTGATGTGAACGCATTGCACCTGCACTGAATCCGGACACATTCATTTCTATGGGGCTGTGCACATGAGCGGTTATTTTCACGCATCACTTGTGCTTTTTCACACAACGCAGGCCCCATAGAAGTAAATGGGTCTGGTGAAAATGGCAAGCATCCACAAGCAAGTCAGGATGCGGTGCAATTTTCCTGCATGGTTGCTAAGAGACGACCGGGATGGGAACCCGATCTTTATTATTTTCCCTTATAACTTGGTTATAAGGGAAAATAATAGCATTTTTTAATACAGAATGCTAAGTAAAAGGATAATTAAGGGTTGAAAATAAATTAACTCACCTCCTCCAATTGATCGCGTAGGTGCTGGTCTCCTGTTCTCTCTTCAGCTTTCAGGTAAAGGACCTGTGGTGATGTCACTAAGCTCATCACATGGTCCATCACCCTGTGATGAGCTCAGTGACATCACCACAGGTCCTTCACCCACAGCTGAAGAGAGAACAGGAGACCGGCACCTACGCGATCAATTGGAGGAGGTGAGTTAAATTTTTTAACCCTCAATTGTCCTTTTACTAAGCATTCTGTATTAAAGAATGCTAACCCAAACCTGAACTTCAGTCTTCAGTCTTGCGCGCATGCAAAACGCATTAAAACAGTTTGCAGTAAAGCAAAGTAGTGGATTGAGACAGCACCATCTGAGGTACAATAACCAATGATCCAAAGCGTGGCGGTGCAAGCGATGTTAGGTCCTGGCCAATGGACCCCGATTTCACAGCGAGATAGGGAAAAAAATCGCAGCACTCCAAAGTCTTCAGTTAAATCTTCTTTATTCCACCACAAAAAAGTGTGACGTTTTGACCCAATATGGGGTCTTTATCAAGCATCATGCAACTGAAGACTTTGGAGTGCTGCGATTTTTTTCCTTATCTCGCCTTAAAACAGTTTGCACTTGCGCTGAAAAATCCCGCATTTTCCCGCATGCACCTGCCTCTTATCCGGGCGTCATGCGTCCCGTGTGAAAGAGGGCTTATACAAGCTGCAGATTCCTAAAGACAGATGTGAATGCAGTTCTGCCAAAATACTTTATTTCCAGAAGTGGTGGACACTTGTTTAGGAGTCAAATGAAGAGAAGCGTGCCACTGAGTCATATTGTGATAATTCATGGCTGTGTCCAGAATCCTTTGCCTCTTTTCAGTTGTGGTAGAAGATATTTTTCTTTTTCATAGAGAGGGTGATGCTAACTAAACAAGACCTGTAAAAAACTATTATGAAAGTACATGAACCATCATCTGAAGGAAGTAAGAATTCAATTTTCCATGTCAGAAAAAAGATGGCAAAGACATTGCCCAGTCACCCTTTGCTTGAGGTTACAAAAATGTAATTTTCCATGAAGAAGAGTAGATTTAGGTACTAAATTTAGAGTAGTCGGTAAATTAGACCAACATAGTCAGAAGTGTGTTTGGGCAAATACTGTATGGCCTTGCCTGTAAGGGGAGGAATCCTTACCACCCTTACTGTGTTTGATTTTGTCTGCTATTACCCCCTTTTTTTCTTTGTTCAGCATCAGCAGGCCACTAGGAAAGGAGTCACAAGTTCTGGATGGGTAGATTTGCAGCCTGCCATCTGTGCAAAGTAGTTCTCCCCATGTTTGTGTGGATTTCCTCTTCGCACCCTGGTTTCTTCCCACAATCCAAAAATATACAGATTTAAAAAAAGAAAAAAAGATGAAATCTGGTTGCTCTAAGCAAAACTATCACCATGAAAATACAGTACAACCTCTCAGCAGCATGTTACAGAGCAGGAGGAGCTGAGCAGATTTTTAGCGCAACCTCGGCTAAATAGCATGCAATTGTTTGCCCGCTGCAGACAGCGACATTATTTGTGTTTGTGCTACGTCTCCTGAGTAACGTGTGCGCAGCCTAAAAATATCTATGACATCCAGTGTACTTTTTCTGTAGACGGTGTCCGCTACGGACAGTGACATTACCTGCGCAACATCTCCTGTATAACGTTTGCGCATAGTAAAAAAATCTGTGACATCCAACGTACTTTTTCCGTAGATGCTGTGGACAGTGAAATTACCTGTGCTACATCTCCTGTACAACGTTTGCGCATACTAAAAATATCTGTGACATCCAGTGTACTATTTCCGTAGACGGGACAGCAACATTATCTGCCCTACATCTCCTGTTTAACGTGTGCTCATATTAAAAATATCTCTGACATCCAGTGTACTTTTTCCATAGACGCTGCGGACAGCGACATTATCTGCGCTACATCTCCTGTATAAGGTTTGCGCATCCTAAAAATATATGTGACCTTCAGTGTACTTTTTCTGTAGACGCTGCAGACAGTGACATTACCTATGCTACATCTCCTGCATAGGTTTCCGCATCCCAAATATCTGTGACATTGACTGTAATTTATTTGCACATACACTTAAAAAAATGGCGCTACTGTATGTGTGACATACTTGCAAACATATATACCGTTTAATATGATGAAGACGAGCAGTAAGGGACGAGGAAATGGCAGTGAAGCTGATGAAGCACGCAGATGGTCAGCTCAGCAGCAGGCCTTCGCCCCAAATTCTTTTGATTTTTTTCCATGGTCAGATCAGCAGCAGGCCCTCGCCCAATGTTTTAGATGGTCAGCTCACTAGCACACCCCCAACCATAATTTTTTCGATGGTCAGCTCAGCACCAGGCCCTCGCCCATAATGTTTTAGGTGGTCAGATCAGCAGCAGGCACTCGCCCATATTTTTTTCCATGGTCAGATCAGCAGCAGGCACTCGCCCCTAATGTTTTAGAGAGTCAGCTCAGCAGCAGACCCTCAAGCATAATTTTTTCAATGGTCAGCTCAGCAGCAGGCCCTTGCTCATAATTTTTTCCATGGTCAGATTAGCACCAGGCCCTCACCCATAATGTTTTAGAGAGTCAGCTCACCAGCAGACTCTCAACCATAATTTTTTCGATGGTCAGCTCAGCTGTATTGTCAGTCTAAAAATTGGCCTACTACTCGGACAACATCGTTCCCAGAAGTGACCTGGGAGTCCATGTGGCATCCAGACATCCTCCCTATGCTGCTCCCGAAACATTTTAGTGGTGTTTCCACCAATTTCTGACCTTTTCCTGTGAACCAGACAGCCTCCCCTCTTCAGAGCAGGGGGTGCCTGGTTTAATGTCCGAGGTGTTCTACTCGAGCAACCGAGCACCCGAGCACTTTGGTGCGCGATCAACACTAGCTGCATATACATAAGATTACATGTCTAATATCTAACAGTTATAACTCCCTGACTAACAATTAAAACTAGCTGAACAGCTCTGCAACACACAATATTCCTGAAACAAAGGTAGATCTCTCACAAGATATGCTGGTGGAGTTTGAGAAGGAGACATGCATAGGACAGCTCTGAACTGTGTCCTGGAGACTTCTCCTCTCAGAATGCTTTGCACTCCCACAATGCAGTACACCACCCACAATGCAGTAGTCTTCATAACAGGAAAAACAAAGTGTAATACAACTTAACACCGCTAGATGATGCTATATCCACATTAAACACTTCAGAAATACAAAGACTGAGGCAGACGTGATCTGTAATGATTCTCTAACCCTGCTGTGCAGAACACTCCCCGCCTGGCATCAACAGATGCCACTACGTGGTCCTTTATTCTTAGCAACCCATTTTGGTCAATGATGGGATCAAGCTCTCTCAAAGCGTTGCCATTAGAAAACTGTTTGGCCTTTGCTGAGGTAGTGTATTTCTTTAGCAAAACATTCACATTGTATGGTGCACATTATTATGTTCTTGGACCTTTCCAGATTAGGAGCGGTAAAGGCGTATTTGCAGTGATGCCAACCTTTGCAGGGCTTCTGGCTCACAGGTAATGTCAAATTGTAAGACTGAGCTATATGAACTACACAGGCTATAGCACAAATGAGCAACATCCAGGTGGAGAACCTGTCGAAACGATGGGATTTGAGTTAGTGGTCCGAAGTCACCGTATGTAGAACAGATACCGTACTTCAGGTCGGATTTCTTCATCTGCATCTGGGTCTACCAATTAAAACGTGTCGGCTCTGGTACTGCAAGACTTTGAATGATACAGGAATGAAGGACCCGTAAACCATGTTGTGTCCTTAAGTTGGCTTGGTGCAATGCATCTAATTGTGTGGTCTGCAGGATTATGGTGTGTGGGCATGTAGTGCCACTGTTTAGGACAAGTGGATCTCCTGATCCTTAGCACCCAATTGCAGCCGTAGATATAAAAGCGTCTAGTTTCATTGCAAATATATCCTAGGACTACCTTGCTGTCCGTGTAAAACTCAACATCCTCGATTTCTAGGTTGATTCCTGTTGTTATAAGCTCAGCCAACTCCACTGCAAGCACAGCAATGCAAAGCTCCAGTCTGGGAATCGTGTGTCTGCGAAGTGGCTCTAGGTTTCTCTGGCTCATAACAAACCCTATATGGCATTGTTCTTTTACATCATTGGTCTTTAGGTATGCTATTCTAGCAATTGCCTTGAGTGAAGTATTTCAGGAGATATAAAGTCTTTGCATCTTAAGTTCAGTAGATGGCACGGAAGCATATGGTCGTGCCACATGAAGGCTGGAAAAAGCTTTGAGAGACTTCCTCCAACCTGTCCACAGGTCTTTTTTCTCCATGGGAAGCAGATCATTCCAATCAGACGTCTCTGTGGTGAATAAAGTTGAGCTCGAATATTCGAATAGCGAATTTTAATCGCGAAAATCACAGCTTCAAAAATTTGCGAATATTGCGAATATAGTTATGTATATTCATAAATGGAATATTCGTCAATTTTTTTTCACCTGAACCTATTACCTGCCTGCTTCTTGCTTGTGGGCCAATGTGAGGAGGCTGCAATATCTAGTGAATTTGAATATTCTTCATTATTTAATTTAGTTTAGCTTATGAGAAAAATCAGCAATGTAATATGCGCATTAATCTAGTAAGGGCGGGTTATAGGCAACTTTCCTATTGGGTTGGCTTGCTAGAATTCAAGAATCTGTAGAATATAGTGTGATGTATATTCGTAAAAACCTATTAGAGTAGTAAATGTAATGGGTTCAGATAAAAATAAAAAATTATTCTTCATTGTTATGAATATATATTACACTATATTCTACATATTCGTGATTTCTATCAAGCCAACCCAATAGGAAAGTTGCCTATAACCCGCCCTTACTCGATTAACGCGCATATTACATTGCCAATTTTTCGCATAAGCTTAAATAAATTACCTGTTCCTCCAAAATGAAGGACGAACTGGAGTCTACTTCAGGCCTAATACAAACAATAGGGAAATGCAACACACAGAACCCAAACAAAATACAAAAGGGAAAGGAAAGACTTAACTTCAAAAAGGCTAGTATGTCTGTATGTCCGTATGTCCGTATGTCTTGGTACGTCCATGACACTTGATCCATGATATACATGAACAGCCTGTCTTCTATGGACATTGCGACCCTGTTGTCTTCTCTATTCCTGTGAAAGACTGTGCACCATAAGTGATCTTGCTCACCATCGTAGGCGTGGTCTTCACAGGAGGGATCTGTAAAAGGACAAGGCACCGGAGCTCTGTGTGGCAATTCTTTTATCAGGAAACTGCTCTGACATGGCTGGAATAGGGAAGGACATCCATTTTCAAATGTGTTGGTGAGCATACTGTTGACTGAAGTTGCCTTGTGTGCTCCAACTAGACAGACTTCACTTATGATGACCCACACTAGGTCAAGTCTCTGAGCATATGGAGCATTTTGGGAACCGTTAAATCTGTCATCGAGCCTTATGAACTCGTAGTATGTCTCTTCCAAGGATTATCGGGGCTTCTGGGTCCAGTTCTGGTATCATGTGAGCTATACGTCTCAGGTGGGAGTGGTATTTACAGATCTCTGTACAGTGAGAAGTGACTACTGGGGGGGTCTATGTCAGTGTCTATCTTCTTTCCGTCATGCTCTTCTGCTTAGGATGATACCTGAGAAGGTGGTCCAGGGTGTAAAGCTGTGTTGTGTTCTGTGCTACTGCATTCTGAGCATGTCACACTGACCTTGCAGTTTCTGGCAAAGTGTGATGTTGTAGCGCAGCACCTGAAGCAGATGTTGTTTTCTTTGAGGAACTCTTTGCGGTCCTCTAAAGACTTCTCCCTAAAGGCTCTGCACTTTAGTAGAGGATGTGGTTTCTTGTGCAGGGGCATTGTTTGGTAAGATCTTTGGGTATTTTCTCTTCTTGAGAAGACTTAAACTGCCTGTAAGAAGAACCTGTGGAGGCGACATCAATTTTGTGCATTGCCACTGGTGTTTTATGAGGTTTGACACAAGGGGTAGTGGGACATGACAGAGTAGTCAAAACTGGGATCATTTTTTATTTTTTCCCGTCAGTGAGCCACCTTATAAATCACTTCAATAACCTCATTTCTGATCCTTGCCTGTTGAGCAACAAAGTCTACAAACACCATGAAAGAATGGAATGGTACATTATGAACCTGTTTATAACGAGAACCATGCATGATCCACTTCTCCTGTAGGTTATAAGGGAGTTTTTGGACAATCGGATTGACACCTCTGGCAGTGTCTAGGAATGCTTGCCCTGGCAGATCTCCTTCTGCCTGAGCAACCTGTACCTCTATCAACAAATTGTTGAGTTCCCTGAGATTCCAAGCTACTTTACCAAGAGATCTAACTCCTTACTACAGGAAAGATCCTTTATGGTGTTCTGGAAGGAGGCTCGCCATGCCCTGTGGTTCTTGGCCTGATCGGTGAACTTTATAAGTCCTTTGGTAACCAGCTCCAGTTTAGCAAAGAACTTAGCAAAGTCCATGACGGTCTGGTTAGCGCCAGTACTACCCGGTGTGCTGTTGTTATGCTGCGTGTGTGGTGTATCACCATACCTTTAAGGGGTTTCTGGCTTAGGGCAGTCTATGTAATACCGTTCTGACACAAAGGGTGTCCCTTTAAGTCAAATTGAAGGTTGTAGCTTCTGTTCTGTAGGGTGGTAGTTGTGTTCAGCATCGCTTTGCCGCATACCGTCCTGGTTAAGGTACTGTGGTTCAAGGTAGGATCTTTGGCACTCTGTATAAGCTGGCTGACATACTGGATCACAGTTGTCATCTGTCTTGGGATGCTGATGGACATATTCTGAGACGAGTTGTGCTGGATCTTGTTGATCTAGATCTGGCACGAGTACTTGGCTGTGTTTCCCGGATTCGGGGAACTCTATGGCTTCTAGGAACTCTGCTTTGGCCACTGCAGCTGCCGCTTCTTTCTCTGTGATGAGTTTTTCCAGTGACACTTGCAGGCATACTCTCTCCTTTTCAATTGACGCTTTACGGCGTACTCTCTCTTGTTCCAGTGACGCTTGCAGGCATACTCTCTCCTTTTCCATTGACGCTTGCAGGCAGGCTCTCTCTGTTTCTTGATATGATTGTCTTAGCTTTAGTTGCATCTCTTGTGCGGCGAAGGAAGACCTTACTTTTGCTGACTCAGTTTCTGCACAGGCGAGAGCAGCGATTTCTTTTATTGAGGACTTGCTAGAACAGGTTGCTCATGAGCTGTTCCTGAATGATGATGCCCGGCTATTGGACATTGTGTGCCTGTTTGCTGCCTGCTTAATGTCTTTGTGCGGACTCAGTCTATGTAGAAACGGACTTCGGCGTGGTCTGGATTGTGCTGCACTTGCTGAGGGCTGCACTCTCACTTAATGTGACTGTATGGCAGCCACTGCAATCTTATACGCAGGACCGCGTGTCTGATGGCAACTCCGTTTAGTCAGATCCACTATCACTGGTGACTAGCATCTGTTTTACTGTTCTGTCTTCATACAGAACCCTGTCATTACCAGAGACCGCGGAGCTTTCTTCAGTGGCTACAGGCAATAGTAGTGGAGACTGAGGGAGTCTAGGACCCAGGAAACTGAAGACCTACTTCAGGAAGCAGCTGTGGAGTCACGTAGGACGCCGTGTCTGACTCAGAAACCACGCAGGACGCACGTTGGTTATACCAAAATAAGGATCAACAAACTTCCACAGCAGACAACTGGAGATTTCGGGAGTGGTAATGTACCATTGTAGTACTATCTACTAACACCGTGTACCTGAATTGTGAGAGGAATACAATCTCTATTAATGTACTACCACAGATTATCAGGCTATATATTTAAAGCCTATTGCTGATAACCTGGTTTTCATCTTTTCTAATCCGGATTCAATTGCATTCTATCTACGATATTACTTGTGGGACATAGTGGGCACGTATACTGAACTACAACCAGTCCCTATGCAAATATCTGCGGTAGCTTTGGAATATATATACCGCATTATCTGCAGCGGTTTGTGGTGACTGCGTTTTGTGTGGTGATTACTGACCTATAAAACTCCACGGGGGTCTGCAAGACTTATTTTAGCCACGCTATAATACACTATATTACCTCAGCATTTTGGGTATTGTTGTGATATTATGTCATTTTAGGTTTTATGTAATTTATTTTTTATTATATACAGAGTATCTTAATAAATATTTTATGCAATATTTATGACCATATTCCCATCTAGCGAGTGCCCCTCCATAATTTATATAATTTTCCTTTCTTTGGGACGGGCGAGTCCAGTGAAATGTGTACCCATTTTTGTTGTATCCATTACGTGAGCCACCAAACCAATTACAATGTCTTCATACATGTTGACACAGTGTGCAGTCTGACATTCAGCCTAAACTATTCCTGTATTCCAAATAAGAGGACTATTATTTGTAGTCTAACTTGTTTATTGGCCAACAGGTTGTACTCTCTGTGCGGTGTGCGTGAGTGAGAGATTGTATATGAATGATTGATTGGTAAAACAGGATTGTTTGGTAAAACTACAAGAATACCAATAACATGTATAAGTATTAAGCATGGATAGCATGTACTATAACATTTGCATTTATGGTGAGAGCACATGGTAAAATGGCTACCTATACATAAGATCACATGTCTAACATCTAAAAGTTTTAACTCCCTGAATAACAATTACAACTAGCTGAACAGCTCTGCAACACACAATATCCCTGAAACAAAGGGAGATCTCTCACCAGATATGATTTTACAAGGATGGTAGAGTCTGAGAAGGAGACATGGATAGGACAGCTCTTAACTGTGTCCTGGAGACTGGAGACTTTTCTTTCCCAGAATGCTTTGCACTCCCACAATGCAGTGCACCACTCACAGTGCAGTAATCTTTGTAACAGGAAAAACAAAGTGTAATACTTAACACCACTAGATGGTGCTATAACCACACTAAACACTTCAGCAATACAAAGACTGAGGCAGATAGGATCTGTAATGATTCTCTAACCCTGCTGGGCAGAGCAGAGATGTTGTCCATGGTTGGAATCCAACCCAGGAAGTTGGAACCCAACTGCTAAGCTATATTAAATCTTTTCCCACAAAACTATATGCTCAATACTGCTCAGCTCTTCCTGCTCTATAACATGCTGCTATGAGGTTGCTCTGCATTTTCATGGCGATAGGTTCCTTTTAATGCTTAGAGCAACCAGATTTCATCTTTTAGTTTTTTTTAACTCAGTATATTTTTGGAGTGTGGGAGGAAACCAGGGTTCAAAGAGGAAATCCACACAAACACAGGGAGAACATACAAATTCCATGGAGATGTTGCCCATACTTGGATTCCAACCCTGATCAGACTACAAGTACAAGGTCCCTTTAATACATATGCATGTGTCTCACTATTTGCCGCAAACTATGATGAATTTGTATACATAGACAGAAAATGACCATTGTTCACAAGTGAGAAGCTACGCTCCAGTATATTAACTGATTGCATAGTAGAGAAATGTCCCAGTACAACTGTCTAAACCATACTGAATACTAGTGTTAATCACGAATATTCTAATCGCAAATTATTATCATGAATATCGTCACTTGTAGAATTTGTGAAAATCTAGAATATAATGCTATATATTCGTAATCGCGAATATTCTAGTTTTTTTTTTGTCATCAGTACTACTGCTGTCCAATGAGAAGGCTGCAATATATTTGTCAGAGCTTAGCATCATCCCTAGCAACCAATAAGAAAGTTGCCTACACCTTACTATATAAGAACCTCACCAGCAGCCATTTTCTGCTGTTTTTTGCAGTTCTGAGAAAGACAGCAGTATCATTGCTGTGCTCTGTGTTTTGCAGACTCATGTGGATCCTTATTTAATTACATTTGATAGTTAGCTCATGTATATAATACAGATAGTTAGTGGGAGATAGTCAGTGTAGGTTAGATAGTGATATAGTGTAGCTGATAGGTTCCAGTGCAGGGTGTTAGGTTGTGTGATAGGGATTACTGTGCATAGCATCAGTGCAAATTTGCGCAATCGCAAAAATAATGACTGGAAATCACGAATTCTAGAATTTGCAAATTTATTGCAACTATTATTCGAACAATTACCGAAATATCGAGAAAATGAATATTGCCTATGCCGCTCATCACTACTGAATACACCATGATATAAAATTATACACTTCAAAGACAAAAAAGACATAGTAAGCTCTTATCCAGAGCTGGAAACCGTGCTATTTCCAACCAAACATTTTTTATGATGATGTCACTAGAAATTAAGACTACAGCGGCGGTTTCTTTTAAACAATGCTTTATTTATGCCGGTGCATGGAAAGGGACGATTATTACGCACGGGGTGTTTTTGATTATTAGGCTCAAAAAAAGAGAGAAATTTCTGAAATACAAAGCCATTATTGTATGAAAAGTGCATTGCATGGGGACTGTTATATGCACAATGTGCTTATTGTTCAACTACAAATTGCGAGGATTGGCATTCATAGATATGAGAAAACATGATGTTATGAGGCAAGAAACAATTATTTTTCAGGCCTAGTTCTTTAAAAGACACAGCCATCGCTTATAGACTAATTTTAAAGGAGTTGGCTAGCCATGTAAAATAGCCAGATAGATTAGACAGCTGTCAGCAAATGCTTGTTTGGTCAACGACATCTCTACCGACCCCTCCATAGAAACGCATATTCAGTTCGGCCAAGTGTGCTTGGGTTCTCAACAGGAAGAGCTGTGCTGTCCACATCCGTAGTTCTGTTCCGCAGCCCCGCAAAAAAGTTAGAACGTGTCCTATTCTTGTCCACAGCCACGGACAAGAATAGGCATTTCTATCATAGTGCCGGCCATGTGCGGACTACAAAACACTTTAGGACGTGCAAATGGACCCTAAAAGTTACAGTACAGTATTTCTCAGCAAGCAAAAGCAAACCAGTGCAAAGCAGTATAAAACATTAGAAACATGGTAAGACATACTCATTAGCCACTAGTAGTATCTTAGTGAGATAGTAGTGTCTTAGTGAGACACTACAGTCATACAGCTAAGTTTACTCCTCTATACTGTGTTTAGAGATGAACCAATCAATTCTAAAATTCAGCAATTCGACCGAATTTTTTGGAAAAAAAAAGTTATGATTCATGAATTTGCGAGTGACTTCGTTAAGTAACTTCGGTAATTGATCTTTAAGGTGGAAAACCACTTTAAAACTTGAAACCAAACTCCGTTTCGACTGGTACCACAGAACTGAAGATGATTCCGGCTTCAAGTTTTAAAGTGGTTTTCCATTTTAAAAATCAGTTACCGAAGTTATATAACAAAGTCACATGCAACTTCGCTAATAACTAACTTCTGCTCATTAGAGCCCATACATTTTAATACTGTACGGAGATGGATCTTGATACAGTATTAATCCGAAGTTAGGAATAAAGCGGCTTCGGATGTAACACCCGAAGCTCGCGTCGCTCATCCCTGAGTATGTTCTTATGAATTGAGGTCTCCTCAGAGTTAGTTGATCAGGATACAGCCAAGTAACTCCTTGGTGGCTTCCAATAGTTTGATTATTTACAGTAGGGTGTACATTACCCTTATATAATTACAAGAAAAGAGGAAACATTTTCTTCTTTATCAATTCTCAAGATATATTGCTTTTCCATGGGGAACAGAGATATGCTGTCTCATTGTATTAAGAAAACTGCAGATATAAAATTGATGTGTTATCAACAGACACCAACAACATTTCCCCTTATTAAACAAATCTGATAGACAACAGCATGGTTTTCTATTACACTCATTTCCAGGATGTCCCAAGTGAGAAGTCTAAATGCTTTCCTATATTATATCCCATTGCGACAGCTTTTTTTTCTGTATTTGCTTCTGGTATTCATGTTGTTTGTCATTGCTTTGCTGTTTTTTGTAATCCGTTTTTATCAGTTTTTCCCTCACTTTATCCCAGAAGTGCTTTTTTAATGTTATAAATATTGTCATAAATGCATATTAAGTCTCATTAGACATCTTGTGTTAGTGCACTAATCAACAATTACCAGAAATGTTTTCAGCGGCCCACACGGGAGGCATAAGATGGAGAGGATGGGAGTAGTCTTATTAGAGGAACGTGTTACTCATGGTGAATATGGTCCTGCTCCAGTGGTCCCTGGACCATGTATAGTGAAGAAGGGGCCCACCCCTTTGTTCCCCCAGGGAGCACCCTAGTGAAGGTCTGCAGCCTGATGGAGGGTGGGGTGCCCTTGGTGTTGGTATTTTAGTACTAGTCACATGCATTCAGAGTAGTGTTGATCGAGCACCAAAGTGCTCGGGTGCTCAAGTAGAACACTTCCCGATGCTCGGGTGCCGAGCACAATGGAAGTCAATGGGAGAACCCGAGCATTAAACCAGGCACCCCCTGTTCTGAAGAGGGGAGGGTGTCGGGACTCTAGTTCGAGCTTAGGAGTCCCTGCTCTGACTCCATATATAGGTATGTCCAGATATGAAGGAAGTGTTTGGGAACACCCAGTGTATTTAAATCTAATGTAGTCTGTATTTCAGAAAAGTTTCTGCCGAGATTTGAACTCACGACCTTCTGCATTAGAGGCAAGCCTCTAATGCAAAAGGTTGTGAGTTCAAATCCCGGCAGATACATTATTTCTGAAATAGAGACTAAATTAAATAAATAAATCTAACTTTAGTAATTGCTAATTACAAATATATATATATATAAAATGTTCTAAATGTATCTGCCAGGATTTGAACTTACAACCTTTTGCATTAGAGGCAAGAACATTAAACACTGGGCTACACAACCCAATGACAAACTGTGCCTGGAAAAACTCATAGTAGTTTATACATCAGTAAGTATTCCTTCTGTATAGGACTACTTACTACTGTAGAAACGACTATGAGGTTTTTCCAGCACAGTTTATCATTGGGTTGTATAGCCCAGTGGTTAAGATTCCTGCCTCTAATACAAAAGGTTGTGAGTTAAAATCCTGGCAGATACATTTCAGAAATAGAGACCAAATTAAATTAAAATTTTTCATATGTTTTTAGTAATTTTTAGTAATTTAAAAATGTATGGCACAAAAAATGTGTAAATATATATATATATATTAGTAATTACTAAAATACATATATGTATAGAGATTTTTTTTTAAGTAATTATACATTTATTTTGTAATTACACATTTATACTTACTGATACAGAAACTACAATGAGGTTTTTCTAGGACAGTTTATCATTAGGTTTTATAGGCCAGTGGTTAAGATGCTTGCTTCTAATGCAGAAGCTTGTGAGTTCAAATCCTGGCAGAAACTCTTGTAAAGAACAGACTAAATTAGATTTAAATACACTGGGCGTCACCAAGCACTGACTCCATATATGGACATACAGATGCAGCAGGGTTAGCACTCCCGCTGTTAACTCAAATTTCTTAACTCATTTTATTATCTTGAGAAAAAAGCCATTGAAAAGCAATTGAAGGTGTTTGCTTAGATTAGATAACCAAACTCAGAAATCTCAGAAAAAAGGAGTGCTAACCATGCTACATCTGTAGCTATATATGGAGTCAGAGCTGTGGACTCACACTGGGGTATTTCCCCACTGCACAGCGATTTTCTGCATAGACATAGAGGCTAAATTAGATTTAAATAGATTGACACAATGCGCTCGAGCACACACGGTGTTTGGGCGGTGTGGAGGTCACTGTTAAAGGGGTGTTCAGTGTAGAGGTCACTGTTAAGGGGGCGGACACTATTGAAGTCACTGTTAAAGAGGCGGCACTGTAGAGGTCATTGTCAAAGTGGAGGTCACTGTTAAGGGGGCAGGCTGCTATGGAGGTCCCAGTCAAAGGGACAGGCACTGTGGAGGTCACTATTAAAGGGGTGGGCACTGTGGAAGTCACTGGTAAAGGGGCGAGCACTGTGGAGGTCACTGTTAATGGCGCGGGCACTGTGGAGGTCAATGTTAAGGGGGCGACCACTGTGGAGGTCAATGTTAAGGGGGCGACCACTGTGCAGGTCAATGTTAAGGGGACGGACACTGTGGAGGTCACTTTTATGGGGGATACTGTCGATATCTTTTAACGACACACAAAAATAAAATAAATAGATGAATTATAAAGCCGGGTCCTTCTGCTAGTAATTATAAAAAAAGGTACCATAAAGATGCTGAACAAGCAGGGAATGCTGGGGTATTGAATTCAGAGGCTTCAGAAGTTTGAATGTTTTGGAAAATTAGTTATAAATCAATCTCTAACTCTAAGGCAATGAATGAATTTAAATGACGGTTCTCAAGAATTTATTTTAATTTCTATACATACATAGTACAATGGAGCTGAACACATTATTTAAATGCAACATTTGGTTCCTTAACTTGGAAAACATGATGAAGACTCCATACAGTGGGGTTTAACTCATCTTTTCGAAATGCACTTACTGTGCTTCCTCTGTATCACTTACTATAGTAATTAACTGGACAATATATTGGCTGGCTTGTTCATTATATTGCTGCTCTAAACAAGAAATGCATTGATGAGATCTCCTGTGCTACACAAGAACACTTTTGTTTTCTTCCATTTTCCTGTTCCTCTATTTAATGTGGCACAATGAATTATGTGACCTTTGTGAACATTTAAAATGTCTATGCCAATGGGAAATAGAATATGACTGCATGGGGCAGGAGAGGGCAGTAAAAGACACATTGTAATAAAGGAAAAAAAGATGGTTCCAGCACTTGTAATAACTCAGTTGCCTTTTTTATGTCTTGTAGCATGTTGTAGCATGTGCTCATATGGACACAAACCTCCACCCCAGCATGGTTGACGCGTTTCGAACACAGGTTACAACTAAGAACACACCTGTGTTCGAAACGCGTCAACCATGCTGGGCTGAAGGTTTGTGTTCATGTAAGTACATGCTACAAGAAAGAAAAAAAGGCAAATGAGTTATTACAAGTGCTGGAACCATCTTATCTTCCTATATTCTACAAGAGCGATTGGCTTGGCTCGTTCCGTGCACAGGGCTGTGGATTGTAAGGTGAGTTGGTTTACATTTATGGACTACGGACATTGTAATACAGTGTCCAGAGAAACAGTTCATGGGGTAGGCATCTTTAAATCTGTCTGGTAATAAAGTAATATATCACCCTGAGATGGGTGACTTTCATGAAACGTTTCCAGGAATAGATAATACTCTCTGGTCTCCTGATGCAGCTGCCTTCTCCACACTATGTCACCTTGCCACTCTGTGGTATCCTGGTGCTGCTGCCATCTCCACACTATGTCACCTTGCCACTCTGTGGTCTCCCCATGCTGCTACCATCTCCAAGCTATGTCACCTTGCCACTCTGTGGTATGCTGCTACCATCTCCACACTATGTCACCTTGCCACTCTGTGGTCTCCTCATGCTACTGCCATCCCCACACTATGTCACTTTGCCACTCTGTGGTATCCTACTGCTGCTGCCATCTCCATGCTATGAAACCTTGCCACGTTGTGGTCTCCCCATGCTGCTGCCATCTCCACCCTATGTTACCTTGCTACTCTGTGGTATCCTCCTGATGCTGCTGCTATTGCCATCTCCACACTATGTCACCTTGCCACTCTGTGGTATCCTGCTGCTGCTGCCATCTCCACATTATGTCGCATTGCCATCTGTGGTCTCCTCATGCTGCTGCCATCTCCACACTATGTCACCTTGCCACTCTGTGGTCTCCTCATGCTGCTGCCATCTCCACACTATGTCACCTTGCACTCTGTGGTATCCTCCTGAGGCTGCTACTGCCATCTCTACGCTATGTCACCTTGCCATTCTGTGGTATCCTGCTGCTGCCATCTCCACACTAAGTCACCTTGCCATTCTGTGGTCTCCCCATGCTGCTGCCATCTCCACACTATGTCACCTATTCACTCTGTGGTATCCTCCTGATGCTGCTGCTGACATCTCCACACTATGTCATCTTACCTCTCCGTGGTTTCCTCATGCTACTGCCCTCTCCACACTATGTCACCTTGCCACTTTGTGGTATCCTGCTGCTGCTGCCATCTCCACACTATGCCATCTTGCCACTCTGTTGTCTCCTCATGCTGCTGCCATCTCCACACTATGTCACCTTGCCACTCTGTGGTCTCCTCATGCTGCTGCCATCTCCACACTATGTCACCTTGCCACTCTGTGGTATCCTGCTGCTGCTGCCATCTCCACACTATGTTGCCTTGCCACTCTGTGGTCTCCTCATACTACTGCCATCTCCACACTATGTCATCTTGCCACTACGTGGTCTCCAAGTGTTGCTGCCATCTCCACACTATGTTACCTTGCCACTCTGTGGTATCCTCCTGATGCTGCTGCTACTGCTATCTCCACACTATGTCACCTTGCCACTCTGTGGTATCCTGCTGCTGCTGCCATATCCACACTACGTCACCTTGCCACTCTATGGTCTCCTCATGCTGCTACCATCCTCACACTATGTCACCTTGCCACTCTGTGGAATCCTCCTGAGGCTGCTGCTGCTACTGCCATCTCCACACTATGTCACCTTGCCACTCTGTGGTATCCTGCTGCTGCCCTCTCTACACTATATCACCTTGCCACTCTGTGGTCTGCTCATGCTGCTGCCACCTCCAGACTCTGTCATTGTGCTGCTCTGTGGTCTCCTCATGCTGCTGCCACCTCTAGACTCTGTCATTGCACTGCTCTGTGATCTCATCATGCTGCTGCCACCTCTAGACTCTGTCATTGTATCCCTCAGTGGTCTCCTCATGCTGCTGGCACCTCCAGACTCTGTCATTGCGCTGCTCTGTGATCTCCTCATGCTGCTGCCACCTACAGACTCTGTCATTGCGCTGCTCTGTGGTCTCCACATGCTGCTGCCACCTCCAGACTCTGTCATTGTCTCCCTCTTTGGTCTCCTCATGCTGCTGCCACCTCCACACTCTGTCATTGTACCGCTCTGTTGTCTCCTCATGCTGCTGCCACCTCCAGACTCTGTCATTGCGCTGCTCTGTGATATCCTCATGCTGCTGCCACCTCCAGACTATGTTGTTGTGCCTCTCTGTGGTCTCCTCATGCTGCTGCCACCTCCAGACTCTGTCATTGCGCTGCTCTGTGGTCTCCACATGCTGCTGCCACCTCCAGACTCTGTCATTGTGCTCCCTCTTTGGGGTCCTCATGCTGCTGCCACCTCCAGACTCTGTCATTGCGCTGCTCTGTGATCTCCTCATGCTGCTGCCACCTCCAGACTCTGTCATTGTCTCCCTCTTTGGTCTCCTCATGCTGCTTCCACCTCCACACTCTGTCATTGTGCCACTCTGCGGTCCCCTCATGCTGCTGCCACCTCCAGACTCTGTCATTGTCTCCCTCTTTGGTCTCCTCATGCTGCTGCCACCTCCACACTCTGTCATTGTACCGCTCTGTTGTCTCCTCATGCTGCTGCCACCTCCAGACTCTGTCATTGCGCTGCTCTGTGATCTCCTCATGCTGCTGCCACCTCCAGACTATGTCGTTGTGCCTCTCTGTGGTCTCCTCATGCTGCTGCCACCTCCAGACTCTGTCATTGTGCCACTCTGCGGTCCCCTCATGCTGCTGCCTCCTCCACACTCTGTCATTGCGCTGCTCTGTGATCTCCTCATGCTGCTGCCACCTCCAGACTATGTCGTTGTGCCTCTCTGTGGTCTCCTCATGCTGCTGCCACCTCCAGACTCTGTCATTGTCTCCCTCTTTGGTCTCCTCATGCTGCTTCCACCTCCACACTCTGTCATTGTGCCGCTCTGTGGTCTCCTTATGCTGCTGCCACCTCCAGACTCTGTCAATGCGCTGCTCTGTGGTCTCCACATGCTGCTGCCACCTCCAGACTCTGTCATTGTCTCCCTCTTTGGGGTCCTCATGCTGCTGCCACCTCCAGATTCTGTAATTGCGCTGCTCTGTGATCTCCTCATGCTGCTGCCACCTCCAGACTATGTCGTTGTGCCTCTCTGTGGTCTCCTCATGCTGCTGCCACCTCCAGACTGTCATTGTCTCCCTCTTTGGTCTCCTAATGCTGCTTCCACCTCCACACTCTGTCATTGTGCCACTCTGCGGTCCACTCATGCTGCTGCCTCCTCCACACTCTGTCATTGTGCCGCTCTGTGGTCTCCTCATGCTGCTGCTGCAACGAGCCACTGGGGCACGCCTGGGGGATTCCCTTACCCCTCTAGAGGTATCTACAAAATATATCCCTCTTTTAGTGTAAGTGTACGTGACGCCAGCTGCGGTTAAGCAGCGGGAACGCAAGGCTCCCTTTGTATGATGGAAAGTGCCAAAGATAGGATAGGCCAGAGTGGCGTTGAATAGGACCCAAAATCCCTGGAGATAATGGATACACTTTGCCATGGTGCTCATACCTTTAATGATGGTTGGAAACCCAGATGTGGTCCAAGCAAGTGCAAAGTGAAGGGGTTAACTTGAGTAGGGTAGAACAAAGTGATGACTTGAATGATGTGGAAATTAAGTTGAGTCCAGACTGGAATAAACAAACAGTTGCTTTAACTTGCAGTAAAATTGTAATCCAAACGGTTTCCAGTAACTTGAATTATCTTGGTCTCCAGCAGGTTTCAACAATGCTTCTGGCTCTTACTCTCCTCACAAACATGTCTCTGTTGTGTTCTCTCTGTAGCTCCTTCAGCTCAGCTATGTCAGTAGTAGATGATCTTTCTTTAGGCAATCCTTTCAGCTTCTGTACTGGCTTTAAATATAGCAAGCTTTGGCTCAGCTTGAACTAGGAAGGCAATGCAAACCAAGGTAGGGATGCAACCAGGTGCTCAACCTCGAGTTGTAAGGCTGGCATGGCAGACAGGGCCTAATGGAAGCCTTGGAACCTTTGCCCGGCAGGGGCACGGCTCCTGCACAACCTTCTCCCACTAGGGAGGAAACTAAACTCCTCACAACCTCTCCCCACAAGGGGGAAGCTAGACTGACCTTAGGCAGGGCACAGGACAATGTCCCCCAGCCCTCGCTTCCTTCTCCCAGCAGGGAGGAAACTAGACTGACTGTCTCTAACTAACTCATCCTCTCTCTTAGAGGCTGGAAGGAAAAACTGCACAATCTCTAAATTCTAGTGTAAAACTAGCCTTAGTATTGAGCAGGTGATATACCTAATGTCCATGCATTAGGACTTACCTCATGTATTCAGTCTGGGACAAGCAGGTAGACCTGAGGACTGGAGTTGAGAAAAACTAATCTATGGTTTTTATAGATGTTTCATGACATCTGCCATTGGAGAAAAGAAGGGTTGGGCTGTTGGATTTCATGTCCAATCCTTTTGTTCTCAGTGAGATAAGCTGCTGCCAGAGGTGCCTGTCAGCAGCTTTCTGCATCTTCTTAATCATATCAAGCCAAGCTTCTATGTGTATTGTGGAGGGGGGCAGCTGTCACCCAAACCAGAGTTCAAACTACATATAAAATGCATGGCCAGCCTTAAAGGAGTTGTGCCACATTTATTCAAACAGTTAGTCATAGCAGCTCATCATCCTATATAAAAATACTGGCTCTCTACAGAATTGTCCACCATGCAGCAGTGTAAACAAAAGGTAGATCAATTATACTGCTTTGAGGAAATGTTCACATGGTAAACCCAAACTCATCCTAATTTCCTTAAGCAATAGGAAGTTTGAAAGTGATTCCAGAAAATAGAGCCCTCTCCACCCAGATGAGTAAAATGACCTTCCACCCTCCCTCTATCCTCATACTTTTACTATACTCCGCTCTTCTTGACCCCTTGACGCATTCATTGCTACGTATGCCTTATGTTGATCTTTGACATCTCTCTTGATTAGGGTTGAGCGAACCCGAACTGTAAAGTACATTTCCGTAAAAGTTTGGGTTCGAGTTCGGTATTCGTGATTTAATGGCGCTTGTTGGAAGGCTGGGCAGCCAATCAACACCCGTTTAACTAGTGTGCCCTTAGAAGCCATCACAGCCATGCCAATTAATAGTGTTGAGCTCGAATATTCGAATAGCGAATTTTAATCGCGAATATCGCAACTTCGAGAACTAGCTAATATTTCAAATATAGTGATATATATTCGTAAAAACTAATATTCGTCAATTTTTTTTTCATCTGAACCCATTACCTGCCTTCTTCTTGCTTGTGGGCCAATGTGAGAAGACTGCAATATCTAGTGAATTAGAATATTCTTTATTATTTAATATAGTTTATGTTATGCGAAAAATCGAAAGGGCATTAAGAAACTTTCCTATTTGGTTGGCTTGGTAGAATTGTCGAATATGTAGAATATAGCGCTATATTCTACATATTCGACAATCCTACCAAGCCAACCCAATAGGAAAGTTTCTAAATCAGTAATGATTTCCCTATCAACATTTGTTTGCAGGGTACTTGTCATGCTCTTACTCCCATTGTGCTTCCCTTTGCAGCCCTCTAGCACTTTCCATTACTCTTTTAGGGCCTTTTTAGTGCCCCAAAGTTCAGGTCCCCATTGACTTCAATGGGGTTCGGGTTCGGGGTAAAGTTATGGTCAAGTTCTGGTCCCGAATTAAAACTTTTTTGTGAAGTTCTGCCGAACCCGGTGAACCCGAACATCCAGGTGTTCGCTCAACTCTACTCTTGATCTCACTTTCTGTGTATTGTGGGTTGTCCCACTTTGTAGAAGTATTTATTGTAAAGGCATTTAAGTACCATAATTCCCAACCTTTTATTTAGGATTGTGTGACCTAGATTAACAATTATTTGCTGATTTGATGTTTATTGCAAGGGACTGGACTGGTGCTTTTCATTTTCTTTTATTATTTTTTTCTTCTTTTTTTTCAGCTTTCCTCCTATTCACTCTTTATATATTTCAATAAAATGGAGGATTGTGCCACTAATATAAATGTATCCAGCCCAACAGATATCTCTGTTATACCACTTTTACCACAACTGGCTTATTGTAAAGTTATTAGCCTACCATTGTACCCTGTGGTGAATTAGTTGCTGTTGGTTACATCCTGTAGTTGAGACTTGTAATACAGGACGCACATGCTCACAGCGCTTCTTTTCCTTCCCTTCAATAACGACTCCTATATGTGCAGTGTCAGTTATGGATGGATTGATGGATGGATGGAAAGACAATAGATAGATAATAGACATTATAATGAATTTTGATTTAACAAATGATGGACATTGTGCCTGTTATAAATCAAATTGGAGGTACAAAACAAAATGGTTAGTGTTACAAGTCCTGCTTTCAGGACACATCTCACTGCCCCATTGCATGGTGGCATAATAGTTACATGACAAATCAAGAAAAAGTATGATTCAAGCATTGGGGATAATAGAAAACTGCAAATGAGTTAAATTTAACTTTTAAAATAAACTTTAAAAAAGAATGGAAAAAAAAAAAACAAAGAAGATGAAAATAAACTTTAGAGTGAAAAGTAGTTTATGGCACAACCTTTTTAACTACCACAAAGTCAACTAAATGTAATTGGGTAAGGCTAGTTCCACACTTGCGGCAGGACTGATCCGACAGGCTGTTCACTCTGTCGGATCCATCCTGCCGCTATTTTGCTGTGCCGCCGGACTGCCGCTCCGTCCCTATTGACTATAATGGGGGCGGAGGCAGAGTTCCAGTGCAGCACAGCAGAGCACAGAGAGAGGACGCTATAACATCGCCTCTCACCCCCCCACCCCCATTATAGTCAAAGGGATGGAGTGGCAGTCCGGCGGCACGGCGAAATAGCGGCAGGACGGATCCTGTCGGGTCCGTCCTGCCGCAAGTGTGAAACTACCCTAAAATAGGCATACACATTTTTGACAAGTTCAGTAGTACTTTTTGGTCTTTAGGGCAACAGTTGGTGCAGTGCATGATCCAGATCAGTATTTCTTCACTCTACAATTTTTTGCATTTGGAGAGTGATCTAGGCAGGAGTTTCCCAGGCTTGGTCGGTTATTGCCCTCGGTAGGACTGTGAGAGTGAAGAAACTTTTTGTAGCAGTATATTTAAGAGGCAATAAATTTCACAGCATGTAGCTGCTGTACAGATGGAGCATTTACATCCTCTGGGCCTCGTTTATTCCCATCTACCACCAAGCTCTCCCTCCCTACCGCCATACTCTGATATTCCCTTTATTGTAAGAAAATATTTGTACAGAGTTCCCTGAACGGCTGGACTCACTTCATCGCTCACGGAGCACAGGCTGTGACCTCTCAGCAGAGAGAGACACATCCAGCTAGCTATCCAGCAGCCAGGATCACAGCAACAATTTCTCTTCATGCCTCTGGCAGTGAAACGGGAGCTTTCACTTAAATTCCTCACATTTCTTCATTTTCACTTCACCAAAGAGGTTCCTGAAACCCCAGTGAAAACGTAGAAAATTACACCGAAAAGATGAAAAACGCCTTTATTTACAGTTGCTAGTGACCATATAATCACTTTTTACGGCAACTACTATTGTCCCACATAAATCCCAGGCAAGACAGGATACGAAGGCAGATGTGTATTCATCCCAAGGAAGAGCAAGGCAAACAAGAAATAAAGTCTTACAAAATGTACAGCGAGATGAAGTCAGAACCTCTATTAGGACACGGCCCTTTAGGAAACGCGAGATAATTGTATTATTATTTAATGTGACAATGCAAGTTGCTCTCCTATGTAAAGTCTTTTTAACTCCTTAAGAGCTCATTTTAGCCTTCAGAAGGAAGCAGATTTTTGCATTTTTTCCTCACCACATTCTAGGAGTCATAACTGTTTGTTTTTTATTGATGTTGCTGTGTGAGGTCTTTTTCTGATGTACCCTTTTTAAATTTTCTGGTACATATAACATAGCATTTTAATTTAAGGAGTTATCACACAAAATATATATATATATTTACATACACACTACTCACTAAAAATTAGGGCTATTTGGCTTTCAGCTGAAATTTAGGGAAAACGTAAAAGTTCATACTACTGTGATATTATATCATGAAAGTAGGACATTTAAGTAGAAGCAGCAATGGTGATTTTCTCAACTCAAACGACTGGCGGGTATACACCCAAAAAATGTCAGTGACTGCTGAGGCATGGCAGGGCTCCAGACTAAAAAAAATAACCAGGAGCCATTGGCTCCTAACCTAAAAAATTTAGGAGCCAAATCAAATTTTTTAGTCGCCAAATTTAAAATGTACATATAACATATAATTAAAAAAAAGGGAGCAGGGAGCTGACCATGGCAGCCAGGGCTTCAGGAGCGTCCTGGCTGCCATGGTAACCGATCAGAGCCCCAGCAGTGTAATCTGCCACCAATGGAGGGGACCCTGTGGCCACCATATAATAATGAGGGGGGTGGGGGGCCTGTGGCCACTGTAGCACTAATTATACTAATGTAAGCTACCTAGGGGTCAGGGGGGACCAGGACATGCTGGGTGTTGTGGTGCAGTGCGTCACCCACCTGAGAGGTATGCTATTAATGGACTTATGGATCCCTTCCATCTTCTGCTCCGGATGGTGGTCTCAGTGTTTAGCAGCCGTAGCACTCCCCTGCTAGCGGGAATAATTGAAGACCAGGTGATTCAGTTAAATTGTCAATGTCTTTACTTAAAGGGTTGCAAACGTTTCTCAACCTCAAGCAGATTCCTCTACCGGCCACACACTTAACCAGGGAACAATCACCTTTTTGTCACAGCAGACCTTTTCCAGTGAACGGTACACCAACGGGCCATCAATGCAGGACATGGGTAGCATACCTCCTGATCCCTGCGCCCTTCCTGTGTTTCTCCTCACTAAGGCTCTGCTCTGTGTCCTAAGCCCCGTCTGGCTGGTATCCAGTGATTCTTTTCCTTCCCTGCTCTGTTTCTCAGTCTCTCAGCCCGGCCTAAGGGTATTGCTCCACTTTGGCCCTTGGAACTGGCGTCCACCTATCTCCGGTTGTCTATGTTCACCTCCAGGCGGGAGCTTCCGGCTGTTTCCTCAACTGCACACCCTTCCCCAGGTCATAGACCCAGGTCTCCCTGGCTTCACCAGGCTCAGGGGCCTGAACTTAACTGCAACTACATCTTAACTTCACTCCACTGAACTCCAACTCCTCCTCCCATCACTAAGCCTTATATATCTATCTATCCTAGGGGTCCCTCTAGTGGCCAACTCTCTCACTACACCCCTACCGGCTTGCAGGGATCAAGAGACATGACAATTCACATTTTTATAACAATTCAGCAATAACAGTTAAATAACATGTTCCCTTCCCGCACCAGTTTCCCAAATAACGGACGCTCCCCTCTTTAACCCTCCCATACATCTGTACCCCTATTACATTTCCCCACCGCTTAAATTGAGCACGTCCCCGTGCTCACTAGCTCTACCTATCAGGGACCTGTAAATAAAAAGTTAGCAGGCACATATCCGCATATACCCAACAACGCATAACATCTGCTCTCAAACTTTTCACATCCGGATACACTGGCAAGGGATAAAGTTCAATGACAGGGGCGCCGTCCTCTTTTCACAGGGAACAGGTCTGGAACAAGGCGTTGTCCTGGCACTGCGTACGCCAGGATAGTCCTTTATACATACACCAGTCCTCATATTATATAAATATAAAACACAGAGGTCCATACCTTAAAGTCCACCTCTGGGCACCTTTACCTTAAAACAGTTGTAAACACCGTATGTCAGCAGCATTTATCTAAAACAATGCAGAGTTCTAACAATACCAGAGGCATGTTATCCTGGCGAACTCTGCGGTCCCTATAAAACGCTGACATACGCAGATCCCTGTCAACCTGAAATGGGGGTTAAAACAGGGAAATAAAGTGCAACTAGCACAACCGGGATATCCTAGCAGGATCCAGGAATTAAACAGCAGGTCAGGCTGGGAGCAGTGGTACTCCTGGGGCAGTTCCTAGACAACGCTGCCACCGGCCGTGGGGAACTGGCAGATAGCTTCCACCAGCCTGGCAAACACATGGCTCCTGTTAAGCAACAAGTTTAGACACCTTCCGTCTCTCACAAGTACGTGTCTTACTCCTCCGGCTCGCTATCCGAGGAGTCATCCTTGCGGGGAAACCACAATTGCTCTGGGCAAGCCGGCCACAGTTGGAAACCGTCGGCAGTGACGATTTTCAAAGGCCGCCACGGTATTGCCTGGGCCTCCTCGACGGACCTTGGGAAAGGCCTCAACCGGGTCTCATCACTGTCGGGAACCTTCTCTACCCAATATACTGGCTGCCTGTGGGCTCGTGTCACCGTCTTACCCTTGACAGGTTACTCTGGCACCGCAAAAACCTCCATCTCCTCAGCAACCGCCACCGTCGCTGTAGGCCCTCGGCACGTTGCGGGACTCCGCTGCCACCTCCATCCAGACGGCACCCGGGGTTGTTCCATGGACCATCTCCGGATCTTTCGAAGGATCACTCCACTCCTCAGCAAGAGGAGCACCAGGTGGGTCATCTCCCCACTCCGCCACCGCCAGCTCGGGTAGGCCCTCCATGAATTTCTCCGTCTCACGGGACTCCGCCATCTTCTCTCGCTCTGCTCTCTCCACACGCAGGCACAGAAGATCACGCCTCCAGACAGATCCGCCCCCTAGGTACTCACAGGATTTCACTTCACTGGACAGGCACATTATACAGTCCCCTCCTCCTCCCTGGAGGAATTTGGCGGCAAAGTTTCACGCCTCAGTAATCAGTGATGGCGCAGACAGAATTTCTTCAGCGCCGGCGGCCATATTGGAAACACTTTTCTTCAATCCACTGACAGCAAGCCGCTCCACCACAGTGCACTAATCACTCTGTAACAATCTAGTTCTTCACCCAGGCCAGCGCTACTCCACACAGCGCTTATGGGGCACTTTAGATACACTTCCTTTGCCCAACATTAAATAAAAGTCACAGTAACTACTCACACTGGGCAGAATGGTTCAAGGCACGGAGTTCACGTTTCCCTGCACCACAGAAACACGTGGATCCTGCCGACTACGCCAAGTTGTAAGCTACCTAGGGGTCAGGGGGGACCAGGACATGCTGGGTGTTGTGGTGCAGTGTGTCACCCACCTGAGAGGTATGCTATTAATGGACTTATGGATCCCTTCCATCTTCTGCTCCGGATGGTGGTCTCAGTGTTTAGCAGCCGTAGCACTCCCCTGCTAGCGGGAATAATTGAAGACCAGGTGATTCAGTTAAATTGTCAATGTCTTTACTCAAAGGGTTGCAAACGTTTCTCAACCTCAAGCAGATTCCTCTGCCGGCCACACACTTAACCAGGGAACAATCACCTTTTTGTCACAGCAGACCTTTTCCAGTGAACGGTACACCAACGGGCCATCAATGCAGGACATGGGTAGCATACCTCCTGATCCCTGCGCCCTTCCTGTGTTTCTCCTCACTAAGGCTCTGCTCTGTGTCCTCAGCCCCGTCTGGCTGGTATCCAGTGATTCTTTTCCTTCCCTGCTCTGTTTCTCAGTCTCTCAGCCCGGCCTAAGGGTATTGCTCCACTTTGGCCCTTGGAACTGGCGTCCTCCTATCTCCGGTTGTCTATGTTCACCTCCAGGCAGGACCCTTCCGGCTGTTTCCTCAACTGCACACCCTTCCCCAGGTCATAGACCCAGGTCTCCCTGGCTTCACCAGGCTCAGGGGCCTGAACTGAACTGCAACTACATCTTAACTTCACTCCACTGAACTCCAACTCCTCCTCCCCTCACTAAGCCTTATATATCTATCTATCCTAGGGGTCCCTCTAGTGGCCCACTCTCTCACTACACCCCTACCGGCTTGCAGGGATCAAGAGACATGACAATTCACATTTTTATAACAATTCAGCAATAACAGTTAAATAACATGTTCCCTTCTCGCACCACTTTCCCAAATAACGGACGCTCCCCTCTTTAACCCTCCCAAACATCTGTACCCCTATTACACTAATACGGACGGGGGCGCACTGTACCTCCAATGAATTCTAATTAAAGACCTTTCATGGGTCAAAAGAAAATGAACTAGTATCGGGCTACATAGAGCGCCAGGGTCAGCACTTACTGATCTTCCTGCGGCTACTGCTGGTCAACATTGAGCAGGAGGAGGAGACGCCAGTGTCTCTCCTTCTCCCTGACAGCAGCGCTGTCCAATCAGAGCCAGGGAGAAAAACACCTCCCTGGCTCTGAGCTTCTGATTGGACAGCGCTGCTGTCAGGGAGAAGGAGAGACACTGGCGCCTCCTCCTTGCCTCAATGTTGAATATACCGGGGCCACAGCGGTGAGCGGAGCGGTGCCCAGGAAGATTAGTAAGTGCACTTGGATCCCTGGGCGCCGCTCTATGTAGCCTGATACTTAGGTTCTTTAACGCGTTAATACAAATGTCTGCAGCGGTCACACGGACCCGGCTCAATAACAGGAGCATATGATCTGCGGCAATTAACCCTCAGATGTGCTTCATCTGAGAGGTTAATTGCCGCGGATCGCATGACCTGTTACTAGTGAGGCCGGGTCAGTGATGTCGCTGCCGACACTTGTATTATAATGTTTTACATCCATTGGTAGCGCAGCGGCCACAGCTCCTCCTCCCTGCTATCTCCCCATTGGTGGCAGCGGCTGCACCGTCACAGTGGGGAGGGAGGGACTCCCTCCTTCTCCACTGTGCTAGAAGAGAACAGGAGCGCTGAGAGCGGCCTGTTCCATACCAATACTGGGCAGCGCAGCGGACCAGGCACAAATGGCGACAAGACTAAAAAGTCCTGTCGCCATCTGCAAATTTTAAGGCGCATTGGCGACCGTTTTGGTCGCCATCTGGAGCCCTGCATGGCATCCCACTCTTCTTGAGTGGCAGCCCTCAGGTCATTGAGGTCCTGGGGTCCAGAGTTACGAGCCTCTCCATGGTGACTCAGCTGGTCCCATAGGTTTTCAATGGGATTCAGGTCTGGAGAAAGTGCAGGCCACTCCATTTGAGGTACCCCAGTCTCCAACAGCCATTCCCTAATGATGTGAACTCGATGAGCTGCACATTGTCATCTATAAAGATCAAATTCAGCCTGCGTTGTTCATGCAGAGGCACAATGACTGGATTAATTATGTTATTCAAGTAGTATGGGCTTGTCACTGTACCATTCACATAGTGAAGGGCAGTTCTGTATTGACTATACACACCTGCAAACACTGTAACACCACCAACACCAAATGGTGAATCAACTTTTCATCAAGCGTAGATGATACCTGACCCATGAAAGATGATGATGCCTGTGCCTGGTAGTGTGGTCAGATACCCTTGCAGGTTATTTAGCTCGCAGATCATGCTGATTTAAATGGTTATGAATGGTGTGACATGACACTTGGGTGCCCCTCACCTCCCTTAAATGGGCCGGGAGTTGTGTGGCATTCATCATCCGGTTCCGCAAGGCATTGTTCACAATGAAGTGGTCATCAGTGTGGGATGTGGTCAAAGAACGTCGACTTCTATATTTTTCTGTGACTCTTCTAATCTCTCTGCATTTCTGGAAAGAGGATAAGCGAGCACTCACACTATAGTGTCAAATTGAATAAATTGATTTATTTATAGATATAAGCAAAGTTGATATAAATTTATAATGTTAAAATGGATTAAAATAATAGCAACATGAGTAATAACAATAATAGCAGCGTTAAATAATAGCAGCAATCTGGTCTCACAATGATGTCAACCTTAGGAGGTCGCTTTGTTGCTCCTGGGATAGCTATAACCAATGTATATATATATCAATAAGTAGCAAGTAAAATAAACGAAGTTATAAAAAAGTGATAAAAAAATAAATAAAAGGTGGTGAAAAAATAAATAAATAAAAAATTCAAAAAATTCAAAAAATGGATATAAAGTTTTTCTTGATAGTAAATGTCAACAATAATCCTGGTCGCAAATAAAAATTAATAAAAAGAAGTTCTGTGAAATAAAAGGTGTTAGTCCACTTGCGAATAGTTAGTGTCCAATACGTTGGTTGTTCGTGTTAAGGTGTATAATCTCAGAGATAGCAGTTGCGTCTTAATATTCCAAAAAGCTGTGTTTGGATTACAATATAAATCTCTTTTAAAAAGTTAATGATGTTAATCTTTTGGATTACAAACCAGTAAGATGTAGTAGATCTTACCACCTTCTGTATATTTCAGAATGGGCTGTTAGCGAGTCGACTCGGGGGGCGAGTGATGCGAGCGGTGCGGGAAGGCACTGTGGCGCCTCGCTTTGCATGTCTCTAGCTGGCAACACCCAAGTATCGTGTTGATTCAGGTGAGACTTTCACTTTCTCTTTGTTGACGTAACTGTATGTAATAAACTGTATGTAATAAAAAAAAAAAAAAGGTAACTGTATGTAATAAAATTCAATATAACGTGCAGGGATATCTTAATTAATGACTTTACACAAAACAGATATATATATAAAAACTCCCAATGAATAAAATATCGCTAAGATTTATTAAATCCTAAAAATAAATATAACAAATCCTAAAGATAAACACCAAAAATAAATCCTAAAGATAAACACCAAAAATAAATATTAAAAATAACTATAATAATGACCGTTTGGGATTTATAGAAGGAGATGGATGATGATATCAATGAATGGGATGCTAGAGGATAGATTATTCTCATCCTATTGTAAGGTATTCAATGTAGACAATAAGTTTTTAATTCGGTATTGTTGCGATTTATATATATATATATATATATATATATATATATATATATATATACAGTATTATCAAATAGATGTATTTTATTGTAACGAGTAGCTAGATCTGGTAAAAATTCGATATAGTGTATAGAATTGACTTATTGTATATCTTTTCTTAGAGCCGACAAGTGCAATCTATTTTTATATATAAAATATCGCTGAGTTATTAAATGTTGAAGAAGTAATGGCAGCTTGAGATGTGGGGAGCAAATGATGCATAGATGGTATATTGTTCTTATCATATTTCTAGGTAGATGAGTCGTAGGGGTAGGAGGAGGTCCCAAATCCGAGGGAAGGTCACAGTGCCGATAAACGGCCAGACATGTGACCTTAGAAATGGGGCATCGACCTTAAAGAAAAATGAACAATTCTAGTTATGAGTTGAGTCCTAATGGTAAGAGGGACCCAAATTCATATATCTGTCTAGATTCTGCCCTAGTGCTGCAGATTTCCTTTCTTACAGTGTCTTGGGACCTTGGTCTGAGTTCCTATCTGCTTGCACCAACCTAGGACCGAAGCTCCGGTACCTAACAGAGAGATGTTGCCTATAAAAGGGTATGTGGAGTGCTGCTTGAATCTTTTTTCTAGATTCTGCCCTAGACACTTTTTGGATATAATTTCCTCCTCTCCAATGTTTGTTGACTTTCTCTAATGCCATGAATTTGGTGTTCGATGGATTGTTGTTATGGACCTCTTTGTAATGTTTCGATAAACATAAATTTATTATTGTTTTGAGGGTTCGCTTTGTCCGGCCAATATATTGGCGGTTATATAGGCATTGGATTAGATATATGACCCCCGAGGAATTACAGGAGATACAGTCTTTAAGATAAAGGAGTTTTGAGTGTAATGAACATCTAGGGTTTTCGTGGTTGGTTATTCATTTTGCATCATATACATCTTCCAGATCTATAAAATCCTTTCATGTTCAGAAAGGTACCTAAGGTGGTGTCTTTCTTAGTCCTATTTGGGACTGATGGGGCTAACTTCAAGCCCAAACTTGGAGCTTTTGTGAAGGTTATCTTTGGTGAATGTTGTAAGAGGTGTCCTATTGTTTTATCGTTTAAAAGATGTGGCCAATGTAATTTAATTATCTTTTGTAATTTTCTTATAATTATCATTAAAAGGGAGAATAAATCTGATATCCAAAAATTGATGTTGGATCTTTTTTGAATCTTGTTGTTTGTCATTAAAAAAAGGATTTTCTTTCTAATTTCCTTAGAGTATCCAATGCTTTCTCTACCGATTCTACGGGGTAATTCTTACTTACAAAATATGACTTCATTTTTATAGCTTCACCTTCAAATTGTTGATCCTCTGTGCAGTTCCGTCTAATTCTGCGAAACTGTCCAGTGGGGATGTTAATCAGCTACCTAGAGAGGTGACAGCTATAGAATAGAATAAAGGTATTTTTCGTAGTAGTATATGTGCTACAGTAATATTTATTGTTCCGTTCATTTATTAGTAAGTCTAAAAACTCAGTCTGGTCTTTAATATTTAAAGTAAAAACTAAATTCATATCATTGGCATTTAATGTTTTAAAAAATTCTTCAAGTTGTGACTCTTCCTGTTTCCAAATAAAAATAACGACATAGATATAACGCCACCATAGGGCTAGGTCCACCCCCAGTCGTGGTTCTATGTGGGCAGAAACCTGCTGATGACCCTCTGTGACACTCCGTTTGAGAACATCCTGCTTAAAGCCTCGCAATGGCGAGGTACTGTTGATGAATTGTTAGGTGTTGTCTTGGTCTCATGATGTCAAAATGTGAACAGCATGATGAGGAGGACTGTTTAAATAACAATTCTCCTCAGGATAGGTCATCAATATCAGATCGGCAGGGGTCAAACTCCTGGCACTCCCGTCGATCAGCTGTTTGAAGAGGTAGTGGCGCCATCTCAATTGTAGAAGTCACAGAGTGTAATTACAACTTCTTGTCCCATTTAAGTCAATGGGACGAGCAGCTGTAATTACACTGTGCAGCTGCTGCAAGGGAGACAGCACACAGGTAATTTTCTAGCAAAAGTAGCTGATCGGTGGGGGTTCCAAGAGTCAGACTCCTGCCAACTTGATATTAAAGGGAACCTGTCATCAACTTTATGCTGACCTCACTGAGGGCAGCATAAAATAGTGACAGAAATGCTGATTTCAGCGGTGTGTCACACATCAGCTAAAAGTAAGTGGTTGCCAAGGAGTCAAATCTACTTGAGAAGAGTCATGGTTATTCATAATCTCCTGCATTCCCTGGCCATCTGCTGATGATTGGCAGTTCTCTCCTAAAGAGAAAGAGAGACAACTAGGTAGAAGCCTGCCAATCATCAGCAGGTGGGCAGGGAGAGCAGGAATTTATGATTAACCATGACTCTTCTCAGGTGGCTGTGAATCTTTTCCAGGCCCAGTCTGCAATGATTGTGATGTTGGTTCTCGGCAACCACTTACTTTGAAATGATAGACAGCTGAAATCAACTCACCTGCCTCAACTTTATTCTGCCATTAGTATGGGCAGCATAAAGTTGATGACAGGTTCCCTTTAATGACCCATAGTGAGGATTTTGCACTGCACAAGCCCTTTACTGTCACATAAGAAATTAGAGCTGGTTAATCTTGGTTAAATTCACTTTGGAAGAAATGTCGTCCTGGAAGTTGTTTGTGTGCTACATATGAAAATAACATTTACACCACAGATGGCATTGCACACATTGCTAAAAACACTGTTGAAAGTTTTAAGTAGTGAAGCAGGTTTAAGAAATAGAGGAAACCAAAGAAACAGGATGACTTTTAAGGACTTGTTATTAATAAAATGGATAAAAAGTTGGATGACGTTCTTCCTCGAGCAATGTAAGGACAACTAGACTACCAGGGGTTTGTTACAAGTCACACACTGTATGCTAATACAGAAGGAAATGTTTATTATGTCTTACTGTGCATCTACAGACGGAGCAGTTCTAAACTTTATTGTGATATCACGCTATAGGATGTAGAAAAAGTCTATTGAAGGTTCCTAGTCATTGTTTATTTAAGTCAAGAACCAAATGTTGTAGTGAGTGTAACCCTGGAGTGTACACATGGATCTCAGGGGCACCGACCTAGGGAGGGTTACTTACATGAGCCTGTTCAGTTCCTTGTCCATGGTGCTGAAATTTAGAACCATGATGTTGCCTGGATTTCTGAAATTCCAACTTCTATGCTAGAAAATATTTCACCCAAATTACTAAATCTCCTTTATGGACCATTTTGTGTTCAGACCAAAGGTTGTCATTTAATTAACGCTTTTTATTCTTCCACATGTATCTAACCACCAACTCGTGAGTTGAGCTTTTTCTTAAACCTTAAAAGGATTTTCCAAGACTTTCTACTAATGACCAATCCTGTGCATAGGTCATCAGTATCTGACACCCAGGTCCCCACCAATCAACTGTTTGAGACGGTACCGACACTCCTGTGAGTGCCATGGTCTTCTCTCAGCTCACCAAGCACAGCATCATCCATTAGGTAGCAGCTGTGCTTGGTATCCCAGATCAGCCCCATTCACTTTAATTAAGCTGAGCTGCGCCTAGGCCATGTGACCGATAACCGTGGCATCACATAGTCTTGGGAAAGCTGTGAGAAGGTTATGGTACTACTGCTAGTGCTGGTGCCTTCTCATATAGCTGATCAGCAGGAGTATCAGGTGTTGGGTGTCTCCAATGACACTGATCAGAGGCCATCATAGAAAATTCTCGGAAAACCCCTTTAAATGTCTTCCTTTAATGGCAGCTCAACACATAGTAGCAGAGTTACACATCTTGACTAAAACTTACGCAGCATAAACATAGACAGGGGTCTAAAGATGCACCAAATTTCTCACATTGGCATACGCTGTATGAAATATTGGGTATATGACAAGGCACTTTTGTCATACTTTATAGCACCTATAGGTTTGATTTATTGGTTTACATTGTTGCATCTCAAGCCACCCCCTTTCCACTAAGTCTTGGCCTCTTATCACACAAGGCATAGCAGATTATTTTTTTGGAGCATTAGCTTCATAAATAGGTTTAAAATCTTATGTGACATTGGGGCAGATTTACTTAGCCTGTAGATGGCACATACACCAGATTTATCACAGGGGTTCAGGCCAGATGATAAATGTAAAGCAAGGAAAGACACATTTCTCTGACTCTGTACAAACTATTGGTTGGCTTACTTTGAGATAGAATTATACTCCAGAATTGTAGCACAATTTTGACACAAAAAATAACAATTTAGGCCATGCCTCTTTCCCTCAAGGTCATATCCCCTTTCTGAGTGAGCAAAAATTTTAGAGAATCCCTAGTTCGTCCAAATTGCGCTAATTGTTGACACTTTCTAGACAGATTTTAGGTGTACATTAGTAAATCTGGGCCATTATGTGCCAGAAGTGTGTCAAAGTTTGGTGCATTTTATGCAACAATCTAGGCACACTCACATTAGTAAATGTGGACCATTGTCAATACATAAGTGTTTCTAGAAAACCTGAATATTATCACATTTTTGACTTCATAGACAAATGCACATTGTCTAATAGCCAGAGCCAGAGAACTGCTGACAGAAATAATGTCTTGCTCTAGTAGCCACCTATTACATGTCCCGCTATTCCTTTAAATGTCCAGCAATTAATACTACATTTCCCCTGCAGAGGTCAGAAGTGGGACTTCAAAGGATCTGGTGATTGCTGTATCAGCTTCATATGGTTCTTGATAGCACCGTGGATCATCATTAAATCATAGTCAACTAGTCGACTTTCTTTCCCAAAGGAAAAGATTTACGGTAAATTGGTAAATCGAAGTTTTGAAAATTGAATACGTTTCAGAATAACCATACAAGACCAGAAATTGAACTATAATGTAGTGCAATGATCCTTCACTAGGTGGACACACTGTTTCCTGTATCTCAGTGATACATAATCTATTGTTACACACTTTTTTTTATCTATCACATATATTTGTGTATTTTTATCTTCTCTTCTAAGACAATGCCTTTCTTGGCATTCCCAGACCTTAAGTGAAGTCGGGCTAGTAACCTCAAACACAATTGAGCCTAGGAATTCATGTGGTAGAATATAGCAACTCAAAGGTAAAAGGGTCATAGTCATATCACACATGATTACTAACATCACCTAAGTGTAAAAGAAGGCATCAGAGGCGTATATAACTCATGTGCATCTGTACTCAAAGACTAAAGGTCGTGAACTTAAACACTGTTGTGTTGAGAAATATATGGAGAAGGGAATATTGGTAGTTCCTAATGGGAGAGAGATAGAGTTTAAATGTCCAAGGTTCAAGCTAACATAATCCCTAGGTCCTCCACCAATTCATTCCTCTCTCTTAGGTTAGATAAGAAAGCACAACTGGTGCACACCTCTCGAGGTGCCAGTCGAACATTAGCAAATAACCTTGCTTCTATCTACTTGCCCTGAACCTCTAGAGAACCAAGTGCTCTAGTAAATCTGCTGATGCAAGCCATATTCTGGAGAACCCTATGACCTTGTCATGACAAAGGTCTATTCTTCAGTGACCAAACATACAGGTGAAATGGAATTTTTGAGTAGTGCAAACTATGCCAGATGCTGTTCAATTCTATTTTTAATGTTCTATATAGGTTCCCAAAGAACGATATTTTCCACCATCTCAAAAGCCACGCTAAAGATTAGGAAATAGGCTAATAAAAAAAATTGTCTATATAGCCATTTGTACCTGATGTTCATACCGGGAAGCACAAGTCAACAAGAAAATTAGAAGCTACTTAAATTTTCTAAGTATCCTTAGGACTCTAATTTGTGAATGACTATTTAATTTGGCATTTTCGCTGTGACCTTTTAGTTGAATTGCTATTTATAATTCATTCTACTCCAGCAAAACTTTAAAACTGCAGAGACACCAGCAGAAAAAGCCATGGCTCAGAGGGTTAGTGTGTTGCCCAGTCTCCTAATGTATTGTGATTGTGAACATTTACCCGGCTGAAGTTAAGCATCCATACCATGTTTTGTCATTCCAGATCTCCACCAAACCCATTGGGTGCATCACTATGGAAATAGAGTCAGCTATTCCCTAGCTTCATCATGATAAGCCATTCCAGCAGTTGTCTTTAACACAAGCACTGGAACAGTCCAGCTATTGTTTCTGAATGGTCATAAAATACTGGAAAATTCCTGATAGCCAAGCAGTTCAACATATGTATCTATTAGACTGGTCTTTAGATTGCTGAAATTTGGGCACATTTTAGCATTCATATTGCAGAAACAATACCTAAACCTCCCTATGGTTCTTTGGTGATCTGAGTTTGGTTCAGAAGAACTTCTGCAGGTATTGTCAACATAATATAGACCCTAAAATGCAGCCGCTTTAGGCTGCGGGGCACATCTGATACCAGCATTCTGTTCGATATAGTCTCAGAATCTGGCATGTTCCAGACACTGCTCGAGCCCGATGGATACCATAACTATAGTTGGGTGTGTTGGGTTCCCAGCATGGATAAAAGCATATTGACAAAATACCACTGCAGGCGAAAGTATTTCATCTTTATATTGCCAGAATCTGCAACGGAAGCTCCAGTTTGAACCTCCTTCCCCCCGTTCTGAACCTAGCCTTACAGCAGAAAATAAGAGAACTTAAAAGGGACGTATCAACTCTCCTGACATGTCTATTTAAGTAAATACTTTTAATTCACCATGATATAACAATTCTTGGGCATGATTTCTTAGAACCTGGCCATTCATTTGTAAGTACTCCTAAAAATGTATGACTACATTGACAACTGGGTGTTGCATGTCAAAGGGATGTGTCTGCATACAGTGTATACCTCACTGCTATGATTGGACAATTCCAGAGTATTGAGGGATACACACCCAACAGGTAACACCCAATTGTCAATTTATTCATAACTTTCTAGGAGGCACAACAGCGGTACAGTGCAACACAGAGTTCTACGAAAAGATGCTCCAGCATTGTAATTTCAAGAAGAATTCAAGTATTTACTAAATTAGATATGTCAGGAGAACTCCAGGATTGGGAGCAATTAATTTTAAAATCAATTAAAATATTCTAAAACTAAGATTTACAGCAGGGAACAGGTCCTCCTAGAGGATCTCCACCCTTCACCAGTGAATTACATTGTTTATGGTGATTATGATTATTATTATTCCTACCTCTATACTGATTGCGAGCCTCTATGGTCTCTAAGTTACTTGATGACTTCAAACATGATGCAGTTTCATAAAATTCTTTATCGCAAAACTAACAGGCTGCTGTTAGTGACTATTACTATTAGTGTTAGTGTTAGTGTTAGTGACTATTACTATTAGTAAGGGGTCATTGCATTAGTCAGAATGTCTGAAATAGATCCTCCAGAAATCCTTAAAGGGTTGTCCACATTTCAAAACCCTTTTGGGCAACCCCCTTCCTTGCCAGACCTGTGAAAGGATGCATACTTACCGGCTCCTCACAGCTCGGTTCTGGCTCCTTTGGTCCACCCCAATCCAGTTCCCTGCCTGTCAACTGCCAGAGTGGATGAGGGTCACCTGTGCTGCTGAAATTGGCACATCCCTGGGTCACATGCTTATGAGAACACATCACCGCTAGGGAACTAGAGGAACTAAAGAGCAGCAGACCAAAGGAGATGGAACAAAGCGGCAGACAGCAGGTAAGTATGTTTCCCTCCACAGGTCAAGGGGAAAGGAGGTGCTGACAAAAAGGTTTCAAAAGTGGACAACCCCTTTAAACCAAAAGGACAAAAACAATCATTTTTCATTTCACATCTCCAATTTCTTAAATTGATCTTGATGGATCAGACCCTAGTGACTGGTGGAGGTCTCAGCTCAAGGATATAGACTCCAGACATGTCTCTACGACTTTTTAAATACTTATTAAAACCAGAGGGTCACTATTAATGTTTCTACATATGTGCTACCAGAAAACATTAAACAAAATGGCTATAAAACAAAGATTCAAAAACCAGCAAATGTCCTACCAAAATGTTCTCTGAAGGAAGAGAATGAAGCACAGATAAGTTGTGTGAATAGTCCATGTTGGATCATGGTGTAATATTTCCTCGTCTGAAGCTGTTCTTAGGGCCAGTTCACACTGAATTGTTGGCACTGATTTTGGAGCGCTTCTGTCATAACTAGCTCCAAAAACACCTCAAAACAGTGGCCTATTCATTTCAATGGGAAGCAGCACTTGCTTTGTTTTTTTCACGTGTAAAAAAGAAGTGTGGAAAAAAGCAGCAGCATACTTGGGGCAGAATCAGCACCTAATTTCTCATTGAATAGGAAGCTGAAAAAAGCAGCTCCAAATAAGTCTGTGTGTTTTTGTGCATTTTCCCCAGTGTTTTTGGTTCAGATCTGCTTCAAAAACCTCAAGCAGAAAATTCAGCTTTACACACCTTTCCCAGGGGGCATTGTCTGTAAACATTGCAGTGATAAACTGTAACCCTGGAGAGCTACAACAAAGGGCCCTGGCCAACTGATACCTTATTCTGTACTGACAAGGGGCAAGAACTCTAAAGCTGTCCACCGTTGGGTGTCTCTTCCTTTTGTAGAGACTCTGGCTTGGCTAAAATCCCTCATTATGGTTAAGACTCTTTAATGGGGCAGGCGTTGTCTTACAGGATAGCTACTTTTTGGTGGTGTAAGATGGTTTCCTTACTTGTTAAGCAGAGCTCATCTGAAGCTGTTAAATTCCAAGCCTAGCTAGAAGAGTAAAGTGTTATTTTGTCCACTTTATCGAATCCCTGCGTGTGACAGATATTTTGTGATCGCTAATCCAATCAAAATCCTCGTCATGTTTCAAGGCTCTTTAATGGGGCAGACATTGGCTTACAGGACAGCTACTTGTAGGTGGCGTAAGACAGTCTCCTTACTTGTGCAGCAGAGCTCATTTGAAGCTGTAAAATTCCAAGCTTGGCTAGAAGAGTAAAGTGTTAATTTGTGCACTTCATCGAATCCCTGTGGGTGACAGATATTTAGTGATCGCTGATTAATTCCACATTTCAGCCCTTCCCTTAGTCTGCTCTTCATAACAAGTCGTCCATACATTGCAACATAACAAGCTAAATGAAATAAGAAAGGCGGTCAGTGAGATGGAGAAAGACTCAGAGAACTGATCTGAAAACCATTCTCTGCATGTCCTAACATATTAAGGCTATGTCATTAGGAATTAGCGTGATATGACCACAGCTCAGTCCTGAGAGACATCGTAGACCAAGTGTCTGAGGACAGGGCTATGTTATATGATATCTTATTTACATAATAAGTTTCTCTGGGTTGATATCCTCATCGCTGTTCTGCCAGTATAGGAGCAGCATTCATGTGGGTCATTTATCAGGTTAATATTAAAGATGCAGTAAGCCTTGCCTGAATTGATTACCTGCTGTAGGGTTGGTGTGGGTAGCTGAAATCAATGTTTGCATCTGTTGTCACAGTCTGTACACACGGCATTGTCATTAACAATAGAGTGGTCTGCCTACAATAGGTTAGTCCTTTTGTCCTTCTTTTATCCCTCTTTTCAAGAACGGGATTACGGGAAAGAAAGCTAAATATAGCTCACGTCTTCACAGATTTTCAGTAACAAATATCAGTATTGGCTTTAAAGCGGTTGTCCGAGATTTTGATGCTGATGACCTGTCTTCAGGATAGGTCATCGATATCTGATCAGTGGGGGTATAACTTCCAGAAACCCTGCCGATCAGTTGTTGAAGAGTCCTCTGCAGCCTCTTTTTAGGTCAGTAACGTCACATCCATCGGTCATATGGCCAAGGTGCAGCTCGGTCCTATTGAAGTAAATGGGGCTGAGCTGCATTTCCAAGCACAGCTGCTGTACAATGGAAAGCTCTGTGCTCGGTAAGCTGCAAGGAGACCGTGACACTCACTAGAGTGCCACAGTCTCCTCAAAAAGCTGATCGGAGGGGGTCCCAGGTCTTGGACCCCCGACAATCTGAGATTTATGGCCTATGCTGATGATAGCTATCAATGGCAGAATCTCAGAAAACTCAGAAAAAAAGTGGAGAGTTGATAACAGTTCTGCAACCGTTTTCGGCACGACCAGTCAACAAGTATGGAGTGCTCCTTAATGATGTCAGGGGAGAAGTAGATGGGGTTCTTTGAATTTCAATGTCCTATCCTTTTGTTCTCCAGGAAGCAACATGCAAAAAGTCAAAGTCCAACTTTTTAAGAAACTTTGAGACATGACTAGGGAAATTAGACAGGTCAGATATCCATCCGTAGACAGCTGTTTCTGGGGGTGCTTGTTACTCATCAGTATGGAGCAGGATTCTGGCTAAATGGGTGTTCTCTAGGAATGTATGCCACCACCAGATTGGTGGTGGCTTTTTACTGTCTTTCCTTTGACAACATGTACTAATTCAGCAAAACGGAGTATGTATGTGTAGTCGGAAGAGCTGGCTATCAGCTAAACAAGCATTCAGTTGACAACTACTGACAACCTCAACTCCAGGCTGGCCTGATTTTTCTAGACTGATTACAATTGTAGAAAAACTCGGGCTGATAGAAGTATTATTTTAAGCCCCTGGATGCAACAATAAAGCTTTCTATTACTGATCTGGAAAATGGTAAGATATTGAAGTGCATTAAAAATGTATTATAGCCACTGAGTTATTCAATAACACCTAACTGTATAAGGCCATCTGCTGTTTATTCTTTTACTTACCTTTCTGTCCACCTCAGTAACCTTGCTAACTCGCTGAGGTGGTTGCACATGCTCAGTTCCATCTTTCAACTGTCTCCATCCAGATCCACTGTTAGAAGCTGTGACAGTTACAGAGAGTGAGCTGCCCCCCACCCCACCCAAGAATAGACTTTCCCCTTGAGCTACATCAGAAAGGACAGCCTCAGGCTGAAGTGGATCTAGCAGAGTAATTTGAGCCATGAATGAGCAGATCTCTGGATCCATGTGAGGTACAAGACTGGGTCGAGTTCGATAGATATTGTCATGTACTATATGATGTCTGATTTAAATTTTTTACATTAATAATTGGATAACCCCTTTAATCATTCACAAAAAACTTAGAAAATTATTTATTTACATAGCAGTAATACTGTATCTTTCATTGCTGTGCACAAACAGTAAAACACTAGAATAGAGCTAAATACTTGTGATTTTATAATCTAATCTAAGGGATTGGAGGACAGAGGGGATTTGAAAGCGGTATTCCATATGGAAAGCAGTCCTGATCTTTTTGTTCTCCCTGGTGATAATCTGCCACCAGAATAATCTGGCAGCACATTCAGCTGAACATGTATCTGTATGGGGGAGCCAAGAAGAGTCAGGAGAGATACAGTAGCTATTAAAGGTGTATGGCCGCTCTAATGTTGCATTACCTTTAGGCTAGGGCTACACGGCGAGATGTGGGCCACAACGGCAAGTCGTGCAACAAAAAAGGGTACAGCTACACATAGACGTGTTGTATGACTTCTTGTCGCTGAAAAGTCACGCAACAAAAATCAAACTTGGATGGATTTTTGCTAATGTCACTTTGCAGACGCAGCATGTTCAATGTTCCAGTGCGACACCATTTGCTATCATTACAAAAAATGTTGCGCAACTTTTTAGCATCAAGAAGTTGCACGATGCATGTCGGCATGTAGCCCTAGCCTTAAGTGGTGTATTTTTAGGTTTTATGTAAATGCTTGAGGTGTGGTAGACTGTGGAACGGCTAGCAGAACTGCAATGTAGAGAGACAAAGACCAAATTCTGGAGTCTGGGGAGATTAAAGAAATATAGGTTTTACACAAGTGTAATGCTATGCATTACTGCTGCTGTACAAAGCCGGCAAATCCTGGCGTGACCACGGGTAATGACTCAATCTAACAGCATCTTTATAGATTCTCATTACCCTATTATCAGAATGGGATACATATATGACAGATGCACACTTTTAAGTTAATCTGATACTGACCTAAAGTAGAGAAGAAGGATGTGTACAGGGTAGAGGCTAATATCTGGAGATCAGTGATATAAAGAGTAGGCAGACTGGAGATGTGTTATAATAAATTCTACATTATGTAGAGCATGGCATAATCCCATACAGTGACATGAAGTGGTTATGTCATGAGCCTACTGTATGTATAGCTTTCACATTCGAGTTTAGGAACCTCAGACTATATCTATATATGTAGTTGTAACTAGTGTTGAGCGAATAAAACTTGATGAAGAGGAATTCGATCCAAATTTAAAGAAAAATTTGATTTGTCACAAATCAGAATTTTCTGTCGATTTGTGGTAACGAATCGGATTTTGTTCTAAAATGGCTGCTGCACATGTTACAAAATGAAAGTAAGGAGCCCGGGAATAAGGGATCACCCATAATGACGTACAGCCAGCCAATCAGCAGCTAGCCAGCCCCTGTGATGTCACAGCCCTATAAAAAGCCTCCTCCTGTCCGGTCTCCGCCATTTTATAGTGAACTTAGTGCATGGAGATACGTGACAGGCACTAGGGACAGTGTTTAGGAAAGACTCTATTCAGCAAATATTACTATTGAGCAGTTCAGGGACAGCTTAGAGATAGTGTAGGGATATAATAGGGAGGCATTATCCACACTGTACGGAGAGAGCAGGGACAATTTAACTGTGTACATCCTGGGGATTAGGGGCTATTCTATTACACCTTGCTGCACTGTTTGGAGTTACTAAAAGTATTCTAATACTACAGATTTTAGGTTCATCCATTTATCCTTGATTCTGTAATTGGGGTGAAATAGTAGTCTGATACTACGGATTTTAGGGTGAACAGGTTCTGTAGACATCTATGTGAAATCAGCTGATGATGGTGTAAAAGGAGTGGGCTCTTTCATGCTACAGTAGGATCTTCGGCCTCTGCATGGTTCTTTATAGCTGACGCTAACATCGACCTGTAAGGCTAAGTTCACACTTGAGTTATTTGGTCAGTTTTGGCCCGTAACTGACCAAATAAGTGAAGTGTGCCGTGATTCTAAGAGCGACACCTGTCATATGCATGCCATACAGACGTCAAGTAACTGTTTCACTACCACAGCAGACTCCCTATGAGTGTTTCTGCGATGCAGAGTGATGTACACTGATACACAGGTTCTCTGCAGACAGGAAATAGCTGATTTTTAACATGCTTCATCACAAATTTATTCAAAATGAATCAAATATTTTTGGAAAATTTAGCAAAGCAAATTGAATTTTTGAATACTTTGCTCATCTCTAGTTGTAACCTTATAGACCAGTTTTGTTTTTTTATTCATGATTTATGCAGCAGTTTACATTTATTCAATACGGTTTTTAACCTCTTTCCGACCGCCTCACACAGGATTGCGTCCTGCGGGCGGTCGGTCTGCTCCTCCTTGACGCGCCCGCGCGTCATCTCGCGAGAGGCGAGATTTCCTATGAACGCTGCAGCGCGCGCCGTTCACAGGATCACGTCGGGGACAGCAAGCTACAGCCTGCCAGCGCTGATCGTGCGCTGGCAGGCTGTAGAAGTTAAAATGAGCATATCAGACGCTGTTTTGTTAACAGCGTCTGATATGCTTGCTGATCGTTCCTTTGGTGGTCCCATTTGCTTGGGACCACCAAAGAAACTTTTATAAGTGCACCAAAACACCACACAGACCCCCCACCCATCCACCCCACCCCCCCCCACTGATTAACCCCTGATTAACCCCTGATTAACCCCTGATTAACCCCGATCACCCCATGTCACCCCCTGTCACCCCCTGACACTAATTACCCCCTGTAAGGCTCATTCAGACGTCTCGTATGTGTTTTGCGGATCCATGGATCCACGGATCCGCAAAACACGGACACCAGCAATGTGCTTTCCGCATTTTGCGGATCCGCACATTGCCAGAACTATATAGAAAATGCCTTTTCTTGTCCGCAATTGCGACAAGAATAGGACATGCTCTATCTTTTGCGGAGCTGCGGCCGGATGCTTGGGGGCCGAAACCCGGAAGTTTGCGGCCGCAGCTCGCAGAATGCTGATGCGGCGAGCGCATAGTGTGCTCTCCGCATCACCGCCAGCCCCATTCACACTGAATGGGTCCGCATCTATTCCGCAGAATTGCGGAATAGATGCGGACATTTTTGCGGACGTGTGAATGGGGCCTTACTACTTTTTTTTGCACATTTTTTGGCAGAGATTTATTCATCCACATTGATCGATGCGAATGAGGAAATCTGTGCCGCTTTTGGTTTTTTTTGCACATTTTAGTAGAGATTTTTTCATCCACATTGATTGATGCGAATGAAAAATCTGTGCCGCTCATTTTTTTTTCTTTTCAGCCCAGAGGCTGAACGGAAAAATCTCATTACCCGTATGCTCAATATAAGGAGAATCGCAGAAACTCCTAATGCTGGCCATACGTGTAATGATTGCGGAGACCCTCAAATGCCAGGGCAGTACAAAAACCTCACATGTGACCCCATTTTAGAAAGAAGACACCCCAAGGTATTCCGTGAGGGGTATGGTGAGTTCATGTAAAATATTATTTTTTGTCACAAGTTAGTGGAATATGAGACTGTAAAAAAAAAAAAATCAATTTCCGCTAACTTGTGCCAAATTTTTTTTTCTGTGAACTCGCCATACCCCTCACGGATTACCTTGGGGTGTCTTCTTTCCACAATGGGGTCACTTGTGGGGTATTTATACTGCCCTGGCATTTTAGGGGTCCTAAAGTGTGAGAATCCAAATGCGTAAAAATGCCCTGTGAAATCCTAAAGGTACTCATTGGTTTTAGGGCCCCTTTGCATCTTGGCTGCAAAAAGTGTCACACATGTGGTATCGCCGTACTCAGGAGAAGTAGGGCAATGTGTTTGGGGTGTATTTTTACATATACCCATACTGTGTGTGAGAAATATCACTGTAAACGACAACTTTTAAATTTTTTATTCAAAGTTGTCAATTTACAGAGATATTTCTCACACAAAGTATGGGTATATGTAAAAATACACCCCAAAACACATTGCCCTACTTCTCCTGAGTACGGTGATACCACATGAGTGACACTTTTTGCAGCCCGGGTGCGCAAAGGGGCCCAAATTCCAACGAGTACCTTTAGGTTTTATATGGCTGCTCACAATTTAGCCCCACCCAAAATGCCAGAACAGTACAAACACCTCACAAATGACCCCATTTTGGAAAGAAGACACCCCAAGGTATTCGCTGAGGGGCATAGTGAGTCCATGAAAATTTAACTTTTGTCAAAAGTTAGCAGAAAGGTAGACTTTATGAGAAAAACAATAAAAAATCAATTTCCGCTAACTTGTGCCAAAAAAATCTTCTATGAACTCGCCATGCCCTCACAGAATACCTTGGGGTGTCTTCTTTCCAAAATGGGGTCACATGTGGGGTATTTATACTGCCCTGGCATTTTAGGGGCCCTAAAGCGTGAGAAGAAAAATGCGTAAAATGCCCTCCTAAAAGGTACTCATTGGTTTTAGGGCCCTTTGCGCATCTTGGCTGCAAAAAGTGTCACTCATGTGGTATCGCCGTACTCAGGAGAAGTAGGGCAATGTGTTTGGGGTGTATTTTACATATACCCATACTTTGTGTGAGAAATATCTCTGTAAATTGACAACTTTGAATAAAAAATGTAAAAAGTTGTCGTTTACAGCAATATTTCTCACACGCAGCATGGGTATATGTAAAAATACACCCCAAAACACATTGCCCTACTTCTCCTGAGTTCGGCGATACCACATGAGTGGCACTTTTTGCAGCCAAGGTGCGCAAAGGGCCCTAAAACCAATGAGTACCTTTAGGATTTCACAGGCCATTTTTACGCATTTGGATTCTCACGCTTTAGGGGCCCCTAAAATGCCAGGGCAGTATAAATACCCCACATGTGACCCCATTTTGGAAAGAAGACACCCCAAGGTATTCCGTGAGGGGCATGGCGAGTTCACAGAATTTTTATTTTTTGGCACAAGTTAGCGGAAATTGATATATATTTATTTTTTTATTTTGTTTTTTACAAAGTCTCATATTCCACTAACTTGTGACAAAAATAAAATTTTACATGAACTCACCATACCCCTCACGGAATACCTTGGGGTGTCTTCTTCCAAAATGGGGTCACATGTGGGGTATTTATACTGTCCTGGCATTTTAGGGGCCCCTAAAGCGTGAGAAGAAGTCTGGAATCCAAATGCGTAAAAATGCCCTGTGAAATCTCTAAAGGTACTCATTGGTTTTAGGGCCTTTTGCACTCAGGCTGCAAAAAGTGGCACACATGTGGTATCGCCGACTCAGAGAGTAGGGCAATGTGCTTTGGGGTGTATTTTTATATATACCTATACTGTGTGTGAAAAATATCTCTGTAAACGACAACTTTTAAAAAATTTTATACAAAGTTGTCAGTTTACAGAGATATTTCTCTCACTCCAACATGGGTATATGTAAAAATACACCCCAAAACACATTGCCCTACTTCTCCTGAGTACGGCGATACCACATAAGTGACACTTTTTGCAGCCTGGGTGCAAAGGGCCCAAATTCCAACGAGTACCTTTAGGTTTTACATGGCGGCTCACAATTTAGCCCCACCCAAAATGCCAGAACAGTAAACACACCCCACAAATGACCCCTTTTCGGAAAGTAGACACCCCAAGGTATTCACTGAGGGGCATAGTGAGTCCGTCTGAGATTTCTTTTTTTTGCCAGAAGTTAGCAGAAATTGAAACTTTTTTTTTTTTTTCTCAGAAAGTGTCATTTTCCGCTAACTTGTGAAAAAAATGAAATGATACATGAACTCACCATGCCCTCCGCGAATACTTTGGGGTGTCTTCTTTCTAAAATGGTGTGATTTGGGGGTATTTATACTTTCCTGACATTCTATCACCTGAAGAAACATGACAGGTGCTCAGAAAGTCAGAGCTGCTTCAAAATGCAGAAATTCACTTTTTTGCACCATAGTTTGTAAACGCTATAACTTTTACCCAAACCAATAAATATACACTTATTGGACTTTTTTTATCAAAGACATGTAGAACAATAAATTTAGAGAAAAATTTATATAGAAATGTAGTTTTTTTGAAAAATTTTACAACAGAAAGTGAAAAATTTCATTTTTTTGCAAAAATGTCGTTAAATTTGTATTAATGGCAAAAAAAGTAAAAATGTCAGCAACAATGAAATACCACCAAATGAAAGCTCTATTAGTGAGAAGAAAAGGAGGTAAAATTCATTTGGGTGGTAAGTTGCATGACGGAGCAATAAACGGTGAAAGTAGTGTAGTGCGGAATTGTAAAAAGTGGCCTGGTCATTAAGGGTGTTTAAGCTAGGGGGGCTTAAGTGGTTAAGTAGCTGAAAGACTGCTATAGGAAAAAGGGAGGACAACCCCAGTCTATATGCCTGTAACGGATCAACGGGTGTGGACCCGCTATGCCACTTAGGCTACGTTCACACGACGACAATTGTCGCGCGACAAAAAGTCGCTGCGACAATTTGAGAACCACTACACTGCAACATTTGTAGCGCGACATTGATGTCACATTAATGTCGCAGCGACAATTCTTATAATGGGAGTCTATGGTGGTGTCGCACGTGCAACATGCAACATGTTGCGACTGCGACACAACAGTCGCAAAAAATCCATCCCGGATGGATTTTCTCCGACTTTCGTGTCGCAGTCGCAGCATGTCGCATGTCGCACTGCGACACCATAGACTCCCATTATAAAAATTGTCGCGCGACAATAGTGCGACTTTTTGTCGCGCGACAATTGTCGTCGTGTGAACGTACCCTTACCGGTTTGGCTTTGGGCCAAACTTGGGAGTGGAGTCTAATGCCTTGTTTCCACTGAGCGGATCGGTTCGGGTCGGCAGAGTCTGAAAGATTTATAATGGTCCGGTCTATTTAGGTGAGCGTTTCCACTACAACTCGAGCCGCCGGGTCCATACGTGGTTTAGAAAAAAATGCATAAAATCTGTACTGATCGCGGCGTGGTGTTTATGTTGCGCTTACGTTTGACGTAATTCAGGCCGCCAATCAAGAGAATGTATTGTGTGACGCAAGTAGCTCCGCCCTAACCGAACCGTTCCATTTTTCTATGGCCCTACATCTGAAGCAGGACCCTGAATGGTGCGGTACGGTTCACTTGTATGGATCGATTTCATAGTGGAAACACCCAAAATAGCAAACCGTACCGTACCGACCCGAACCGATCCGCTCAGTGGAAACGAGGCATATGTGTCCCCTGGTTTTCACCCTTTATCCCGCTCCAGGATGCGGAAGCTGGACTCAGCTGCAGGGGAGACACCAGGTCGCTACCGCAAGAGTGGTCCCAGTTAAGTGGCAGCTGGCCGGGCAGGCCAGAAAGCCCCATAGCTAGCACCGGGGAACAGGCAATATAGCAGACAGCCACAGGATAATGCTGAGCTGAACAAGCGGTATAGCAGAGCTAGTGCTGTGAGAACAGCAGAGCTGAGTTAGTCCAGGTGGAGCTGGTGTAACGATCTGCACAGCAGACAGAGGCGTGGTCGACAGTCTGGGTCTTTAACTTGAGAGCAGCGAGGTACAAGAGGATCAAGCAGAGACGAGGTCAGGATACAGGCAGAGGTCATAAGCAGGATATCGAATGCAGGAACAACAGGAGCCTTAGCTGTAGGAAGTACAATATTGCTTAGGCATTGCAGGAAGAGGGAAGCACCCTTATAAAGGTGGTGCCTGGCCAGGATTGAGAGAGGGCGGAATCAGGGGCGTGCATTAACCCTTAAGGTACCAGGACGCCTGCGGCTCCTACAAGATATAACAGAAGCTGTCGTAGCCTGCGACAGCGCAGGAAAGCGGGTCCGGAGCCTGCAGCGAAGAGGAGGAGCCCCGCGTGCAGCTCGACTGAGGTACGTAGTCGGACGCACTGCACGCTGGCGGCTGCCAACTGCCATTGTTACAATGCCCTATTAAACATACAGTATAAATCTCGAAGAGAAGCATTGTCTCACTTGGTCCCTACAAATGACATACAGTTCCAGATAATACAAAAAAAAACAACTATACGAGTATATAGAAAAACAATTTTATCGATACATATAAAAATTAATATGCAAAAATGGTCAGCACAATAATTAAAACCTTTAAGACCAACAGAAAGTGGTTGGTAACATTACAATCCCAAGGGACAGGGCCGGATTAACATAGGGGCGGATGGAGCTGCTGCTCCAGGCCCCTGTGTGAAGATAGGCCCAGCCCCAGCCGCCCAGAAAAAAACTTTCTTTTAATTTTATATAACGCGCTTTAAGCACCAGCCTGCCGCGGGTGGGTCGGCGTGTGCCTCATATCCATCCCCGCTGCGCCATAATCATTATTAGTAATTATTCACCCTCCTGGGCTGGCTGCGCTGCACACGGCCCGGCCCGGGTCACATGATAATTGGGGCGTGGCCGACCGGCCGTGGCGAGGCGAGTGGCGCCGCAGGGACTGTCTCTCACAGCAGCAGCCTCAGCCAGAGAGAGGCCCACGTGACTGCCTGCTGCTGTGTGTCGGAGTCCTGACTGAGGAGGAGCTGAGACTGTGAGTGTGACTTGCTTACCCTCACAGAAACTGAGTCGCTTGGAGCAGGTGGGGGTGCCGTGTTGGGGGGTTTAAATCAAGCATGACATGAATGATGTTGGAGGTGGGTCATATTGGCTGACATGCTGGACATGATTTGGGGGGGTGATATTGGCTGTCATGCTGGACATGATGGGGGAGTGATATTGGCTGACATGCTGGACATGATGGGGGTGGGGTGGTGATATTGGCTGACATGCTGGACATGATGGGGGTGGGGTGGTGATATTCGCTGACATGATGGGGGGTGATATTGACTGACATGCTGGACATGATGGGGGTGGGGTGGTGATATTCGCTGACATGCTGGACATGATGGGGGTGGGTGATATTGGCTGACATGCTGGACATGATGGGGGTGGGGTGGTGATATTCGCTGACATGCTGGACATGATGGGGGTGATATTGGCTGACATGCTGGACATGATGGGGGTGGGGTGGTGATATTGGCTGACATGCTGGACATGATGGGGGTGGGGTGGTGATATTCGCTGACATGATGGGGGGTGATATTGACTGACATGCTGGACATGATGGGGGTGGGGTGGTGATATTCGCTGACATGCTGGACATGATGGGGGTGGGGTAGTGATATTGGCTGACATGCTGGACATGATGGGGGTGGGGTGGTGATATTCGCTGACATGATGGGGGGTGATATTGACTGACATGCTGGACATGATGGGGGTGGGGTGGTGATATTGGCTGACATGCTGGACATGATGGGCGGTGATATTGGCTGACATGCTGGACATGATGGGGGTGGGGTGGTGATATTGGCTGACATGCTGGACATGATGGGGGTGGGGTAGTGATATTGGCTGACATGCTGGACATGATGGGGGTGGGGTGGTGATATTCGCTGACATGATGGGGGGTGATATTGACTGACATGCTGGACATGATGGGGGGTGATATTGGCTGACATGCTGGACATGATGGGGGTGGGGTAGTGATATTGGCTGACATGCTGGACATGATGGGGGTGGGGTGGTGATATTCGGCTGACATGATGGGGGGGTGATATTGACTGACATGCTGGACATGATGGGGGTGGGGTGGTGATATTGGCTGACATGCTGGACATGATGGGCGGTGATATTGGCTGACATGCTGGACATGATGGGGTGGGGTGGTGATATTGGCTGACATGCTGGACATGATGGGGGTGGGGTGATATTGGCTGACATGCTGGACATGATGGGGGTGGGGTGGTGATATTGGCTGACATGCTGGACATGATGGGGGTGGGGTGGTGATATTCGCTGACATGATGGGGGGTGATATTGGCTGACATGCTGGACATGATGGGGGTGGGGTGGTGATATTCGCTGACATGCTGGACATGATGGGGGTGGGTAGTGATATTGGCTGACATGCTGGACATGATGGGGGTGGGGTGGTGATATTCGCTGACATGATGGGGGGGTGATATTGACTGACATGCTGGACATAATGGGGGTGGGGTGGTGATATTGGCTGACATGCTGGACATGATGGGCGGTGATATTGGCTGACATGCTGGACATGATGGGGGTGGGGTGGTGATATTGGCTGACATGCTGGACATGATGGGGGTGGGGTAGTGATATTGGCTGACATGCTGGACATGATGGGGGGTGGGGTGGTGATATTCGCTGACATGATGGGGGGTGATATTGACTGACATGCTGGACATGATGGGGGTGGGGTGGTGATATTGGCTGACATGCTGGACATGATGGGGGGTGATATTGGCTGACATGCTGGACATGATGGGGGTGGGGTGGTGATATTGGCTGACATGCTGGACATGATGGGGGGTGGGGTGGTGATATTCGCTGACATGATGGGGGGGTGATATTGACTGACATGCTGGACATGATGGGGGGTGATATTGACTGACATGCTGGACATGATGGGGGTGGGGTGGTGATATTCGACTGACATGCTGGACATGATGGGGGTGGGGTGGTGATATTGGCTGACATGCTGGACATGATGGGGGGTGATATTGGCTGACATGCTGGACATGATGGGGGTGGGGTGGTGATATTGGCTGACATGCTGGACATGATGGGGGTTGGGATATTGGACATGATGGGGGTGATATTGACTGACATGCTGGACATGATGGGGGGTGATATTGACTGACATGCTGGACATGATGGGGGTGGGGTGGTGATATTGGCTGACATGCTGGACATGATGGGGGGTGGGTGATATTCGCTGACATGATGGGGTGATATTGACTGACATGCTGGACATGATGGGGGTGATATTGACTGACATGCTGGACATGATGGAGATGGGGTGGTGATATTGGCTGACATGCTGGACATGATGGGGGTGATGTGGCTGACATGCTGGACATGATGGGAGTGGGGTGGTGATATTGGCTGACATGCTGGACATGATGGGGGTGGGGTGGTGATATTGGCTGACATGCTGGACATGATGGGGGTGGGGTGGTGATATTCGCTGACATGATGGGGGTGATATTGACTGACATGCTGGACATGATGGGGGTGGGGTGGTGATATTAGCTGACATGCTGGACATGATGGGGGTGGGGTAGTGATATTGGCTGACATGCTGGACATGATGGGGGTGGGGTGGTGATATTCGCTGACATGATGGGGGGGTGATATTGACTGACATGCTGGACATGATGGGGGTGGGGTGGTGATATTGGCTGACATGCTGGACATGATGGGCGGTGATATTGGCTGACATGCTGGACATGATGGGGGTGGGGTGGTGATATTGGCTGACATGCTGGACATGATGGGGGTGGGGTGGTGATATTGGCTGACATGCTGGACATGATGGGGGTGGGGTGGTGATATTCGCTGACATGATGGGGGGGTGATATTGACTGACATGCTGGACATGATGGGGGTGGGGTGGTGATATTGGCTGACATGCTGGACATGATGGGGGTGATATTGGCTGACATGCTGGACATGATGAGGGTGGGGTGGTGATATTGGCTGACATGCTGGACATGATGGGGGTGGGGTGGTGATATTCGCTGACATGATGGGGGGTGATATTGACTGACATGCTGGACATGATGGGGGGTGATATTGACTGACATGCTGGACATGATGGGGGTGGGGTGGTGATATTCGCTGACATGCTGGACATGATGGGGGTGATATTGGCTGACATGCTGGACATGATGGGGGTGGGGTGGTGATATTGGCTGACATGCTGGACATGATGGGGGTGGTGATATTGGCTGACATGCTGGACATGATGGGGGTGGGGTGGTGATATTGGCTGACATGCTGGACATGATGGGGGTGGGGTGGTGATATTCGCTGACATGATGGGGGGTGATATTGACTGACATGCTGGACATGATGGGGGGTGGGGTGGTGATATTGGCTGACATGCTGGACATGATGGGGGTGGGGTAGTGATATTGGCTGACATGCTGGACATGATGGGGGTGGGGTGGTGATATTCGCTGACATGATGGGGGGGTGATATTGACTGACATGCTGGACATAATGGGGGTGGGGTGGTGATATTGGCTGACATGCTGGACATGATGGGGGGTGATATTGGCTGACATGCTGGACATGATGGGGGTGGGGTGGTGATATTGGCTGACATGCTGGACATGATGGGGGGTGGGGTGGTGATATTGGCTGACATGCTGGACATGATGGGGGTGGGGTGGTGATATTCGCTGACATGATGGGGGGTGATATTGACTGACATGCTGGACATGATGGGGGTGGGGTGGTGATATTGGCTGACATGCTGGACATGATGGGGGTGATATTGGCTGACATGCTGGACATGATGAGGGTGGGGTGGTGATATTCGCTGACATGATGGGGGTGGGGTGGTGATATTGGCTGACATGCTGGACATGATGGGGGTGGGGTGGTGATATTGGCTGACATGCTGGACATGATGGGGGTGGGGTGGTGATATTGGCTGACATGCTGGACATGATGGGCGGTGATATTGGCTGACATGCTGGACATGATGGGGGTGGGGTGGTGATATTGGCTGACATGCTGGACATGATGGGCGGTGATATTGGCTGACATGCTGGACATGATGGGGGTGGGGTGGTGATATTGGCTGACATGCTGGACATGATGGGGGTGGGGTAGTGATATTGACTGACATGCTGGACATGATGGGGGTGGGGTGGTGATATTCGCTGACATGATGGGGGGGTGATATTGACTGACATGCTGGACATGATGGGGGGTGGGGTGGTGATATTGGCTGACATGCTGGACATGATGGGCGGTGATATTGGCTGACATGCTGGACATGATGGGGGGTGGGGTGGTGATATTGACTGACATGCTGGACATGATGGGGGGTGGGGTGGTGATATTCACTGACATAAAAAAAAGGCCCATTAAAATCTTCAGCACCAGGCCCATGATGCTCTTAATCCGGCTCTGCCAAGGGACATCAGGAACCATTAATCCATGAAATAAAGTGTGATATATATCTCTAACTCTCAAGAGCTGTAGTAAAAGGCTCTTATACATATCATGATGATAAGTAAGAATATAGAAACTTAACTTAAAAAATATGAATTCATGAATCATAAAGTACAAGTGCAATTACAAAACAGACAAAAAGGTCAGGATAGTGAAGTGCATGAAAAACACCAGCGAGTTATAGATTCAAAAAGGTCAAAGCCAGAAAAATATACAGACTAAACCCATAATTGAGAGACAAGGAGGAGCGCGTAGCTACCAAACTACAAGTTACCCAGAAGTGCATTTCACGGTCAGCTTTCTCACTTAGGAACGACTCTATGACCCAGAATGGAATGCCACTCATCTAAATGGCCAATTAAATTTTCTTTCAGATCCTGTACGAATTCCATTGGTAAATAAGCTGCCGATCACCTGATGAATGAGAAAAATGCTCTTTCATGAATCACATGAAATCCTTGTTTCTAGGCAGCAGATTGTGCTGTGTTAACAGAGATCTGCTGCCCCGAAACAATGAACATTAGCAGTAGCCATCACTTGTCCCCACACACACAGTAGTTGCCTGCTCGCTCGGCACCATAATGAACAGATAGTCTCCGATACAGGAAGTAACTTTTTAAGATGACCTCTAGAATGAAGTCCTGCCCAGCCCAACCAACCCTGACTTCACATGTCAACCAAAGGTTTCAAACGCTTAGCATTTAGATGGAAAAGAGTGGTAGCCTATAGCATTAGGATAATCAGGGTATCGTTGCCATCTTTTGCGAAAATGACAAGAAAATATGTTCTTGTCGGTAAAAATGAAATGTGTTTTTAAAAGATATATGTATAGATAAACCTAACAGCCTAACTAGCATTCATCTCTGTAATACTGATACCATACTATCCTACAAAGCTATTCATAGGGCTAATGCTCCCAGCAGTAACAGCTGCTTTATTGAAGCTGTCAATCATCTTTTACATATATGTGCTTATACAAGCATAGGGTATTAACAGAAATTGAGCATGAAGTTGTGGGTCCTCTACTCCCTATTACAGACTTTGCCCGGAGGCTAAGGACCATCAGGATGCGTCTCAGTTCTGACACCAATGATACACTGATGCCAGAAACAGTTATCGTCTGTCCAAAGCCTAAAGTTGGCCATACACTTCAGAAAGCTATTGGCTGAATGTTCTTTTGGCCAACAGCCATTTCTTCTGTCCCTCAGCTCAGATAAGTGGTGTGTGTCCAGGCATGTTGAAAGTCAACATATTTGGCTCTTCTTTCTCCTAACATTTGCTTTTGGGGGAGAGTCAGGACACTGCCATACATGACGGATGGTCGGCTGGTCCTTTCAAAAATCTGTGGCGTCAACCAACATTGAGCTAATGTGTATGGCCAGCTTTATCCTTAGGGTATGTTCACATGGAAAAAGAAAGTATTGGAAAAATCTGACTTGTATTTTCCATCAGAATCCATGCCAGAAATAAAAAAGGCTCAGATTTCTGAGGTGGTTTTGCAGTTTGCCTTCTGGCCATATGAATGACAGTGCAGATATATGATGCGCATGTTATGGTGAGAAACTCCATACACAAGATCCATCAAGTGAACAAGAACTTAGAGTAGTTTGAAGATGATAAAATTTCACATTTACCCTGGGAACACACCTGAGCGTTTTTTAGCACGTTCAAACGCGCTGAAAAACGCTCAACATGTGAAAAGCCATGCATCCCTATGGGCATGGTTCACATTTGGGCGTTTTACAGCACGTTTGAACGCGCTGTAAAACGCCCAACGCCCAAACAAGTACATGAGCTTCTTTTGGGCGTTTTAACGCGCCTATGGACAATGTTGCCATAGGGGAGAATCACTGAATCGCGCGTATGACGCGCGTTTCTTAGTTACAAAAACGCGCATCCAAAAACGCGCTTAAAACGCGCGTCATACGCGCGATTCAGAAACGCCTAGGTGTGTCCCCAGCCTTAAAGCCCAACCAGATATTCTATAATTTGCCCTGAACCATTTATAGGTATCAACTGCCTCGTTGTACTGTTTATGGTGGTACAATTTTTCATTAATCCATAGAGTAGACGTTTCCAAATTTATACCGACTGTTGCCAGGATTTCAGTAATTCATTCCAGTTAATACACATATACACATCTACTCCCTGCAAGGTACAAGAGTCTTTTTAGTATATTTTTTAATTATGGTTCATTTTATAAGTCTAACTTGGAACAGTTGTTAAAGTACAGATTTCCCATAAGAAATACAAAAGAAATGTAAGATGAATTTAGAATCCTTACAAAGATCTCTGTGACCTGTTGGTAAGAGCCAATAACATGCAAATTAATTGAAAGTGTGTCAAGTGGGCGACCTTTGTCAAGACTGCAAATGGAAGAACACAGTGAACTCTTTGCTAAAAAAGAACCATTAGAATCTCGCTGATTGCCATATCCATGGAGCACTTCTTATACTGTATATTATTATCAAATGCAAGTAATATGATGTAGAATCGATTACAGGATGTTCAAAACTTTAAAAAAAATCTAAAACTTTTTTGCCATCCACGTGACATATAGGGCTAACAGAGTGTGAATTTGACCCCATGTTTTATGTTGAGAATTTTTATGCTATTATTGTAGTTCCTAAATGATCTACTACTCTATAAGGGTATGGCTAGACTGTGCAGCCAAGCCGTGACCACCCACAGCAGCCCTTTTTTAACGCATCATCTTTGCGTTCAGGATAAATTGCAGCATGTTCTATATTGTACGTTTTTCATGCAGCTCTGGCTCCATAGAAGTGAATAAGACTTGCGTAAGAAACAGAAGCATCCGGATCCAATGTGTTTTTCACTGATGGTTCCTAGGAGATGTAGCTTGTTATTCTTGAACTCTTCTTCACAAGTGTGAAAAACGCAAAACTCATTGAATTCACCCAGAAAAACACACACACTGAATGCAATCGCAGACAAAACTGATTGAACTTCCATGCAAAACCATCAGTTTATCCATTTAAATATTATTTTTATTAAATTTTGTCAGTTAATACAAACATTAGTAGGTCATGAAAATTCGCATTTCTTTTGCTGCGAATAATATACATGGATATCATACACAGTTGTTTTCATTGTGATTTATCTTTAGATATGCGTGTAAACACAGCTTATAAGGCAGTTTTTCCATGAACAGATCTTGACACAATCCATATTGCTCGTGTGAAAGAGGCCTAAGGGTGTGCACTCCCCTTGGGTTCCTAAAGGGCCAGTGCACGAACTGCTAAATCCTTCCGCAGCCAATGGCTGAGGGTCTCTGGCTATTTCCCTCTTGCTGGAGAGGGTGCTTGAGATTTATTTTCCCTACTGACCAGCAAAGGTGTTCTGATAGTTTAGAGCTACTGTGCTTTACCTTTGTTAATCCTGCCTGTATCATTGCCATGTTTCAATTGTGTGCCATCTTATGTGCCCCTGCAATTTTAAGTCAATTTTCAGTTCATATTTAAGTACCCCAGTCTGCCTGCCTCATATTTGCCCCATCAATACTCATCAATACAAACTTAACTGTGCACTGTCTGGATCTCAAAGAAACAGCTTTCTAGTTTTGGTGACTGTTCAGACCATACCTGCAGTTTTATTTTGCATTTTGCAGTGGTCAGCTGCCAACTACTTCCTATTCCGGGATGTGGCAATCTGGTTGCTTCTCTGCAGCGAAGTCCAGATCCCTGTATAGGGGTTAAAGAGTGAATACCAGGGTACTGCCAGCCTTACACCCTTATGGTTTACCCCAAAGCCAAACCCATTAGTTAGCACAGTGGCTTCACACTCACTGATCCGTAACAAGGGGTGAATTCTGCAGCACAACTGCAGCAACATGTGCAACAAGGAATATTTGCACTGCAGATTACATCCTATGTAGACCTACTTAAAAGTGATACTTTCCCAGTGATTTTTCTCCATTCTACAAGCCCTGTAAGTGTTATGTTGTTTGGAGGCATTTTGTTATGGCATATGCTTCATCATAACTTAGTTGCAGCATCCGGCAGTCTGTTCTGCTGAACTGATATCTACACCATACACTGACTGGTATAGATTGAAGTCTTCTTCCACGCCAGAAAACTGGAATAGAAGATGTGGCGGGGCTGCCGGTCCCACCCCCTCCGCACCCTTACCACTGCCCCTTTTCAAGAAAGTGGCAAGGCTGGTGGAGAAATGCCACTTTTTGTGCAAGTGCCTTTGAAAAAGTCCCAAACATTCAGTTTGCAACTTTTTCACAACACAAAAGTGGCTCATTTATTGTTAACTTTGGCACCTCCTTAAATCTGCTTGCAGCGGTATTTGTCTGACCAAATACCAGCACCAATTCCGCAAACAGGCCAGATCCCCTCCGAATCCCATTCTAGTCAATGGGAATGGTGGTGCTCAGGCATGACAAGCGGAGAGACAGATCCGTTCTTGCAATGCATTTGTAAGATGGCTTCCGTTTACATGCAGATTGATGGATCCGGTAGGCAGTTCCGGCGACGGAACTGCTTGCCGGATCACTCTGCTGCAAGTGTGAAAGTACCCTTACCTGAGAGATATTCACAGTATTTTACCTGAATGTAACCGATTTATGAAGTCAAAGTAGTTTTGCTGAAGCCCACTTTTGATGTCATAGCAGCTTATCTAATGAAGTCACATCAGATGACCTGACAGACTGGTGACATCACAGAAGAGGCAGACACTAACAACAGAGATCCCTTGTGCACCTTAATTTCCAACTAGTTTGGTGACAGAGTGGTAACCACAGACCACCTCATTTATTGCTCTGCATGAAATAGCCCCTTACGTGTGATCTCACAGGAACCACAAATTATTGCCTGCAGTGTTCGTATCCAGCTATACAGGTAAATCAAGGGGTAAATCATTTATGCTTATATGTATGTGGAAGTACAGACAGACATCTAAAGGTAAAAAGGAGCCAACTTTGCAATAGATCTTCTTGACTTGAATCTATGTATCTACAATTAAAAATCAAGCACTTTTGCTTTGGACCTCATTAAAATGCCATATTATTTTGTTTAAACCATTCCTACATAGACCCATGTGTCTCCATGGTAACAGACAGCAAACTCTGTGTAGTCTGACCCCCACAGTCATATTCCCTTCTGTTTGTCTCCTACATAAATTTGGCAGATAAGAATGGAGCAATAGACTGCAGGTAAAGATTGCAGATTTTGTTTGCTGCCTGTTACCATAGATGTGCCAAGAACTTTATGGGAGCTGTGTATGCAAAATGGTAGGTCTAATGAAGACTTATTGCAAAGTTGTTTCATTTTTCATTTAAGATATATGGAGATAATTTTAAAAAATGCTGCAAAGGTGTACATGGCACATAATGAAGGAGGAAACAGGACGCAATGTACTGCAATGAAACCCTTCAGCAATCATTTTTGATTTGCAATATGTCTCAACACAATAACATCACTTTTTGATATTTCTGAGAATTATTGCTAAAGGAAAAATCAGATTTAATCTTCTGCCCAAATCATGTTCTCAAGTCATGGATAACAGATAACAAGCGGAGGTAGTCTTGGCGAGGAGCCATAAGAGGTCCCATGTGTCCAAAGTGAATGGAGTGACGTTAAAATGGTGCTGGCCATATGATTGACCACACCAGGGTGTCTAGATGGGGTGCCATCAAAGGCAATGGAGCAGGGTCATTTTGGCAGGAAGAGGTAGAAGAGGGAATACCCATGGTTAAATTGGGTGGGAAGGAGGTTTAGAAATGGGAACTCAGGACAGGTCCAGAACTTATAAAACAGCATAAGAGGCACGACTCTGACACAAGAAAACAGTTCTCCATTATAAGAGTGTTATTAATATTAATGTGTTAATAAATCCTACAACTGGATTTGATCATTCATTAACCTCACTAATCAAGGGCATACACAGATCTCATAGGGGACAATAGAAAAACTTAGACTGGGCCCCCCTAACTCATCTACTGTAGTACACATGTGTCAAACACTGCTAGACAATGTAGAAAGCAAAGCTCGACCCTCAGGTTTCTGGCAAAGTTAGTCAGAGCTGAAGTTAGTCAGAGCTGACATCACTTCTTCTTCACCCAGGCAGCCTATTTGAGTGGAGCTCTCCCTGCCCTGCACTGAATAACTCAGGGCAAGGGCTTTTTTAGCAGATCCGGTGATGTAACGGGTCTCACCATGGAAATGCTAGGCGGAGGCTTCTGCCTAGCATTGAGCCCGGTGATGTCATCGACACTAATGGGTGGGCTTTAGCGCTGCCCTAGCCTGTAAAACAGCCTAGGGCAGCTTTAACAACCTATTAGTGCCGGTGACGTTACCAGTAACACTGCTAGGTGGAAGCCGAAAACTGCCTAGCAGTGTAAAAATATAGACACAACAGCTCTTGCCCTTGATATGATCTGATGCTCCACTCAGAGGGGCTGTCCGGGTGAAGAAGGGTATATGTCCGGGTTCAGCTCTGAACCGGTACAACTTCTTTAAGTAGGAAAAATATTATTTGAAAAAACTGTAATAAAAAGTCACTCTCCACCTCACCCACTTTACAGGTGCTTCATTAATATGGTGCTCATTCAGAGCACCATATTTCTCAATGTATTCCCATGAAACAACTAGCACAAATACATGGATAAATCTTTTCCCCTTGCACAGTGTATTATAAAACTGCCTGCAGTCACTACTAGGGGGGCTCGGTGCATGGGAAATTATACAGTTGCTATTGATATTAATGGAAGCTATATTTGCACTGTGCTCCCCCTAGTGGTAGCATTCATAAAATACAGTGTATGTCGGGAATGAAAAAGTCCAACTTCTTTTTCCTTTTCCACATTGTGCTATGATTGAATTTTCAAAAGATGTACAGAATAAGGCTACATGCACACGACCGCTGCCTGCCTCCGAGTCCGCTCCTCCTTGAAATTTTGCGTCCGTCAAAAAAAACGGATGACGGACCGTTTTTTTTGACGGATCCGATTTTCATGGCAGATCCATTGTAAAAATGCCTATCCTTGTCCGCAAACGTGAAAAAAATAGGACATGCACTATTTTTTTGACGGAATGAAAACACGGATCACGGATGCGGAACAAAAACGGTTGACCATCCGCATTTTTTGACGGACCTATTGAAATGAATGGGGAAGCATCCTATCCGTGAAAAAAAACGGAACGGACACGGAAACAAACAACGGTCGTGTGCATGGGGCCTAATAAGAACAAAGACCAAGGACAGATATCAAATGAGTCTAAATCTGAGATTACACAGCAAAGGTCTTCAGTACTAAAAGGAAAGATTTCACACCTGGAAAAATTTGGAGAAGAAAGCAAGCGAGTAAAATGGAATAGATTCAAATATAAATGTGGTATATGTGATCCTAACGTGATAGAAGGCGAACCTACTGTATATTTACTACTCCACGCTACTTCATAAAACACTCAGCTCTTCTGCCAATACACAGCTCTACTTATCTGTTTTTTCACATTCATAGAAGTGTATGGGCAGATCCAGTGAATAAAAACAACAGAATTTCTATATGGCCATGCTTGCAGTTTTCCCTGCTTTAGCTCAGGCAATGTTCACACCATATGGATTTACTTATGGCAAATAAGCTAATCTTTGTCTTTTCCATGCAGAAACCACAGCAAAAATTAACATTTTGTGGATTTTAAATTTTTCATCATTCTGCGCTGCCGTACAAAGCATGATTGGAGCAGAATATACCCTTTTTGCCAAGATTTGAGTACAGAATCCGCACCTAAATCCTCACAACATCCTGCGCATGTGAACATTGCCATGACACTTCCTAGAGTTCATATCACTAGAGCAAAACCTTTACCCTGGGAACACACCTGAGCATTTTTCAGCGCGTTCATACGCGCTGAAAAACGCACAACATGTGAAAAGCCATGCATGGTTCACATGTCGGCGTTTTACAGCGCGGACGACCGCGCTGTAAAACGCCCTACACGATCGCGTCGGCTGCCGTGACTATCGCGCGGCAGCACGCGTGATCCAACCCATATTCTATTATGGGAGCGCGCATATGACGCGCGCTTCCATAAAACAGCCACTTCGCGGCAGAAGTGCGCGTCATATGCGCGCCCTGGGAACACGCGAAGTGTGAACCCAGCGTTACAGACACTGAACAAGCATGGCATGCTAAAAAATGGATGCAGATTACATGTATAGCTTATACTACGTTCATACTTAATGTTAGGGAATTGGGTGGATGGATCAAACACGCAGGGATAATATGTTGGTCAAACAGGGACTGTTGCTGGTCTGGGATTTGGCTGGTTTGGTGAGTGGCACAATAGGCAAATTATTGCTGTTGTGGCCTGCTATCTCAAAAAATGTATCTTTTGTGTCAGAAGTACATAAAGGGGCCACATGAGGCCAATAGTTGACCACTATATACATTTTACCTAATAATTAAAGTTATATTTACCTTTAACCCTTGCATCCTGAAACTACATATGAAGAGTGCCTCCTGGTGCAGCAGGTGACCGGAAGTTGGATCGAACAAACTGATAAAAGAGGAGAGACAAATGGTCATGAGGCATTACCGGAGAGACACAAGAAGAAAGCCCTTTGGAGGGCCCAAGCAGCTGTCTGTTGGCCATAGTGTATATTAACTGTACCAGTATTGTAACATTAACTATGATTGTCGCAGCAGTTGATATAAAGAAGGATGTATATATGTGTGTATGTATGTTCCACGATCACTCAAAAACGCAACCATCGATTTCAAAGAAACTTGGTATACACATTCCTTGCTACCTGGAAAGAAATTTCTTGTGGCGGTCACAGCTCACTAGGACGTACCGTTGCGGAGATATTCCATACACATAGTTTTGCTCCAGGTTTCCATAACAACCCAGCCAATTTTCTTCACTCCTGTAGGTCAGCTTTAGGCTACTTATTAGACAATAAGTCGAATGACAAACAGGGCACAACTACACTGCTACATGTGTCGCGCGACAATTTTTATAATGATAGTCTATGATGTTGCACTGCGACATATGACATGCTGTGACTGCGACACAACAGACACAGAAAAATCCATCTTGGGTGGATTTTTTGCAACTGTTGTGTTACAGTCGCAGCATGTCACATGTTGCAGTGCGACACCATAGCCTATCATTATAAAAATTGTTGAGATAAAATGTCGCGCGACACATGTCGTCGTGTAGCCCTAGCATTAAAGGGGCAAGGCGCTATGAAGGTCACTATGAAAGGGTCGGGCACTGTGGAGGTCACTGTTGAAGAGGCATTCATTGTGGATGTTACCTTTAAGGGGGAAGGCCGCTGTGGAGGTCACTGTTAAAGGGGTTGTCCGGGTTCAGAAATGAACCCGGACATACCTCCATTTTCACCCAGGCAGCCCCCCTGACTTGAGCATCGGAGTAGTTCATGCTCCGATGCTCTCCTTTGCCCTGCTCTAAATCACGCAGGGCAAAGGCATTTTCTGAAGTTCCGGTGACAAACCGGGCTCTCCATGGGGTTGCCAGGAAGCCCAGTGACGTCACCTACACTGAAGGGTGGGCTTTAGCACTGCCCTAGCCTGTAAAATGGCTAGGGCAGCGCTAAAGCACAACCATCAGAGCCGGTGACAAGAGCCCTTGCCGTGCGCGATCTAGCACAGGGCAAGGAAGCACATTGGAGCATGAGATGCTCCTATGCTAACATCAGGGGTGCTGCCTGGGTGAAATTATGGGTATGTCCGGGTTCAGCTATGAACCCGGACAACCCCTTTAAGGCGGCAGGGGCCACTATTAAAGGGGCAACTGCTGTGGAGGTCACTGTTAAGGGGGCAGGCCCTGAGGAGGTCACTGTCAACTGAAACTCACTGTTAAAGGGGCCGGGTGCTGTGCAGGTCAAAGTTGAGGGGATGGGCTACTGTGGAGGTCCCATTTTAAAATGTTTCCCATTTTTAAAATGTTCAGTGTTAAGGGATGGGTGACTGTGGAGTTCACTGTTATAGGGGATACTGTCGATATCTTTTAATGACACACACAAACATTAAATTAAATAAATGAAAAATACCCGTGCAAAGCCGGGTCCTTCAGCTAGTTCTATATATAAAATAAGAGAATAACCAGGAATTTGGCAGCAGTTCAAATTGAAGCAGACGGTCGAGGCACAGTTATGGTATGTATCAACTAAAAGATTAAAGGGGATTAGTTTGTTCAGGGAGTGATAAACACATGTTTGATAAACAATTATTTAAATGAATGATGTAATAAACCACGCCCCTTTTACATCTGAAGTGAATAGGGGAGTGGCTACAGCTCTGAATAGAAAAAACGCTGGACTCATATCAACTACTGGACTCACATCAGCTCATTAGCATATGGATTAAAATAACTTTCTCTCCACAATAAAGCAACAGATCACCAAGTGAAAGGTGTCATTATATTCAGCAGAGTGAGCCCTACAAGCCGGCATGCCTGGTATATCAGTGATTTTCCTGGTGACAGGTGCCCTTTAAGCACGAGGAAATTCGTCTTTGCAGTAAATCAATTTTATCCTAAACTTCGGATTGAATTCCACTTTGAAGTCTTCGATTCACTCAACACTAGTGCATAGCTTCAGCCGGCAACTGGCCTCAACAATGGCATTTCTCCAAGCAGCACATGACATAGCAGTGAAAAATAAAAAGCTAGAAAACCCTACAAGGGGCGTATGGAAAGTTTTTTTGATCAGATTCACAAAAACAATTGTAGCATACTCCATCAGATGTCATATCATGGAACTTTCCTCCTCCACAGCTCAATTGTACTAGACTACAAAACTGTCTCAACTTTGCAGATAAAACCTCTTGCACACGACTGTATGCCCTCCAAGACATACGGTCCGTGAGTGGGCCATATGTCCCACAGCGGCATTGATCGTGCGCATATGAGTGCGGGACAATAGCCCCACGGGTGGCCCCACGTGCACAGCATCATTGTAATCTATGATGCTGTGTGCTCCCGTGCGCACGATCAATGCCGCTCCGGGACATATGGCCCGCTCACGGACCGTATGTCCGGAGAGTGAGAAATAGGAGCAAAAAGGATATATAAACCATAACCTTCAGCAGCAATTATTGCCTGCATGCAAACGCTTTCGGAATCTTAAATGCCTCAACCTTAATACATATTATCACTAGATCCCAATTCATTCGCGGTGAATAGCGTTAAAAAATGGCTATTTCCTGGCTGCAGATAGCCTGTATAGTGGTGTAGAACATTATGCCTTGCAATACCAGGCATAGGGAGTCTGCTGTGAAATAATACTGTGAGTCCGTATGACATGCAGATGACAGGCGTTGATCTTAGAATCACTGCACACTTCACTTATTTGGGCAGTCACAGGGACAAAACTGACTAAATAACTCAAGTGTGAACTTAGTTTTACAGGTCCATGTTAGCGTCAAGAAGTAGTGCAATCCTTTTACACCGTAGTCAGCTGATTCCACATAGATGTCCACAGAACCTGTTCTATTAAACCCTTATACAAGTAGAGTCCCCCCCCCCGACAGAGTGGAGAGGGTGTCAGCAGTAAGTTTGTGTTGACGTCACTTGACGTCACTGATTATTTTGCCCTTCCTCTCATCTGTCAGAGCAATAAACCCCAAGAAAACGGATCCTGTCTGTTGAGTATCCGCCATCAGTAATTGGTCAGTAATCCATCAGTATTGCTAATGCCAAAAAAAACAGGAGTGGATCCAAAACAAAGATTGCCGAGTCAACGATTCAAGAAACGCTGGGTTGCTGGTCAAGACACGACCACTTATACACTCCACAAAAGGCTTTAGAACATATAACTGCACTGCTGAACGGCAAATATTTTTTACTTTTGCCACTAATACACGACAAAAAGGGCTTTAGAACATATAACTGTACCGCTGAACCCTGTTCTACATAAATTCTGTGCAATGATTCCTTCCTATCCTTTCCCGACACCTTGAATAATCTTTCTCTGAACTTGTAAATTGTTTTTTTTTAGCACAATGAAGTTTTTCCTAGCACTTTCCCTAGCGCCTGCTGATGTCTCTCCCTGCACTAAGTACACTGGAAAATGGCAGAATCCAAGATGGCTGAGGCTATTTATAGGGCTGTGACATCCCAGGGCTGGCTGCTGATTGGCTACATGCATATCAGTATGGGTGATTCAGCATTCTCTCGCAGAGTTCCTTGCTCTATGTCCTCACACGTGGAGCAGCCATTTTAGGAAAAATGCTATTCGTTACTACGAAGGGTGAGGAAATTCGGATTCGGTGCGAATCGAAAAATTTGTGAAATTCGGATTTAATTCCACTTGCTCAGCTTCGATTTGCTCATCTCTAATTATAGCATGTCGTGAAACAAAACCAATGCACAATCAAGGTAGATGCTGATGAGCTAAGCATTGTTAATATACTGTATATCAGTCTGGAAATGGTTAAAAGCCAACTGTCAAGCTCTTAAACTCCATCAAAACTGAGATAGAGCCATTATCTCCAAATGGAGAAAGCCCAAAATAGTGATAAATCTTCCCAGACATGAATAGCCTGTCAGATTGATAGAGTAAAGCCGACCAAATAGATTCAAAAGGCATGTGAAACATTCATATCCAATAGTAAGATTTGTTTGGTCACGGTTAGGCCTCATGCACACAACGCAGTCTAAAAAATCGCAGATCTGCAAAATACAGATGCAGTCCATGTACTGTCCGAATTTTATATGGGGACCCATTTTTTTTTAACGGGTCCATGGTCCGCATTTTGCAGACATATTCTCTCTTTTTGCGGAAAGGAGATATAGGTGCGAAGGCACTTCTCAGAAATTTCTGTTGCTGAAAATCTGACACAATTTTCAGATTTGAGTTCAATGGCCCCATTGTCAGATTTTCAGTAATAGAAATGCTTGTGCAAAAGGGAGTTAAGAATTATCTATGCAGTAGATTCAAGATCCAAACTGATATACTTGATATATTGATGGACTCCAAGATGATGAAAAACAGAATATGCCCAATTTTAGGGCCCTCAGGATAATTTCACAAATACTCAATTTGGTCAAAAGACTGACAAAGATCCCTGTAGCGGTTCTAAACTAATTATTTTTATTGTTACAAATCTAAAATTACAAGACCTACAGGGATAGGTTAAAACTATCAGGAATGAGAAGGGGGTGACAGTTCCTCACTTGCAATTGGTGCCACCTCACACTACGTAGACCATTTGTTTATTCCATGGGCGCAGGGCCTGTCATAAACCTGAGGATAGCTAGGCTATATTAAGGATCAGGTGTAGTTTGCATGTGTGGTACTGCTGTGCAAAACTAGGAGTTCATTGGTGCACAATTAGGTGCAACCTAGGTTGCTACCATTGAGTGTTATCTTGCTGAGAGCGCTGGCAATGTTATTAATTTTATTTGAGCTGACACAACTATTATTAAGTCTCTGCTGGCCACTCTGTGGTACAGTTTGGAGTGGGAATTTCTTTCTCATTCACACTCTTAATGGTGTCTATTGCCGTTGGAATTATGACACTGGAATTGTTAAGTATCGCACTCAATCTCGCACAAACTCGTGGCACTTATTGCCGATGGTAATAGGATTGTATGATTGGTGAAAATCACATACAGTCGATTCACATTCAGACCAAGAGCACTACTCAGTTCCGTTGTGTAGAAACTGCAGCTCAGTACCAGCACACTACATTTAATTCCTGTCCCTGAGAGCTATCTCTCTGTTAGGTGTCTCACAGACCTAAGATATCTGCCCCTAAACAAACAGTCATGGTCACACACATTCATGGGCCATATTAGCCCTCCATTCCTGCCTAAAATGCCGCGCCTAACACTCCTCCACCCGACATGTTTCGCCACGATGCGGCTTTGTCAGGGGCTTGGAGCAATAGCGTTGGCGCGTGCTTGGATGCCCTCCTAAATGGAGAAGTCTCCACCCTTCTTTTTGACTTTAGCCAATGAGCTGACTGCTCACTGGGTAACTCCTCATAACAGTAATGATATAAACACTGGGTTTAGGAACCTAAACAGAACTTCCAAACAAAACAACCGCTCCTGGTGGGAAATTGCCAGCTTGGAAACTTACATTTCTCAGGGACTGGTATACAGGGACCTGAGGAGCCACCTGAGACCAAATAATCACACTGAAGACCCTGAGTTTGTGAAGGGCTGGGATAATATCCTAACAGAAAATTCCTTCAGATTAATGCAATATATTGTAGATTATCAGAGACAGTTCCTTGGACGCACTATTGAACAATTAAATCAGGAAGTGAAGAACATACTTAACTTTAGTCAGCACCCTGATTTTTAAACTCCAAAAAGGCCTTGAAACCTTAAAGGAAGAAATAAAGGAGATGAAACACCATAAATATATTCGCGATAAGTTAGATTTTGAAACGGATCGAGTGTACACATGGAGAAGTAGGAGAAACACTCGTAATACAAGGTTAACCCATTACTCTGAATCGGAAACCTCTGGCACTGACACTACTAGTACCATAAATCCCTATAGGGGTGGCACAAAAAGAAAAATAAGATACAATAAATGCAGAAACTTCAAGAAACCAGCTGGTTTGTATAAATGCATCCCTCCAGTCCCCAATTCACTAACCCAGGTGACAAAAGGTCCAACAATGGTTGGCTCTATCTCTTCTGGTCCCTTAATATCTGGTACTTCATTCAATATGAATCTAGCAACCCAAAAACCTATGGGGACTTTCTTGTTGGGTCCCAACAGCATGAGTTTGGGATTGGACCCTACTTTAAACACTCAAAACAATCTGAGCATACCAATCCAACAGGATTATTACTTGCCTGCCAACTAGTCAGGTGAATTTGACCCCTTTGGGGGCCCCATCGATGACTTAATCAGGAACAATACCAATTGCTCCTCTTTTTTTAGGCCAACCGGGGGAATAACTAAGAGACCACGAAAAGTGGGGATACAGCCAGAAATAAATGACATACCTCTTAGTGGCACTGTACCTTGGATTATACAACAGATATCCCAAGAGAAAGTTCTCACTGTCAATCCACCATCTATAGCATATCTGACCTCAGATACTCCACAAGATGGGTCTTTTACAAATACTCGGGTCATCAATCTATCTAATGTAGTGTTAACTGACACACAAATTAATTTACTCAGAAAGGACCTCACATTTACACCAGTTTAGGAGTTTGACAAATTCATGTGGGTGAAAGACATCAATCTCTTTGCACGCAAGTTAGCACTTCACAAACAATTTTCACAGTCTACTCACGATTCTCACAAATTATTCCAAGAGGAGCAAAAACCTTTAAAAATCTTGGAAAGTCTCCACAATGAAAGTGAGAGTATACAGATAGGGATGGATCCATCACTGACTAATTTAAAACCCAAATTAGTGAATTGGGGACTGGAGGGATGCATTTATACAAACCAGCTGGTTTCTTGAAGTTTCTGCATTTATTGTATCTTATTTTTCTTTTTGTGCCACCCCTATAGGGATTTATGGTACTAGTAGTGTCAGTGCCAGAGGTTTCCGATTCAGAGTAATCGGTTAACCTTGTATTGCGAGTGTTTCTCCTACTTCTCCATGTGTACACTCGATCCGTTTCAAAATCTAACTTATCGCGAATATATTTATGGTGTTTCATCTCCTTTATTTCTTCCTTTAAGGTTTCAAGGCCTTTTTGGAGTTTAAAAATCAGGGTGCTGACTAAAGTTAAGTATGTTCTTCACTTCCTGATTTAATTGTTCAATAGTGCGTCCAAGGAACTGTCTCTGATAATCTACAATATATTGCATTAATCTGAAGGAATTTTCTGTTAGGATATTATCCCAGCCCTTCACAAACTCAGGGTCTTCAGTGTGATTATTTGGTCTCAGGTGGCTCCTCAGGTCCCTGTATACCAGTCCCTGAGAAATGTAAGTTTCCAAGCTGGCAATTTCCCACCAGGAGCGGTTGTTTTGTTTGGAAGTTCTGTTTAGGTTCCTAAACCCAGTGTTTATATCATTACTGTTATGAGGAGTTACCCAGTGAGCAGTCAGCTCATTGGCTAAAGTCAAAAAGAAGGGTGGAGACTTCTCCATTTAGGAGGGCATCCAAGCACGCGCCAACGCTATTGCTCCAAGCCCCTGACAAAGCCGCATCGCAGCGAAACATGTCGGGTGGAGGAGTGTTAGGCACGGCATTTTAGGCAGGAATGGAGGGCTAATACGGCCCATGAATGTGTGTGACCACGACTGTTTGCTTAGGGGCAGATATCTTAGGCCTGTTAGACTCCTAACAGAGAGATAGCTCTCAGGGACAGGAATTCAATGTAGTGTGCTGGTACTGAGCCGCATTTCCTACACAACGGAACTGAGTAGTGTTCTTGGTCTGAATGTGAATCGACTGTATGTGATGTTACGATGTCACGAGTTTTTGCGAGATTGAGTGCGATACTTACCAATTCCAGTGTCATAATTCCAAAGGCAATAGACACCATTATAAATTCCCACTTCAAACTGTACCACAGAGTGGCCAGCAGAGACTTAATAATAGTTGGGTCAGCTCAAATAAAATTAATAACATTGCCAGCGCTCTCAGCATAATAACACTCAATGGTAGCAACCTAGGTTGCACCTAATTGTGCACCAATGAACTCCTAGGTTTAGACAGCAGTACCACACATGTAAACTACACCTGATCCTTAATGTAGCCTAGCTATCCTCAAGTTTATGTCAGGCCCTGCGCCCATGGAATAAACAAATGGTCTACGTAGTGTGAGGTGGCACCGATTGCAAGTGAGGAACCGTCACCCCCTCCTCATTACTGATAGTTTTAACCTATCCCTGTAGGTCTTGTGATTTTAGATTTGTAGCAATAAAGATATTTAGTTTAGGACTCCAAGATGATGCTTCCATTGTCAGAGCAGCGGCTCATGGCCACCACTGTTCTTCTCAACTACTTTAGTCCTGGGGGCACTGAGCCGCCTGCCATTCCCCTCATCTTCTATTCTTCCGGGAGAGCTCGCCCAGTAAGGTAGCTCTTTCCCTCCGTTCAGGCTGCAGCCTGCTTGCTGGCTCAGCCTCTCTGCCTGGCCAGGCACATGCACTACCCCTTGCTCTTCTACAGCCAATGGCTGAAAGGTGCTGGTGCAATAAATTCCCAGCATGCTAGTATCCTACTAAGGTGTGCTATATTCGTTGTCTGCCCATATATCAACTTCTGCCTGTTTCCTGGATATTGACTCTCCACTGCCTGACCTGACATGTTCCTGATCTCTATATTGACCCTTTGCTGCTTTCCCACACCTCAGACTGTTTACTGGATTTCATGTACCCTGATTGCAGCCTGACCCTTACTTTGCTTTTGCCTGAATGCTTGGTGCCCTATACCAATGTCTCTTGACCAGCGTGGGATCAGCTGTCAACCAAACATAGACTAATCCAGGAGGTGGCAATCTGGTGGTTCCCCTGCAGCCAAGTCCAGATCCCTATATAGGGGTTAAAGGATGAAAAAATGGGGTCTTCAAGGATAACACCCTTGGGAGAAGCCCCAAGTCAAATCTGTCAAGTTTCTATCTGGTTCCACACACCCTGCATAACACCCATGAGTAACTATAACATATCAGAAGATCACATAGACTGCATTTCTCATTAAAAGGGGTTTGCCAAGAGTTTGATATTAGTGGCCTCTTATCATCATCATCTGTATCTGATCAACGGGGTATGACTCCCATCAACTTTGCTGATCAGTTGTTTCAAGAGGCTGTGGCTCTACAGTGAGAGCTGTGGCCTCCTCACAACATATGAAGCCCAGCACTAGTGTTGATCGAGCACCAAAGTGCTCCGGTGCTCAGGTGCTTGAGTAGAACACCCTGGGATGCTCAGGTGCTCTACCGAGCACCCGAGCACAATGGAAGTCAATGGGAGAACCCAAGCATTAAACCAGGCACCCACTCCTCTGAAGAGGGCATGGTGCCTGGTTCATAGGAATAAGGTCAGAAATTGATGGAAACACCACTGAAATGTTTCGGGAACAGCATGGGGGGGATGTCTGGATGCATCTTGGACTCCCAGGTTGCTGCTGGGAACGATGGTGTTCGAGTAGTACGGCAATTTTACAGACTGACAATAATACGCACAAAACCGAAGATAAAATCGATTTTAGAGGAAAAATTGTTAGGGAACATTCTTTACTGTATATTCACTTTTACATAAATTGCAAGTGCTGCCACAAATTACAAGGAAGAGGCACTCCGATACAACCTGTACATCACATAAAGGAGGGCCTCATTCACATTGTGGTACAATTGTTCATAAAGTCTATGCACTAGTGAAAGGGCTGCCAAAAATTAAAAAGGAATCGACAATACAATACACCCTTTATTACACATAAAGGAGGGAATCGTACACACCCTTGAAAAATTATGATTGATGGCCTGCTGGTGACCCTCAAAAACATTAGGGGCGAGGGCCTGCTGGTGACCCTCTAAAACATTAGGGGCGAGGGCCTGCTGATGATCTGACCATCTAAAACATTAGGGGTGAGAGTCTGCTGCTGAGCTGACTCTCTAAAACATTAGGGGCGAGTGCCTGCTGCTGATCTGACAATCTAAAACATTATGGGTGAGGGCCTGCTGCTGATCTGACCATGGAAAAAATTATGGGCGAGGGCCTGCTGCTGAGCTGACCATCTAAAACATTAGGGGTGAGGGTCTGCTGCCAAGCTGACTCTCCAAAACATTAGGGGCGAGGGCCTGCTGCTGAGCTGACCATCAAAAAAATTATGGTTGAGGGCCTGCTGCTGATCTGAAAGAAAAAAAATACAGTCAATGTCACTGATATTTAGGATGCGGAAACGTTATACAGGAGATGTAGCGCAAGTAATGTTACTGTCCGCAGCGTCTCCGGAAAAAGTACACTGGATGTCACAGATATTTTTAGTATGCGCACACGTTAAACAGGAGATGTAGCGCAGATAATGTCACTGTCCGCAGCGTCTACGGAAAAAGTACACTGGATGTCACAGATATTTTTAGTATGCGCACACGTTAAACAGGAGATGTAGCGCAGATAATGTCACTGTCCGCAGCGTCTACGGAAAAAGTACACTGGATGTCACAGATATTTTTAGGATGCGCAGACGTTATACAGAAGATGTAGCCCAGGTAATGTCACTGTCCCCAGCGGACACCATCTACGGAAAAAGTACAATGGATGTCACAGATATTTTTAGGCTGCGCACAATTCATACAGTAGATGTAGCGCAGATAATGTCGCAGTCTGCAGCGGCCAAACAATTGCACGCAATTTAGCGCAGGTTGTGCTAATAATATATATTGCTGCCAGATACAAGAATAGTCCTTAAAAGGACTTTTGGGTCTCTACAATAGCACGCAATTTAGCGGGTCTCTAACATTAACCCTGCCTAACAAAAAAATTAAATTAAATTCCCTACTCTGTCCCTTCTACAGCACAACTCTCCCTGACTAAGACTGAGCCGAACCACGTGTCATCGGGTGCTTTATAGCACCCGATGACGCTTTCCGGCCATCCAATCACTGTAATGCCAGTAACCAACATGGCCACGGTATTACAGTGAGTGGCAGTACTTACCTGTACGTTTATTGGCTGCGTAGCAGCCAACAAACGTGCGGGGACTCGGGGAGAAGACTCGAGCATCACGCTCGAGCACACGCGATTTTCGGCCGAACACCGCGATGTGCTGAATACCGCGATGTGCCAAGCATCACGATGCTCGAGCCGAACTGGTGTTCGGCTGAGCATGCTCGATCAACACTACCCAGTACCATGTATTGTATAGCAGCTGTGCTTGGTTTTACAGCTCAGGCTGCAAAAATGTGACTGAGCTGCATATAGCTGCTGTAACCAAATGTGACTTCACTGTCCTGGAAGGAGGCTGTGGCACTCACTTGAATGGTGCAGTCTCTTTAAACAGCTGATAAATGAGGGTGCCAGAAGTGTGACTCCTCTCTGATCAGATATTGATAACCTATCCAGAGGATAGGTCATCAATATTGAACAATATTGTACTCCTAGAAACCCCCCTTTAACACACCCCATGGTTTGGTTGTAACAAGGCCAGAAGGAGATTTGGACCCACCAAAGAATTGATCTAAGGAACTGTGAGCCCTTCATCCTAAACCCTGCAAGTAGGGTATGGACTTAAATGGAGTTGGACCTCCATTAATCTGACATTGATAAGCCATCAATATTAAACTCTTGGAAAACCCCTTTAAATAAATTCAATCATTTTTTAAGTCACGCAGTCACTCGGGTTACATAATATTTAAACATCTGAATCCATTTGATATAGCAAATATGCAATATCAAGGATCATCTCAGAGGAGGAAATACTTTTTTTCACATCACTGTCAGTTAAAGGGAGCTGTCCAAAAAATGATTTTAGTGAAAAGGCAAGAGGGGTCTTAAAAGTCTGATCAGTAGTGATCCTCTATTCTCCAGTATAATCAATGAAAGCGATGAAAATCGAGGACTGCTGTAACTTCCACTGATTTCAATGACGAGTGACAACATGTTGGGTCACTTTCATGGTTGATCAGCACAGGGCTATGTATGATATGTAATGAAAGTCATTTTTGGGAAAATCCATTTAATATGTACAATGTCTATATCTGTAACAGACAGTCGGTGTGGACCTACTGTCCCAAATAACGAATTCCCTGGTATTCACCCCTTAATACAGGAATCTGGACTTCGCCGAAGGGAACGAACCAGGTTGCTACCCCCTGAAGCAGTTGGCTGCTGACCCATGGGGACCAAGGACATAGTCAAAAAGCATAGTCTGAACACAGTCCCAAGTCAGGGCAGGCTGAGTTCTTGAGTATTCACGATAGCAATTAAAAGGTTGAGGCACGCAGAGTATGTGCGCAGTACAAGTCACAGTTCCAAAGTCATGGCAGATGGCAAGGATCAGAATTGGTAGAAAGACAAGGTTCGGTATGCGGGTATTCAGACAAGAGATCATCTTCAATGGTTACTGGCAAGTAGAAAACCTCAAAGCTTAGGCGAGGAGGTGAATCTCCATTTAAATAGGTAGGCTGATCAGCAATTTAACCAGCACCTAGACAGGAGTAGAAAGAAAGGATTAACTCTCACTGTGCTGAAAGAAAGTTCACTGAGCACTAGTCACAAAGGGAGAGTAGAGCAAAGTCCGTGCCTACCCAGAACAGCAAGATGGTGGCATGCCTGGATCGTCCGTATGACAACATCCTGCATTCTGGTTGAGTAAAGGCGCCCATATCAAAATGAAAAGTAATGATTTCAGCAGGACGTTCTGCCTATCAAATATGCATGGAGGGGTCTCCTCACTTTCACCTCAGAGCAAATGGACAGGAAAAAGAAAAATCTGATGTACCGTGTCGAATAGTTGGTATGATGAGCTGACTTCTTCTCTTTCCACTGAAATCGCACACACATGCATGTGACCAGCATGTATGTGCACGGGCTAATTTTTTTTTTACAATTTTTTGTTTACGTTCAGCAAATGCGACTTTAAATCTCCCATAGCATACGCCATATGTATATATAGGCCCCCATTCACTAGACAGAGGACAAAAAGTGTCCTTTCAGTCTCCATCAGGCTGCTACGCATTGGCACACCTTTTTTAACTGTTTAACTGCTCATGCCTATGAAATGGGGCACCACAAAAAAACACATATACAGAGCAGTAAAAAACGTATACAGAGCAGAACACTGGTGGCTATTGCTGATATATTGTATACCACTGAATGGATGTACTTTGTATATGTGTGGTATACATACTCCAAACCTATAGTCCTGACAAGATGGAACAGAGCCTGAAATGCATGTGAACATTTACATTGTCATTTTCCAGTAGACCTGTACACGTCCTTATCCAGATCCTTTTTATTTCATTACATGCCGTCCCTTCCCTTGCTATTCTTCTGTCTTACTTGAGTAAAACACTCCACTCCCTCCATTAATAGAGAGAGCAGAAACTTGTCTCTGAAGTGGATTGTGTGATGCTGGCAGCTGTGACATTCGAGAGAGGTGGCTTTTGTTAATGTGTGTGACAACGACAACAACCTCATCTGAGCTCTTTCCGGGCTGAGTTGTATTCCCGTACTGTGTTTGTATTAAAACTCTACGTCTATGTACCCAGGAGAGATTGGGGTGGATCAGACCAGTCATTAGTAAATGCCAGCTGTAGATTTGAGAAGTTTGAGGCTACATAAACAAAGCAATACTCAATCATCCCTGGAGGAGCCTTGTTTATACCTTGCAACTCTGCATTTGTGAATGTCAGCTCTCCGTACCGCAACCTATTACCTGTACCTCAAATCATTTCCTGAACATTAGAATATTTGCTTTTAACCACCCCCCACCCTTTGGCCTTTCTCTATGTGTAGTACTCAACTAAACTGTGTGCAATTGTCAATCATTTCCATTGTGCTGTGATTATGTAGGTATGACAAATATTATCTAACTGACTAACACACAAATGGTTGTACTGTTCATGCCTTTTATTGAGCACACTGAGTAAGCGTGCACAGCGCAGGGAGAAAAAGTGAATTTTTGTGTTAATTACATTTTCAAGTGCTACATAATTTGCGAAAGATGTTTTAGTAAAGGAAATAAGATTGGAAGTGTTTGTTTTTCTTGGGTGCTTTGCCCATTAAATAAAGGCACACAAAGCCTAGTTACTGACAAATCTGCTCTCCTCAAGTAAGATTATTTAGTGTGAACCATGACTCCGTGCAAACAATTTTTTCAGAAGCCCTCAGAAGACGTGTTAGGCTACTTTCACACTTGTGTTTTTGCCTGATCTGGCAGGGATCAGCAAATACACTTCCGTTATGATAATATAAGCGGCTGCATCCATTATTAATGGATCCGGTTGTATTATCTTTAGAATAGAAATGACGGATCTGTCATGAAAACCAAGTGAATGAGTGCCGGATATGTTTTCTATTGTGCCTGAGAAAACGAATTCGGCACCATTGACTTGCATTGTGTGTCATGTCGTTTTACCCCGCATCCCATGCCAGACAGAAAACTGTAGCTTGCTGTGGTTTGCTCTCTGGGATGGGAACACAACATTTTAGAGCACTCCGTTCTGTTCAGTTCAGTTTTGTCCCCATTGACAATTAATAGGGACAAAACGGAAGCGTTTTTTCCGGTATTGAGACCCTCTGCTGGATCTCAATACAGGAAAAGTTAAACACAAGTGTGAAAGTAGCCTTATAGAGATGCAGCTGGAAGCTAGAAAAGGCTACAGAAGCAATGCTAAAGACCTGGGTGTACTTCAGTCCACGTTTAGACAAATTATTTACAAATGGAAAAACTTAGGACTCTTTCTATTCTACCTAGGAGTGAGTGTCCTGCTAAGATCAGAAGATACAGAAGACACCATAACTAAAAAGACCTCTGTACATATGTTAACTATTAGAAAGAATGGCATTGATAGAAAGACATTATGAAAGAAACCACTGCTTTTCAAAAAGCCCAAGATCACCCAGATATTCCACAATGCCCCTGGAAAATGTTACTTTTTTTTTTTTTTTTTGCACAAATGAACAATGCTCTGTTTGGAGGAAAAATAATACTATATATTAACACAAAAACCTAATTTTAACAGTGAGGCATAGTGGAGGGTTTATCATGGTTTGGTTTGCTGCCTGCAATCCTTGAGGGAACAATGAAGGTATATCAAGACATACTTCAGGAGAATGTAAGGGCTGCACTCCATGACCTGAAGATGAAGAGACTTTGAGTGATGTCAAAGGGCAATAACCCAATGTGAAAAGGAAAATTTGAGTTTTGTACTGGTCAAGTCAGAGACCTTACCATAACCCAATCAAGATGCTTCAGCTGAAGAGGACTGTGCACATGAGGCATCTCAGATATTGATGAATTGAAACACATTGGCAGGAAGGAATAGTCCAAACATTATAAAAATCTTATAATTGTATTCGCAGCTATGTTTGTGGTGTGGCTGCTAAAGGTGGGGGAGTCTAAGTTCTTAAGCAACAAAGTTCCCATAAAGGTTGCATCAGACATTAAAACTTGCAAAGGTAGGATGCTAGAAAAAAGCTTTTGTGGTGGTAGAAGTGTCCATTATGTAATTACTGTAACATGATGTGAACCTGATTCTCTTTTTGTATTGCTGCTGTTAATTAGGTGCCTATTAACCGTATTGCAGCTGCATGTACTTTTCTCACAATGCTAGATTAATGTCTTTGGCTGCTGCTGAGTCATCGTGGACTATTATGATGTCAGCATCCAATTATTTTAAGACCCTTATTTTCTTAATTCATCATATACTATGCAAAGCTTTGATTCTTGTTATCAAATTGAATCTGTAATAAGCTAATGAGAGCCAACTCTGTCCGACTGCTGACTTCCTAAGTCTAGCTCAAAGCATTTTCCCTCATAACCCTTATGGCCTGCCTTTTACATTGTAGCATTAAAAAAAAAACATGAACACATTTAGACTCATTACCAATAAAGTATCATTTGTCCCCTAAACAAATTATCCACATAAATACTCTGGGAATAATGCTGTGTTGAATATTCCTTTGGGCTACACAGGGTTACTCACCTGTCCCATATCCAGTGTCAAACGGTGCAACATCCAGTTCCTACAACTTGTTCTGTCCTCTGTCCTGAGCATCGCGTGTGTGTCCTTTGACCCTTAGGCCCTATTCACACATCCGCAATGTAGTCCGCATGTATTCCGCAATTTTGCGGAATACATGCGGACCCATTGACTGTGAATGGGGCCGGGAAAGATGCGGAGAGCACACACTGTGCTCTCCGCATCCGATTTTGCGGAGCGCGCTGCCGATTTTCCGGTCCGCGGCTCCGCAAAAAAAATAGAGCATGTCCTATTCTTGTCCGCAATTGCGGACAAGAAGAGGCATTTTCTATGGAGTCCGGGCAATGTGCGGTCCGCAAAAATGCGGAATGCACATTGCCGGTGTGTCCGTGTTTTGCGGATCCGCGGCTCCGTGGATCCGCAAAACACTTGCGGATGTGTGAATAAGGCCTTACTTGTACTTCAGGATGGTGCAGTTATGGAATGGACACAACAAGTATGTACCTCGTCCATGCTCTCTGTCCCCCTCCATAAAATCACTACCTCTTTTAGAGCAGTATGAGAAAAATACATTGTTTAAACAAATTACCTTTAAAATGTCACAAACTTGCGTTTTTCATACGCCAGAAAAGGAGGTGAAAAAATGCCATTGACCAAAAAAAGCACCGAAGTATCAAATAAACCTCTACAAAAGATGTAGATTTGGACTGGGCTTCATATTTGCATAGACTTCTATGCAATATTTGAAACTGGTGTGTTTTGCCTAAAAAAATGCTGCAACAAATGCCAGTAAAAAAAAATGCACTAAAAAATGCAAAACCCGTCAGAAATGCCTAAACAAAACTGTGCCACAAGCCTTTCGATATAAAATATATGAAGGAAACAAGGTAGCAGCAAAACTTTTCTGCATACAGGAATATGTATTGAAGTTTAAGCGCGATACCTTAAAGTAATTTGATTGCAGGTTTAACTACATTTGTCCGTATATATACACGGTATACGGGGATATCGCTGCTATCAAATAGCAAAGACAGCGCCTGTGAACCAATAATATAATAGGACATTATACCCCTAATGTATGCATTCCTTCTCCATTGATCTGTCCCCTGTAAACAAAGGAATGGCTTAAGCTTTAGTACCTGCTCTTAGGGAGAAAAAGGCTATATATAATGCATAGTGCAAGCACTTACTCTACTCACTTCAATAAACTTTACTAATTCCAGAGAACTTTAAAGTGAAATTGTTTTCCCGCTTAGTATAAATCCACCTAAAGGGAAACTACTTTGTCAAGTGCTAAGATGCTTGTGAGAATCGGATGACAGTGCTATAGCAGGGTGTGTTCACACAGTACGGCTGGGCTGCTTTTTTTCAGCACCTACATGACAAAAGATGCAAGCAGTTTTGTCCAGAAGTCGTACAGGGAACAAATGAAGTGGCAGCCCATATGCTTGACCGCTGCTACATTCATTTAGGCAACTTAAAGGGAGTCTTTCACCTAATCTGAGCCTTTTAGACCGCTCAGATCAGGTTATAGACTCCTGTGCCCTAATTCCAATGGTACCTTTATTTGTGCAGTCCCTCGGCGAGATCTTCCAAAAAAGACTTTTAAAACGTATGCTAAATAGGTCTGGAAGGTGCCCAGGGGTGGCGTTACTGCCAATGTGCCCAGAAATCCACACCTCTTTCACCCCTCTGGCCCGCCCTCCATTCCTATTATTACCTCCTCCTCTCCCTCACAAATCTCGTGCCTGCTGGAGGAAAGATGCTGTGCTGACTCGCCCCTTTTTTGTGCCGGTTACTTCTACCCGCGCCACTGGATTTCAAACTACGGACCGGCGCAGTGAAGCCAAAGGAGGGGCAGGTCAGTGCAGCATCACCTTTCCTCCAACAGGCGCGAGGTGTGAATTTCTGGGCACATCGGCAGTAACGCCGCCCTTGGGCACCTTCCGGACCTAATTAGCATAAGTTTTAAAAGTCTTTTTTGAAACATCTCGTCGAGTGGCTTTTAGTGGCTGAGAGCTGTCATAGTGCCATCACTAGGAGGAGAATCTGTCGTACTGGGATCGAGTTTTACCAAATTGGGTTGTGATGCAGCGGTACACGGTAAACTTCAGTACTGTGATAGGGGGCTGAGGAGTGCAGACTGTACAACTGGTCAGAGCCACAGTTTCTGCTAAAAGTTTGCCTGTCAAGGGACAGATTGACCTAAAGGCCCCAGTAAACATTATATGTGTTGGCAGTAGACCGATCTTTTCCTGAACAATCGTTACACACACACTAAGTACCGCATTGACACACCACACCATATTGCCCATTATATTAGTTTAAGTATAGCGGATGAGGAGCAAACAATGGTTTCACGAAAGTGATGAAAAAGAAAATGAGGAATGCTCTTACGACCAAATGGTCATTGAACATTCGTCATTGAAGATTTGTCATCTCCACCATACACACGGCCACGGAAATGTTAACTTTAGCCAACCTGGTTTCAGGCGATAATGGCTTTTGGACAAACATTTAAAATGATAGTTCAGCGTCATATTGATGACATATGATTGTCCGTGTTAGTTGAAATCGTTCATTTCGAACAACTTTTTTTAATATGTTGGGAGCCTTTACAAAAGAGGTCTGGAGAGGTGTCACCTCAAAGAAAGGGATTGGGGACCAACAGACCATGTCTATTAGTGTTGTGTGGAGCATCCAGAGCTCCAGGCCAAAAGCAGAAGGCCCCAACTATATCTTGTGTGTGTGCGTTAGGCAAAATGGCTACGAGTCTCCAAAACCAAGGGTAAAAAGTCAACATGAGTTCAGTTATCTCTACCTGTCACCTGGTTACCACTTATTCTGGGTTCCATGAAATGAATAAAGCATCACATAGAGCAGGCAAGTTGCTACTCCATTGATCTCTATGGGACTGCTGGAGATAGCTAAGTCCAAACTCGGCTATTTCCAGTAGGTCCCATAGAGATGAATTGAGCCACAGGGCACATGCTCAGCCTGCTGCTCTGTTCATTTTAGGGGGTCATTCCGAGTACAAGACCCCATTGTAGTGATCATGGGGGTCTCAACAGAAGGACCTTGACCAATTTAATAGTTTTACCCTATCCTATCGATAGGGGATAACTTGAAATGACTGGAATCCTTTTTGAACAAAGATGATTTCTGGGGAACAGACTTTTCAAGTATATTAGGGAAAAAATGTGAATTATTTTGTGGCTAGACCTTAATCTGAAACTTAACTTATTGAGCATTTTTTAATAAACTAGTATCTACAGTATTATTATGTTCAGATTCAGCCCTTCATATCTATCAGCAGCGAGAGCAAAAACCTCTCATAGAAAGTTTTACCGTCTCTTCACTGCCAAAGTCTTTCCGCTCAAATATTTTAATAAGTACATCTATATTTTCCTCTATCTCTTCCAGCTAGTAATTACCACGAAGATTTTAATTTAATTCACAGAGCTATTTTCCTATTGAATTGTTTTTCAGCGTGACGTAGCTCAGGCCACTCCAAGCCCCAGTGAGACCCTTGTGAGATTAGCAGACGAGTCTTCAAGATGCCCTATCTGGTACAATACGTCTCGCCGAGTACGATACCATCCTTGCATTTCAAGACGAACACATTGCACGGGGCCGGCAATTAAACTCCATTTCACACATGGAGCTCTCTGTTTATTTGCATGTGAAATTTTGAAGTCTTAAGCATTCCACTTATTGGCGACATGGTTGTCAAGGACACAGTCAGATTGTATCTGAGAGAATGTTCGTGTCGATCTAATGGGCACAGAATGGGGAGCAGTGAAGCAATGGATGAGGCTCAAGCATGAAGCTCATATGAACAAGTATCACTTTCATTATATGGATATGGAGTATCAAAAGAACAATTTGCCGCCATGGAAAAAAATGTTTTGTTATGTTCTCAACTAGAGATTGAAGAGATTAAGCAAAGTGAAATCTCATGAAGAACATTGGAACATGTTTTTGTAAAGAAAGGGGAACACAATGGGGTAGTTTACTTATCCTGTAAATGATGTACACTTAGACAGACTGTGTAGACCTGCACCAGATTTAACCTTGGGGCTCAGGTTGGATGATAAATGTAAGGATAGACACCTTTATCTAACTTTATACCAACTATTAGTTAGCTTAGTTTTGCACAAGAATTTTGGTGCAAATTTGGTAATAAATGTTGTATGTTAGAACATGCCCTTACCCACAAACTCACACTGCTTTCCATGCAGCCACTCCATCTTGTCAGGCTAGGCACAGAAAGTATATCTAAACCTCTTTACACCAGAAACGAGGTGCACTCACATTAGTAAATGTGGGCCAAAGTATCCTTCAAATCCTTCACTTCCGCCCCATTCTTACAGACAAGAAAGGATTAAAGATCATAAGAAGAGTCACCTTTAGATGTCAGTTCAGTACCTATGTCCCTTTTTTGGGCAACCAGGACCCTGATGTGCCAAATATATCAAAGCTAGTGAGAATACTAGATCTACACCAGCATTATCACTTGGAGGTTGAGTTGTTTCTTATGATATACTGCTCTAGACATATCTAAGCACCTGAATAGTTTAAAGGCATTCTTCATTTAGGAGCCTTAAAAGAGTCATTCCATACCATGAATCATTTTCAAAAGTCCTGAAAGACTGTTTTAAAACAATTTCTCAGTGGTTGTTGCTTAAAGGGAATGTGTCGCCATTTTTTGCAGTTTTTATTCTATTTCGAAAACGTGATTATGGGGGCAGCCATCTTGCCTGAGCTGTTGTTAACAGTATTTAGAGATATGCTTTACAGCATCCACCAAGGGCCATAGATATAATGGATAGGAGGGGACTAGTGTTGAGTAGTGATGAGCGGCAGGATTCGTGATCAACACTAGTGTTGAGCGAGCATGCTCGGCCGAACATCAGTTTGGCTCCAGCATCGCTATGATCGGCACATCACGGAGTTCAGTCGAACACAGCATGTGCTCGAGTGCGATGCTCGAGTCATTGTATTTAAATCTAATTTAGCCTCTATTTATATGGAGAAGATCACTGTACAGTGAGGGATTCCCTCAGTGTGAGTCCGCGGCTTAGGAGTCCCTGCTCTGACTCCATATATAGCTATGTCCATATATGGAGTCAGTGCTTGGGGACACCCAGTGTATTTAAATCTAATTTAGCCTGTACTTCAGAAAAGTTTCTGCTGGGATTCAAACTCGCAACCTTCTGCATTAGAGGCATGGCACTTAACCATTCAACTATAAAATCGGCATAGCCAGTTACAAAAAAAAAAAAATATATATATATATAGAGAGAGACTTCTACTGTAGAGGAATACTTACTACTCGTCTCATATTATTTATTTTTTTAGTGCCTGGCTATGCAGCTATATAGTGTAGTGGTTGAAGTTCTGGGTTGTGATGCAGAGGCTATGAGTTCAAAGCCCGTTACAAACTTTTTCAGAAATAGAGGCTCTGCTAGATACAACAGTGTGGGCTCTGCTAGATACAACAGTGTGGGCCCTGCTACATACAACAGTGTGGACTCTGCAACATCCTACAGCAGAGCCCACACTGTTTGTGGCTTGCCTCTAATGCAGAAGGTCGAGAGTTCGAATCCCAGCAGAAGTTTTTCTGAAATACAGGCTAAATTATATTTAAATACACTGGGTAGTCCCCAAGCACTGAATCCATATATGGACATAGCTATATATGGAGTTAGAGCAGGGACTCCTAAGCCGAACTAGAGTCCCGACACCCTCCTCTCTTTAGAGCAGGGGTGCCTGGTTTAAAGGGACACTGACAGGCCGTTTTAACATATCAAGAGCTTTATATGCCCCTATCAGTCTTAATATGTGTAATCTAATTATATGATTGTCCCCCCTGTCTGCCTTTCCAAAACTTTTAAAATACGATTTGCTTTATATATAAATTACCTTCATTTGTGCCCAAAGGGCTGTCCCTCTTCTAGTTTGTGCCCAGCCTTGCCCCAACTGCTGTCTCCTATTATTATTATTCACTGCTCTGGGTGGCTTTTACACTCCCAGATACAGCGAAATCCTACGCATGCCCATTACAATGTTGATGCCATCGGCCTCCCCGAGACGTTGTGCGCCTGAAGCCGCGGCATACTGTAGTTTGTGGCGCAGGCGCACTACGTTACTGGAGATGGAGGGTGCCGGGTAAGGTATCCGGCGCAGGCGTACAACGTCCCGGGGAGGCCAATGCCAGCAACATTGTAATGAGCATGCGCAGGATTTCGCTGTATCTGAGAGTTGAAAAGCCGACCAGAGCAGTGAATAATAATGAGCTGGGCGGCGCTAGGAGACAGCAGTTGGGGCGCGGCTGGGCACAAACTAGAAGAGGGACAGCCCCTTGGGCACAAACAAGTGTAATTTACATATGAAGAAAATCGTATTTTAAAAGTTTTGTAAAGACAGCAGGGGGGACAATTATATAATTAGATTACATATATTAAGACCGATAGGGGCATATAAAACTCTTGATATGTTAAAACGGCCTGTCAGTGTACCTTTAATGCTCAAGTTCTCCCATTGACTTCCATTGTGCTCGGTGAGGGTAGAGCACCCTAGCATCGCAAAATGTTTCCCTCGAGCATACAAGCACTTTGGTGATTGATCAACACTAGATGGGACATCACTGACTTCTACTGGGGAGTTTTCTAGGCATGCTCAGTGACTGGTGAAAAGGTCAGGATTGAGTAGATTTGCCAATTACTGCTTGTGAATGGTGGATCCTTTGTTATTTATGCAGAGGTGATATCTGTCATTCTAATCCTGCCTGTAATGATAAGGAAATGACTGCTGAAGAGTGATCTGTATAGACCAAGAACTGATGCCTATTATTAAGGGCCCTTTACATGGGCCGACAATTGAACAGATTCTCGCTATTGAGCGTAACGCTTGTTAGCGATGATCTTGCAGTGGAAATGATTACTCGATGTGCAGCACAAAAGACCATAGTTTCCCAGTCGCAGAGTGCGGTGTAGACGAGACCATATGGGGAAGAGAGATGGCATTGGCGATCACTTCTCCCCATACTCTGGAGGAGATCACTGCTGTAAATGCACCAGTCTCCTACACTAGTGATCAGCAGATTGTCGGGAAGAAACACTTCCTTTCTGACAATCTGCTAGATTGTTATCCCGTGTAAAGGGACCTTCAGGCTTAGTGGCCAAAATTCTTTAAAAATATGTTTAGGATAAAAACATGGTTTAAACAATAGGTCATTTTCTGATGTGTACATTCCCTTTTATCAAATACATTTTCATAATTTTTTTGCTTTTGCCCTTTTTTAATCGGTGCTACTGGTGTGGGCTCTGGACAAAATCAGTCTCCTCCACTCTCTGGTAGCTGACAATATAGTCCCTTCTTACTCCCCTTGCAGTCTTCACAGCTGTACTACAATGCAATTGCAGAGGTAAAAAGCTATTTCTGTTGGCTGCTCTGCAGTGGACAGAGTATCACTACCTGGTTATGGGCAGAGTGACTGAACATGTGCGTCCGCTAGCCATCAGCTTATTAGATTGAGTTACACATTGTGATAAACTTTGAACACAAGGTGAGACTGTACTATATAAGTAGATGTCATAAGGCCTCTTTTACACTTGCGTTGCGAGGATGCGGCATGCACTTCCGTTGCCGGAAATGCCCGCCGGATCCGTCACAACGCAAGACAACTGAAAGCATTTGAAGACTGATGAGTCTTCAAAATGCTTTCAGTGTTACTATGGCAGCCAGGACGCTACTAAAGTCCTGGTTGCCATAGTAAGTAGTGGGGAGCTCCCGGGGCGCTCCACAATGACGTCAGAGCGCCCCACGCACATGGATCACGTGATCCATGCGATCATGTGATCCATGCTCATGGGGCACTCTGACGTCATTGTGGAGCGCCCCGGAACTCGGGAGCCGCACGGACGGTAAGTATACTTCTACCCTTCCTCCCCACTACACTTTACCATGGCAGCCGGGACTTTAGCGTCCAGGCTGCCATGGTAACCATTCACAGAAGCTAAACGTCGGATCCGGCGATGAGCCGAAACGATGTTTAGCTTAATGCCGGATCCGGATTAATGCACTTCAATGGATATTAATTCCGGATCCAGCGTTACGGCATGTCTTCCGGATTTTTGGACGAAGACAAATCTGCAGCATGCTACGGTTTTGTCAACGTCCAAAAAACGTTCACATACTGAACGGAAGACATCCTGATGCATCCTGAACGGATTTCTTTCTATCCAGAATGCATCAATATGATCTCAAATTAAGCGACTTCTTTAAAGACTGGTAGTGGCTTGAGAACAGCGTGAGAATGAAGCCTTAATCACTGCAAGGAAATGAGCTTTGTTGCAGAAAGATAACCAGGATATAGATAACTTATAGGAGGCAGGTAAATAGATATAAATCACAGGAAAAAAAAAAACATTTTGGAGCCTGGACACAAAAGCATTATCCGCTGCCAAGGTCTGGTAATCATACCAGAACCCTTGGGTTGACCGGGCCACGGGAAAAAAAAGTGTCCCCATGCTAGGTAGTTCCAAATTGACAGAAGCTATGGCCAATATAAGTAGGCTGGGTCAGCAATACTGTAGTGCAGCACAAAATACTGCCCCAGCAGAACCAAATACATGTTGCCGCAGCATTCAAAGCTATCACGGACCTGAGGATGGCAATACAGTTGAATGCAGGAGGCCACATTCTTCTGTCAGCCAAGTGCATAAGTACCAGATGTTCCTAGCATTAATTAAGAGCACAGCAGATCCCTATGTACCTGACTGGTGTTTGTGAGGAGGGCTTGGGCGGCCAAAATCAGTGTATAAGGAACGGTCAAAACAGTAATCTAAAAGGGTGCTATAATTACAAAAGTTAAGTGAGAACCAAGAGACGAATCAGGAACAGAGTTTTTAATTAGACCCAGAAGAACAAAAGGAATAGACATAGTAAGAACAGAAGCAAAAACAAAGCCAGATAAAGAATCAAGAATCAGAACCAAGATCAGAAACCAGAGCTAGACAATCCAATACTGCACAAATCAACTGGATTTTCTTAAGTTGGCTCCAGTACCTAGAAACAAGGGTGGACTGGCCATTGACCCTACTGGAAAACTTCATAGTGGGCCATTTTCCAGGGACCACCTTAGCACTCTTCAATACCACCAGCCAGGTAAATAAGAATCTGAAGCTCCCCTCCTGACTCTCCAGCACTGGCCACCACTGAGGGGCAGTTACTAGGGAGGTATTTTATGTTGCTGGGGCATTATTTTGTGATGCACTGGGGTATTTGGTTCTGTTGGGGTAATAAATTGTGCTGCACTGTCGTATTTGGCTCTACTGGCATAATATTTGCAGCTATATGGTAATGCTTGCCCCAACTCCTTGTGTTGGCTGTGCCTTTTGTCAATTTGGACCTGCCTAGAACATGGGGCCACTTTTATTTTTTTTCCAGGGCCGCTTTATGTTCCCAGTCTGCCCCTGCCTAGAAAATATCTAAGAATCACAGGTATGATCACTGCTACCTAGAGATATACTAATTAGCCCTCAAGGGTAATAATCAGTGGATCTTAATGGATGGATAAAGAGATGCTGTCATATAACAGATGACTGGATGCTGCTACATGTTACAAGTCATGTCTATTAGTAATTGTGCATGTGCTTCTCCTGTTCTCTACATTGCTTGTTCTCATTTGCTCTCGATCTTCCCTTTCTGCTCTCCGATGCTAAGCTTGATTCATTTTTGTTGGCCTGTGTACAACAGCTGAGCCATTTGTGGCTGCGAGTACACAGAAGCTGAGTCATGTCTATTATCGAAGGAAGCAGAGTCCAAGCTGCTGGAAGACTCTTCAAGATATCCTATATCAAGTGTCTACTGTACACAGTAATATGGCCGGCATAGGACATTATCAGATGTGGCAACAAATCATACGTCCTTTTGAAGAATTTGCATTTAGGCAACTGTAAACTCATCCTATTCTCAGATTTAATCAGCAGCTTTACTCTAGCTTCAAGCTCTGTAAGTGGTAAGAATTAAATTGTAATCAGATGCAGAAGACCATCAAGCATGAGTAACTTTAGGCTACATGCACTCAACAGTTAAAAATGGCCGTTTGAGTAACGGGAGTCACATGGCCATTTTTAGCCGCAATGAAAGTCTATGGGGCTATTCACATGGCCTTTTTTTAATAGAGGCTGCAAAAACATAGGACATGTCCTATTTTTTGGCGTTTTCATGGCCAGACGGACCCCATTGAAATAAATGGGACCGTTTTTAACGACCACTAAGACAGGAGTACACCAGTCTAACAGCGGTTAAAAACGGGTAGACTGGAACCATATGGCCTTTTAGGGATTAAAAGGACCTGCGCTCAGAGTAATGATGTCACCATGCGCTCATTCTGGGAGCGCGCATTGACGTCATCGCGCTTAGCGCAGGTCCTTCGGCGGGTGTTTTTCTGTTAAGAGAGGAGCTACCACTTTACAAATCACTAGTCAGACCACACATGGAGTACAGTGTACAGTTCTGGGCTCCTGTGAACAAGACAGACATAGCAGAGCTGGAGAGGGTTCAGAGGAGGGCAACTAAAGTAATAACTGGAATGAGGGATCTACAGTACCCTGAAAGGTTATCAAAATTAGGGTTATTCACTTTAGAAAAAAGACGACTGAGGGGAGATCTAATAACTATGTATAAATATATCAGGGGTCAGTACAGAGATCTGTCCCATCATCTATTTATCCCCAGGACTGTGACTGTGATGAGGGGACATCCTCTGCGTCTGGAGGAAAGAAGGTTTGTACACAAACATAGAGGAGGATTCTTCACTGTAAGAGCAGTGAGACTATGGAACTCTCTGCCTGAGGAGGTGGTGATGGTGAGTAGATTTATTTCTGGAGTGTAATAATATTACAAGCTACAGCTACTAGAGAGGGGTCATTGATCCAGGGAGTTATTCTGATTGCCTGATTGGAGTTGGGAAGGAATTTTTTTCCCCTTAAGTGGGGAAAATTGTTTTCTGCCTCACATTGGTTTTTTGCCTTTCTCTGGATCAACTTGTAGGAAACAGGCCGAACTGGATGGACAAATGTCTTTTTTCAGTCTTATATACTATGTTACTATGTTACTCCTGCTGCCCGTGCAAGTGGATGAGTTGAATTTTAATTTTTATTTTTTGGCTAAAACAAAACATTAAAGCTGGGGGTCACTATGGGGGACATTAAGGACCACTATGGGAGACACTACTAATTCTTGGAGAGACTATAGGAGACCTTACTTAAGGTGAGGGCCACTATGGGGGACATTAGTAATGCTTGGGGCCACTATGGGAGACCCGACTTAACTGGGGGACACTATGGGGTGGCAGGCTAGCTAATAGGCCAGGGCTTTTGTTTCTGAGGTGGGCTTACTGAAAGCAGGAATCCCAGCAGCAAACTAAAATCAGGAGAAAACGAATGGTTTGCAAAGGAGTGGTTTATGGCTTTATTTAGTGTTTAGTGAATCAAAGTATCTGAAGTGGACTTTTCGATTTTCAGGGAAAATTCGATTCGCCACGAAGCCGAATTTCTTTATAACGTCATCACGCACCGTGCGGGATCCTCAACCAAGATGGCCGCAGCGGCCTCTTCGCGCTCAAATGGATGAGGTGAGCATTTTATTTTTTTTAACTCCCGAAAGGCTTCCATTTTTACTTCAGATGCCGCGATCAGCGGGGATTAATGATAGGGGGCGGCACCATCGCCGTTCCCCATTATTGCGCCCGCTATTTACAAAGAAATGTGCTTTGTGATGAAGTAATTCATCAAGAAGATAATTTTTTTGTGAAATTTGGCGAAGCAGCTGAATTGAAGTTTTCATAACTTCGCTCATCTCTAGTTGTATTTTTTGGGAATTGGATTATAATATTATGTAGGAACTTTATAGTTGTATTATGTGGGCTCTTTAAAGGAAACCTGTCAAAACAAATTACACCCCTCAATTGTCGTTACTGCCTCATATAGTTGGTGATTAGCTTTCTACGTGTCACTATATCTATTATAAGTTGCTGCATTAGCTAAAAAAAAGAAATTTGAACCCAGAACCTGTGTCATGTACACCACTGGAAAATTAAAGAAGAACACCTGGAAAACGTAATGTGATTGAGTTGAGATTGGCGAAGTATAACCTACTAGTGGTGTTTGGTTAATGATCACACAACAAAGGTAGTGCACCCTTTATTTTGGGTTCTGCTGCAGGGTATATGTTGAGGTAGGGTCACATTAATACTAGGTGGCATCTCCCCTTACTGTGATACAGGCTGCCACTATGGTGGTGGTAATGGTTATACAGATGTCCTCCAGTAGTATGTCATCCCAAGCTCTTTCAACTTGGACCCGTAGTTCAGCCAAGGTGGTTGTTGGCAGCTGTACATGGGAGATCCATCACCCATCCTGTCCCAGACATTCTCAATGGTGATGGAGCTGGCCAGGTGACCTGCTGAATACCCTGAAGAGGACATTCCTCCAAAATAAAAGGCGTATCACCTTGGTTGTGTGATCATTGACTAAGCATCACTAGCAGTTTATACTTTGTCAGTCTCAGCTCAATGGCATTAAATTAAATGTGTCACCAATAATTTTATCTGCCAGTTAAAACCAGATCGCAACACTTATCTTTTTTATCTAATCTGTTTTTATTTTCTGATTGCAGATTTTTTATTCTATTTCCTGAATATTATTATGGGTGTGGCCATCTTGCCTGAGCTGTTCTTTTTTTTTTATTCAATGTTTTATTGATTTTTTAAATTTTTCAAAAAGAAACAAACAGTAACATTAAGTTACAGAGTACAGTATTAAAGTACAGGTGAAGACGATACAAGTTGCAAAGGATAATACAATTTGCAAAATGGACAGCCATTAACTTACATGAACGAAGGCCGCTCCAGTAGTTCAGAAACCAGGTACAAAGAGATGGTTAGGTACATATCTAGTGAGGATGTATCGAGTAAACCAAAGGTTATTAAACACACAAGGCTCAAGGCATTGCCAAATGAAGGTAGAGAATATCAGCTTGAGGCGAGTGAGGCGGATAAGAAGTGAGAGTCCTGCTCTAGAGAGAACTTGAGTCCTGCTCTAGCATAAGAGAGACGAAGGGGCATTTGGTGGCTATGTTGGGCTTTTTCTTCAAGTGAACAAAACAGAGACAACTGTTAAGGAAGGAGAAGGATGGACCAACATCATCCTAAGGGGTGTTAGAGAATCTATAGGACCTCCATTTGTCCCACTGTTTAAGGAATGTAGGATGTGACCGGGACTCCCAAGAAGATAATTCTTCAAAACGATAAAGTTGATCCACCTTTAGTCTCCAAGTTTCAAGATCAGGGAGGGAGCTCTGGAGCCAGTACTTTGGAATGAGTAGGCGTGCTGCAATTAGAAGTTGTCTAAAGAGATATGGAAGTTGAGTTGGGGGGTGGGTAAAGGGGGATGTCAGGAGTGCGATCGAGGGAGATAGAGCTATGGAGGTTCTGCAAATATTATTTGCTTGAGCAAATATATCGGTCCACCATCTTTTAATTTTCGAGCATTCCCACCAAAGGTGATAGAATGTTCCTCTTTCCAATTCACACCTCCAGCATCTGTCTGATGCCCCATGAGAGTATAAGGCAGATTTGACCGGGGTAATATACCATTGGGTCAGAATGTTGTAATTATTTTACTGTATACGTATACAGCGAGAAGTTTTGTGAGGCGCCTCAAGGAGTCTGGGGAGGAGGTCGTAAGGGAGGTCAGTTTGAAGGTCTTTTTCCCAGCAACGGATAAAGGCCGGTTTGGTAATGATGGGGGGTGAGCAGAGTCTGCGATATAACGATGAAATAGGTTTATCAGGTGGTTTATCTGTAGAAATGTATGCCTCCAACCATACTAATGGACGTAAAAGTTCACCCCTAGTAGTGTGATTTTGAATAAAGCTTCGAAGCAGTGGGACTAAGGAGAAGTCATAGGGTTTTGGGTCTAGGAGAGAGGAGAGGGTGGTGTTGGATAAGGGTTGGCCCATATCATCAAGGAGCGATCTGACCGGGAGGGGGGCTAGTTTAGTATAGCTAGGGGACGATCTTGTGAGAGATGGATCATATGTCCCTAAAATGTCGTCTATCGTAAGCAGAGGGGAAGGGAAAGGGATACTGCAATGTGTGGAATTGATCCACGACCAGGCCGTTAAAGTAGCTTTTATAATAGGGTAAGCTTTAAGATGAGTCGGGGGTAGGGCTTTGTTGCCTAATAAGAAAGCCCTAAGAGGTTTACCCAGTATTGAGCGTTCTTGTGCTACCCAAGGTTTATGGGGAGAGCCACGAAGCCAGTCCACAGCCCTAGCCAGGAGTATGGCTTTCCCATAGAGTTCGGGGTCTGGGAGTCCGATACCGCCTTCTGATTTATGTTTAATTAATTTAGAATAGGCCAGTCTAGCCTTGCCGCCATTCCATAGGAAATGGGAGAATTTTTGTTTAAGTGAAGCATAGTAAGCAGAGGGAACTGGAATAGGGAGGACTTGTTGAAGGTAGGTCAGGCGGGGAAGAATAAGTGAGGTGAGAAGGTTTTTCCGACCAAACCAGGAAAGAGTAGGAATCGTTTTATGGAGATTATCTATTGCTTGGAAAGTGGAGAGTTTCAGGGGGATGTAGTTTAGGGGGAAGAGGTCTGCGATTTGAGGGCTAATTTTGACCCCTAGGTATGTGATCGTGAGGGATGACCAGTTGAACGGTGAATTGGTCATCAGATTTCTTTTGGTGATTTCAGAAATACCGATGCAGATGACAAGGGATTGATTTGCATTGATTTTAAAGTTGGATATGGGGCCGAAACTAGTTAGGTATTTTTGAATGATTGGCATGGAGGTACGAGGGTTTGAGGTCAGAACTAGTACATCATCAGCAAAGGCAGCTAATTTGTGTTCTATACCTCCTACAGTGGGGCCTTTTATCAAGGGATCGGACCTTAGGGCTTGTAAGAGGGGTTCCATGCACAGGACAAAAAGGAGAGGTGAAAAGGGGCAGCCCTGTCGGGTACCATTAGTTATACCAAAAGAGGGGGAGAGAGTGCCATTGACCATAACATGTGCTGAGGCATGAGTGTACATTGCAAAAACTGCATTAACGAAGGTTTCAGGTAGGCCAAATCGTAGCAGGGTTAATCTTAAATAGTTCCAGCTCACCCTATCAAATACTTTCTCAGCATCTGTACTAAGAAGCAGAAGGGGAGATGAGGTATGGGAGGAATGGCATACCAGGTTCAATACTCTAGAGGTGTTATCTCTACCCTCTCTGCCTCGGACAAAGCCTACCTGATCTCCATGTATCAAGATAGGTAGGAGTATAGCCAGGCGATTAGCCAACATCTTTGCCAACAGTTTCAAGTCAATGTTGAGCAAAGAGATGGGCCTGTAATTCGCGCAGCATTTATGATCTTTCCCCTCCTTTGGTATAAGTGCAATGTGAGCAGTGACCATGTCTCTAGACAAAGGTGTACCCGACAGGGAAAGGTTGCAGACGTCAAGGAAAAGAGGGATAAGTTATTTTTGGAAAGATTTGAAGTAAATAGCGGGGAGGCCATCCGGACCTGGGCTTTTACCTTTAGGAAGACAGCGAATCTTATCGCCATGTGAAAAGAACTTATGCTGTGAACTCAGAAAAAATTTAGCTGAGCGGGTTTGCAATAATGCCTTCAATTCAGCCCTAGCACTAGAGAGAGATTGAAGAAGAGAGCTGGAGGGATCTTTTTTGTGTTGCAATTCTAAAGAATGGATTTTAGATAGGAGGGAGTCTATTTGTTGCTCTCTGCGTTTTTTGAGATAAGAGCCTATGCTTATAAAATGTCCTCTAATAAAAGGTTTATGGGCATCCCACAGGGTTTGAGGGGAAGTGGAGGGGAGTTTGTTCAGTAGAATGTATTCTTCAAGAAGGGAAGACAGTTTATTCACTATAGTGGGATCACCCAGAATGGACTCATTGAGGCGCCAATGGAACTCTCTGGGTATGGGTTGAGGAGCAGCAATTGAGAGAGAGAGTGGGGCATGATCTGACAAGTGGTTGGAACCAATGTCAGCCTTACGACATAGGTGGAGGTGTGACTTAGAAATAAAGAGGTAGTCGATATGGTGATATGTATTATGGACGTGTGAGAAAAAAGTAAAGTCCAATGTATCTGGATGTAAAGAACGCCACGCATCTACCACATGGAGGTTCCAGAGCTCTCTCCTCAGGGATTCCAAGGCTCGCCTAGAAAGAGGGGATTTGTGTGAGGAGGAATCCATTGCAGGATTCAAGGCTACATTAAAGTCACCTCCCAAGGTAACTATTCCTTCCTGAAAAGAGGCAATTTGTGGGGCTATATTAGTAATCCATTGAGTTTGCTTGGTATTGGGCAGATACAGGTTAACAAACGTGTAGATCTGGGGGCCAATGTGTCCCTTAACCATGATGAAGCGTCCATCTGGATCCTGAACATGAGAAGCATACTTAAAGTGAAGGTTTTTTTGAAACCCGATGCTAACTCCGCCGGATGCAGAGGAAGATCCTCCACAGTGAAACCATATTGGGAAGGCAGAATGGGAAAGGTTGGGGTAGCAGTTGAATTTGAAGTGTGTCTCCTGGAGGAAAACCACATTGGAGCCAGATTTTCGCAGGAGAGAGAAGATCTGGCTTCGTTTTGAAGGTGACTTGAAGCCCTTGACATTGTAAGATGTTACGTGTAAGTCAGCCATGTTGTCTTACCGTAGGTGTGGGAGAACAGAGAATATGGTAAACCTCCAGGAGAGGACCTTGAGAAATTGAGTGGATATTGTAGAGATGATGGGGTACTGGATTAGGTATTATTAGGCTGTCATCGTTCAGGACACAGATGGATTCAAACCTGTACTGCGAAAGTGAAGGAAAATAAAAACATAAATAAACAAGATCAACAAAATGAGGAACTAAAGAAACGGTTAAACAGGAATAAGACATTGTGGGGAGGTAACTGTACGCCCAGTCAGGTGGGGGGTAAAGGTGGTCTAGAGACCTAACCAAGGTTCCCATGGCACATAACATACTGGGAGAGAAGGTGAGAAATGAGGGTAAACCAGACAGTATTGGTGAACAATCATATGATTTGCAGAGGTATAGAGGCAGTAGGTTGGAATAGGAGAGATAGTAGGATTAAGAAGGGTAAGAGGGAAGAAGGTTTGTAAGTCAGCCAAAGAGGTGAGATGAATAGGTAAGAACCTTAGGTAAGTGATAGAGGTGAAGAAAGAGATTTAAAGAGGTAAGATATTACTAGTCTTGCAAAAGTCTCTTGGGAGTGGACTGATGCGGTCTTTTCTTGGATCTTTGAGATTTTGGAGTGCGTTGGGTCTCAAACGGCTGGATCGCGGGGAGGTCTGGAAGGTCGCAGACATCTCTGTATTGGGCCCAGTCTTCAATGATCAGCGGCTGTATATCCAGGTGAGCGAAGATCGGAGGGAGGTCCGAGTGAGCTGAGACGTTGAGGCGTTTGCCTGCATGTTGGAAGGAAAGGCCGAACGGATATAACCACCGATATGGGATCTTGTTTTCACGTAACCAGTCCGTGAGGGGTTTGAGAGCCCTTCATTTTTTTAGAGTAGATGGGGCTAAGTCTTGGCAAATGGCGATCTGATTTCCATCATATGAGAGATCGCGTTGGGCCCGCGCTGCTTCCAAGATTGCGGTCTTTACTTGAAAGTTTAAAAAACGACATATAATGTCTCTGGGGGGGTTCATCGTGCTTCGGTTTAGGGCGTAGCGCCCTATGCGCTCTCTCAATAGTAATATCTGAGGCATAGTCGGGTCCCAAGAGGTTGCTGCAGATGGTGTGTATGGTATGAAAAAGCTCACCAGCTGATACTGTCTCCGGTACCCCTCGGAATCGAAGATTGTTCCGCCGTCCTCTGTTTTCTTGATCTTCTATAGCATTATGTAAGTCGTTGAGATAAATGCAGCAGAGGGACAGCGACTTGGTTGTGGCCGACTGATGATCAAGCATGGAGGCTTGGTGGGTTTCAATCTGTTCGACCCGGTCCCCAATATGGCGGAAGTCTCTTCGGAGGGCCGCAATTTCAGTTAGCACAGGGTCGAGGGCTTTGCTGAGGGCTTGTTCCAGGTATCGCCTGGTTAGAGGAAGATCTTTGGTGATGTGAGTGCCCTCAGCATCGTTGTCCTCATCGGAGTGGTCAGAGGCGGGAGCTGCAGCTTTATGTGCCGGAGCCGGCGCCATCTTTGGTTCTCGTGCTGCGACTGTAGCTGCGGCTTTTTTAAGGAATTTCTCCATATCTCCGCTCAGAGATTGTGGTTTGGTAAGAGGGGGAGTCTCACCGGACTTAGGATTCCCGATTTTCACCATTGTTCTCTCTGTTAGCTGGAGTTAGCTGGTGCCTAGGGCAGATTGGATTACAGAGCGAGCTGCAATGCGGCCATCACCGGCAAGCGCTAGCTCCGCCCCCTCTCGCCTGAGCTGTTCTTAATAGCATTAAGAAAACTGTTTTACGGCAGCCCCATGATCCGTAGACACAATGGTCAAGGGGACCTCATTGACTTTTATGGGAGAATTTTCTGGGCATGCTCTGTGACCTGTGCAGAGCTCATTGTACAAGGAAAGAATAGATTAACTTCGACAATCACCTATTGTGAATGGTGGATCCTGTCTTATCTATACACAGAGGTGATATCATTACAGGCAGGATTAGAATGACAGATAAGCAGATAACTGCAGTATAAGGATCTGTACAGGCCAAGAAGTGGTGCCAATTATTAGGCTTAGAGGCCAGTGCGAAAACTGCAGGACTTTATGTTTTTTTGTATAAATATAGATATTGATATGGAAAATGAAAAATAACATCATCAAAAATTATTTCAAAATATGTTAAACATAAAAATGTGATATATATATACAATAGGTTCTTTTCTGATGATACTTTCCCTTTAAGTTTTTCAGGTGTTCTTTTTTTTCATTTTCCTGTAGCGTATTTATCACGCCACTCCAATTGCAGCTGGTGAACTCTGCATACAATCACATAGGTGGGCTCATATGTTAGGATCTTTAGGAAGTAGTCATTTACAGGCTTCAAGTTTCAGTTCAGGTCTTTGTAAAAGGCCCCTTGCACAAGACCGTATGCCCTCCGAGACATATGGTCCGTGCGTGGGCCATATGTCCCGGAACGGCATATATCATGCGCACGGGAGCGCACAGCATCATAGGTTACTATGATGCTGTGCGCATCAGGCCGCCTACGGGACTATTCTCCTGCACTCATATGATCTTACGGTCGTGTTTAAGGGGCCAAAGGCTGCTAAATGGGCACTAAGTGATAGGAGAGTCTTTACAATACTTGAAAAGGAAAACCATAACATTCTGATTGAGGCATGCACGTCACACATAGGTCACATGTTATTTTACCATGTCTTCCCATCCCTTCGAGATTGCCGACAAATTTACAATTTTTTTATTGGGTGGAGGAAAATAATGAAAAAAAAAGTTGTTCTCCACCTTACCAAGTAACCTGGTAATTCATAAATATGGCGTTCATTCTGAACCTTTACAGTATTTCTCAATGTATTTATACCACACAACTGCCATATATAACTCTCCTCTATACCGCTATATTCCCCCTGCTTCAATTCATGAATAAACTGGCTTCCTCCAAATCTTCTGGATGTTGTTTGCATCGAGGCACAGTTCTAGAGATGAGCAAATCGAATCTCATGAAGTGGAATTCATTCAAAATTTCAGGATAAATTCGATTCGCCTCGAAGCTGAATTTCCTTGTGCTCCGTTAAATCGATTTAACCTAAAATAGTGTAAAAAATAAAAAAATTTAAACTTACCTCCTCCATTTGCTCATGATGGGCAGCCAGCCTCCATCATGATTGAACATCTCAGCCAAAATCCCAGCGTGATGTCGTAATCTCAGCCAGCGTGATGATGTAATCTCGCGCCGCTCAATATTTCGCTCCAGATCTTCAAGCAAGATGGCAGCGGCCGGCCCCTTGCAAGGAAATTAAGGTGGCAAGTTTGATTATTTATTTTTTATTGTTAATTTTACACTGTTTTTACACTCAGATGCTGCGATCGTGTATGAACGCGGCATCTGAGGGGTAAAATGACGGGGGCGGCACTATAGCAGCTCCCTGTCATTGCACCCGCTACTTACAAAAAAATGCGCTTTGTGACGAAGGTTTGTCAGTAACCAGGCTTTGTGTGCCTTTTTTTATTGGGCAAAGCACCTATTGAAAACTTCCTATCTTATCTACGTATCTATGAAATACATCTTGCCAATTAGCTCTTAAAGAAGTCATTAATACAGAGGTTCACTTACTTTTTTTCTGCACTGTAAACATTTAATCACTGGGCTCAATAAAAGACATGCACGGTGAAACAGTTTCTGTGCTATTAGCTTAGTTTTGGTTTTGTGTCTATAATTGGAATATAGAAAACAATCGGACCACATTTTATTAGTAATCAATGCAGAGATTTGGGTAATTCCAAAGGGCTCACATACTTTTTAGCAAATGTAGTGCATTCTAAATGAGCCATAGATATCTGATAATGGAGTTTGACTCTGACATTAAGAGATTAAGATATTTCATGAAGCAAGAAAATGTTGAATGAAAAAAATGTTTTAAATTTTAACAAAAAACTTATTAAAGCTGTATATTTAAATGCAACCTTAAGGTCTCTTTCACACGGGCGTGACTGACGGATTGGCTCCGGATGCGTTCAGGGTGCATTCAGTGAAACTCGCACAATTTTGCAAGCAAATTCAATCAGTTCCGTCTGTGATTGCGTTTAGTTGTTCAGTTTTTCTGCGCAGGAGCAATACGTTTTTCACGCGTGTGATTAAAAAACTGAAGGTTTACAAATAACATCTCCTAGCAACCATCAGTGAAAAACGCATTGCATCTGGATTTACTTCCGGATGCAATGCGTTTTTCACTGAAGCCCCATTCCCTTCTAAGGGACCAGGGCTGCGTGAAAAACGCAGAATATAGAACATGCTGCATTTTTCACGCAACGTAGAATTGATGCGTGAAAAAAAAACGCTCATGTACACAGACCCATTGAAATGAATGGGCACAGGACTCAGTGCGGGTGCTAAGCGTTCATGTCACGCATTGCACGTCACGGAAAAATCGCTCGTGTGAAAGGGGCCTAAACAAAAATTCCCTATAAACCTATGATCAGTGAGGAATGACAAGAATAATGATTAGTTGAAAAACAAAGCATTAAAAAACATGAATATTTTATTTGTTAGCTTGCGCCGATCTAAGTCTATGTAATATGGTATTCACAAAAATACAATATGCTGTAATTAAAAGCACTTAAATGCCACTAACTCGTAATTTCCGACCTTGTTTTAATCAACAATCAGTCTATGTAAATTGTAATTGTCCCCTTTAAGAGGTAAACAGCTCTTTGCGGAATTAGATTGCCATGGAGTGATTGAGAATTTAATCACAAATCGAGCAGTCTAATGTCACCATATTGAGGGATGCTCCCAAAGAGACATGTGTGACTGTCATCTGTGAAGGCTATACATACAGGAGTACCTATAAGGTCACCCTCTTTAATTCTGAGCTGACTCTTCGAATAGTGTCGCTGATCAGGTATTGATATGGTATTGACTGGGTGAGAGTTAATGTTTGCAGCCAGATGTATATTGGAAACACTGGTTTAATCAAAATGGTAAACCTTGCATGACTCGCCATAGGGAATTCCATTACAGACCTCTCCATTAATAGTGCGAGAGGTGCATAATGCAAATAGGGGATAGAGCTAATGTTTAGGCCACCATAATACATAACATGCCTAGAAATATATACATATATAAAAGCCTAGAAAAACAGTATAGCTAAAGACCAGTCCATTTCCTCCTGTTCATGGCCGGATATATTAAAATTTTTAAATATTTTTTTTTTTTTGTGCATGCAGTTTTGAAAGCGATAACTTTTTTTTCCGGTTGGTTATTTCAATTATTTTCATGTCATTTTTATTTTACTTATACATGGAACTTTATAGTTATTTTTATTTTGATATTTTAAATATTTAATATATTTTTTTATTTTGATTATGATATATTTTTGTTTCATTTAAGATATTTTATGTTAGAGAGAATACAGTCTACTTTTCAAGTTCTTTTTTTTTTTTTTAAAGCACACAGTGCAACTAAATATATAGATATTAGAATTTTGCTTTGTGTTTCCGTTACATAATTTTTAATATAGTGGAGTAGTACAGAATAGTACATACTCTAGTTTACAGAAGCTGCAGTGTGTGCTAGTGGTAGCTATCTTTTTTCTACATTTTTAGACTTTTGGGGACATTACATTATTACTTTTTTTATTGCTGATCTCTCCTGTAGTTGGGGCTGACATTTGGAGTCTCACTGATCTGGGTCTGATAAAACCCATCAGGTTCTGCTGTTACCATCATCTGACCACGCCCTCAACTGTACGCACTTTGCTTATTGCACATCATATATACAACGGGCAGCAAGGTAGAACTGGTAATAAACTGTCTCTGTCCTCTCTATGGGGGGTCTGACTGTCTGTGACAGCTGGCTTTCTTCTCCTGCAGCTACATGATCTCCATGCAGCTGCAGATTAGGCATGGACACTCAGGAACCTCAGTGTCACATGAAGGCCTACCGAATGTCTTAAATTGACTGGCAGTCCGCAAGAAAATAAGATTTAGCATAATAATGCCATATCCTGATAATTTAGTCCTGGTCATGATACGCACAACCAGTCTACAAGGACACTAGAGATAGAAGAACTGACTGCTACCATTGGGCTAGAAGTAGTATATTGATAAATAGATATGTAACACACTGGGGGATTTCTGGTAAAGCCCCGTTAAAAGAAAATGCTCCTCAAACCTGCATGCTGTATCTCTACATTCTTATCAAATGGGTATTCAGAGATTTTTGCTCTTTTTGTTCAAATAGACTGTAGTATTCATCCTCTGAGCTTGGGTTCCGCCGCGAGCATGTGATCCTGCTGCATTTTTTTCTCCATGACTGTGATATGGAAAATCCCTAAACCAAATAGAGGCGTGAACCTAGCCTAATATCTACATTCTTATCCATCTTCACTTCTAAATACTGATCACATTGCGTGCAGGGAACTGTAGTGAAAAAGTTGTGTAAAAACAACTTTAATGTCTTGTCCAAAATCATTTCCCTATGTGCAGACGTGCCTATATTATTTCATTCCATTTCTTACAAAGACCCTATCACATGCCTCATATTCCCCATGACCATGCGCCTGCTATGGGGCACAGTTGGGACCATCCCCTCTTTTACTGGGGGTGAAAACTTGGTCAGGACTCTACCTGCTAGTGTAAAGGTTACAACTAGTGTTGATCACGAATTTTCGAATTGCGAATTTTAATCGCGAATATCAGCACTTCGAGAATTCGCGAATATTTAGAATTTTGCTTTATGCAAATTTTTATATGCAAATTTTCGCATTTTATTAATTTTGCTTTATGCAAATTTTTATATGCAAATTTTCGCATGCAAGAAAATAATGTCATTATTTTCTTGTTTGCGAAAATTTGCATAAAAAAATTGCGTAAATTAGCGTAAAAAATCGCATAAATTAGCATAACAATTTGCATAAGCTGGTATTTAAAAGGTATCTTTTAAATGCCAGTTTATGCACATTTTTAGGCTAATTTATGTGAATTTTTTATGCGAATTTTCACAAACAAGAAAATAATGTCTGGAGATTACGAATTTGCGAATTTTCGAATATATGGCAAATATTCGCCCAAATATTCGTGAAATATCGCAAATTCGAATATTGCCCCTGCCGCTCATCACTAGTTACAACTTGTAGCAAATGAGGCAGTCGAAAAAGGCCCCAAGGGTCAGTGAAAGGGGTTTAGGTGGAAACCCTTCTGTTCTGTGTGGGGACCCTGGTTTGATCCTTGCTATGGGGCCCTTACTTCTCTATGTACGCCGCCACTGCACATGACTGGTGCACAAAGGCAGAATCGGTCTGGTTTGGGTATTAGAAAGTTACATTCATTAATTCCATCCTTAGAGGTGCAGTTTACAAATTTTCTATGCTACAGGACTTCTGTACCTTTGGTAAAGGGCTTGTTCTATCTGGATAAACCCATTTAAACCCCATTCTATGTTATCTAAAGAATATAGGGAGTGTGCTTGCAACTCACTGCATAAAGGGTTAATGTAGTAGCACTATGCACCCTTTATCCCAAAGGTTGTGCGTGAGGTGTAGGGGGTTAACTTGCCAGCTCAGCCCCGTAGTAACACCAGTTTGTTAGTTACTCCTCTACCCACTTCTTCTGGAGGGGGAAGTAGTTGAGTTGTGTGTCACCTGTGAGAACGAAAAGCATCAAGAAGCAGAGTGCGCTGCGGAGCAAACCTGAGAGCCAATAGAGCTACAGTATATAAGCCAGACCCCGGAGAAAGAACTGAGGGAGGTTACAGATTGTTTAACGGCCATTACAAAGGCATAGTGCTGGAAATATTTGTCTGAAAAAGTACCACCTGCATTGTGGGCTATAGACTTTTTTGCATAGGCGTTGGGACTATATATTTCAGGGCTCTTTACATACTGAAAGTACCGATTGGCTATCTGTTGGATGAGACTGCAGACTCTTAAAGGGTTTCTATGGTGACTAATAAAACTATTGAAAATACTTAAATATCACTGATCTATAAATATGCAGTTATCCCTCAAGATACAATATTTTTAACTTATAATGGTCTTTTCTGACCCTTCGTAAGTTGAAACTAGACTCAACATACAATGTAACAAAAATCACAGAAAAATAGTGGCCAATATGGGGGAACTGCTCAGACCCCAAACACTGTAGAGTGTTTCTCATTGGGGGAGCAGTCCCACCGCATGTGGACCGCAGCAAACGGCCATCCCCAGCAAAAATTGCGTACAATGGAGGATGCCGGCGCGGACCACATGCACCACAAAGGCATCCTACACAAAACGGAGCATTGTGCGGATGAAATATATAAATATAAAATGTTTTGTTCCATATGTATTGAATGTGCCTTCATCTGGCATTCAACATTCTTTTGCACCTGGTAGCCTCCATCACACGGTCTGACATGGCTGTGGCTTGCAGTCTTGTTTTATTCACATTGCATTAGTTGTCCTGCTATGCGGTTGTGTGGAAGCTTGGCTGTGAGCAGTATTCCATCACCTTCAGACCGTGTTCACACCATAGTTAGCGTAGTGGTAGGACCCCATGCCATGCTGAGTGACCGTGACGTGGTGCACGAGGGGCTCCGATGTGTTCCTGACAGGAACATATTGGCAAACAGTCTCAGCTTTTAATATCTGCTTGTTTGACTAGCTAGTATAGTCAGTGGCATCTCCGTTTGGTGCATTTTTTTCTGTGTATTTTTTTTTCAACAGAGAGCTGAGCTGAGCGAATTTTTTTTAAATTTGATTCGGCCGGTTCTATCCGAATTTATTTGCGGCGAATCTCGTTAAAACACAACTATTTCCTGGCTGCAGAGAGCCTTTATAGTGGTGTAGAACACTGTGCCTTGCAGTAACATGCATGTGGTAGTGAAACAATGCTGTGAGTCAGTATGACATGCAGATGACACGCGTCGCTCTTAGAATCACTGTACACTTCACTTATAGAGATGGCCAGAACTATTCGCCGGCGAACATAGCTTGTTCGTGTCTGCCGCGGCGGGCGAACATATTTGATGTTCGCGTTCGCCTCTATACTTTATTATTGAGCAAACTTTGACCCTGTACCTCACAACCAGCAGACACATTCCAGCCAATCAGCATACCCTCCCTCCCAGACCCTCCCACCTCCTATCTAAACGCAAGGACAGCATCCATCTTAGATTCATTCTGAAGCTGCAGTAATAGTAATTGTAAATCGCAATGCGATTAATATAACCTGTATTGTTCGCATTGCGATTACAACTTAGATCTAAGTTTCTAATGGTTGTATTGCTAGAATATAACGAAGATAATGAATATAGCACTATATTCTCAATCTTCATTATATTCTAGCAATACAACAACCATTAGGAACTCAGAACTAAGTTGAATTCTCAATGCGATTAATATAACCTGCATTAATCGCATTGCGAATTCAACTTAGAGCTGAGTTCCTAATGGTTGTTGTATTGCTAGAATATACGTTATATTCTAGCAATACAACCATTAGGAACTCAGCTCTAAGTTGTAATCGCAATGCGAATAATACTTACAATTATTAATCGCTTTGCGAATCCATTTGATGCCTCTATTATTTGATTGTATATGACGGTTGACTATGACTACCACCAACGTTCTGCTGCCTCCAAAGCAAGATATCTGAACCCCCCAGGGGCCATTTGGGCATCTGCGTTTTTATACTTTTTTCATTTTTAATTTTATTTTTTTGTGTATTTTGCCACATTTGGTTGCATATTTACATTTGGTGTAGGCAAATGTGGTAGTCTAGATCATTACTCTGCCCAAATCTATATTCAGCTACATGGCTTAGAAAATATGCTGTCAAACAATGATCCTAGGTTTTGGTATAGACACATGATCTAGACTACCATATTTGCCTATACCAAATGTAAATATGCAACCAAATGTGGCAAAATACACAAAAAAAATAAACTAAAAAATGAAAAAATTATAAAAACGCAGATGCGTTTTTAATGCGTTTTTTATCAAAAACGCCCAAATGGCCCCTGGGGGGTTCGCGAACGGAACATTTTATGTTCGCGACATCACTATTCACTTATTTGGGCAGTTACGGGGGCCAAAACTGACCAAGTAACTCAAGTATGAACTCTGCCTTACAGGTCGATGTTAGCGTCAAGAAGAAGTGCACTCCTTTTACACCGTCGTCATCTGATTCCACATAGATGTCTACAGAACCTATTCTATTAAACGCTTATACAAGTAGAGCCCCTGACAGAGTGGAGAGGGTGTCAGCAGTAAGTTTGTGTTGACGTCATTGATTATTTTGCCCTCCCTCTGATCAGTCAGAACAATAACCCCCAAAAAACTGATCCGGTCTGTTGAGCCTTCACTCGGTCAGCATTTGGTCAGTATTCCATCAGTATTGCTAATGCCAAAAAAAACAGGAGTGGATCCAAAACAGAGATGACACGTGAATGGAATATTTGCATGTCTTCTGTGTTTTGTACCCACTCCTGCTTTTGGCTACCAAATCATAAGCCAATTCTGATGGGACCAAACAGGCCCTACAGCTGCTACACAGACAGGATCTGTTGTGCGTCTCATTTTTCCATCCTTCTGGAAGATCGGAAGAAGGATCAAATAAATAGTGATGTCATCCAGGCCAAAAAGACAAAAGAGTGGCCCAGTCATGGAGTGGAGAGGGTGGGAGAACAGCTTGAGGGTGACATAGTGTGGAGGTGGCAGCAGCATGAGGAGACCACAAAGTGGCAAGGTGACATAGTGTGGACGTGGCAGCAGCAGCATGAGGAGACCACAGAGTGACCCAGTGATAGAGTGGGGAGGTGGGTGGCAATAACAGTACCCGCTGACGATGGTGGGTGTAAGAAGGATCACTTGGCATCAGATACGTGGCATCAGGCATGTGGCAGCATCAGAATAGTAGCTGAGGCAGGTAGCCAGTAGAAACCGGTCTCTTTTGTCAAGGTTTGATTGAGGCAGCATGGATGATCTAATCTAATGCATCAGGCCTTGGTGGGTGGAAATCCTTGCTGATCTACGCCTGATTCATCTTGACAAAGGTCAGTCTCTCCACATTTTGGGTGGAATGGCGAGTTCACTTTGGGGTAACTATGGCCCCCGCCACACTAAACACCCACTCTGATGCCACACTACTACTCTGCTTGTATTTAAGAGTGCCTGTGTGAATCATCTGCCTCAGTAAAGTACAGTGAACTGTTTGCACTAAGGCCTCTTTCACACTTGCGTTCTGAGGATCCGTCAAAAACGCTAGTGTGAAAGAGCCCTAACACTTTGTGTGCATCAACACCTGCATCATCACAGTACCATCTTGCCTTCTACAGCATGGAGAACCTGCCTTGCACTTTAAAACTCATCTCCACCAAAGGCACCCCAACAAGCAGCAAGCAGGAGAACCTCAAAACCAGGGTGTGCCTTGAAGGGAAGAAAGGTGTGCTGTTCCTATAAATGTAACAACTACAACCACCACTCTTAGGCCTCTTTTAGACGGGTGTCGCGGGTGGGGGCCGGATGCGATTGCGGGAAACCTGCGCGAGTGGGGATGCAATTTCAGTCAGTTTTGACTGAGATTGCGTTCCATTGTTCAGTTTTTTACACGCGAGTGCAATGCGTTTTGCACGCGTGTGAGAAAAAACTGAATGTGGTACACAGACCCGAACTTCAGGTTTGGGTTAGGTGTTGTGTAGATGTTATTATTTTCCCTTATAACATGGTTATAAAAGAAAATAATAGCATTCTTAATACAGAATGCTTACTAAATGTGGCTTGAAAAAAATAAAAAATTAACTTACCTCATCCACCTGATCGCGCAGCCAGACATCATCTTCTTTCTTCCTCTTTCAGGACCTGCAAAAGGACCTTTGATGACGTAATCGCGCTCACCACATGGTGAGTGCGTTGACGTCAGTGCAGGTCCTGCTGAATGAAGATAGAAGGATCCTTCAGCAGGACCTGCGCTGACGTCACCGTGCTCACCCCTTAAGCCACCTTTAAGTAAGCATTCTGTATTAAGGATGATATTATTTTCCTTTATAACCATGTTACAAGGGAAAAATAATACAGTAAATTGACTTTAATCAATTTACATCCTCTTCTAGCAACCATGCATGAAAATTGCAGTGCATCCGCACTTGCTTGCGGATGCTATGCGATTTTCACGCAGCCCCATTCATTTCTATGGGGCCTGCATTGTGTGAAAAACGCAGAATATAGAACCTGCTGCGATTTTCACGCAACACAGAAGTGATGCGTGAAAATCACCGCTCATGTACACAGCCCCATTGAAGTTAATGGGTCCAGATGCAGTGCCATTGCAATGCGTTCACGTCACGCATTGCACCCGCGCGGAATTCTCACCCGTGTGAAAGGGGCCTTAGACCTCATGCACACGACCCTATGTATTTTGCTGTCAGCAAAAAACGGATCCGCAAAAAATACGGATGGCGTCCGGGTGCATTCTGTATTTTGCGTAACGGAACAGCTGGTCCCTAATAGAACAGTCCTATCCTTGTCTGTAATGCGGACAATAATAGGACATGTTCTATTTTTTTGCCGAACGGAAATACGGACAAACGGAAACGGAATGCACATGGATTACTGTCTGGGTTTTTTGTGGACCCACCCCATATCCTGTTAGGATATATGGATATGATAATATGATAATAGGGTGATTCAAATCTCCAGCTCTGGTAGACTCAGTATAACTGGCTCTCTTCATTCAATGGGTTTTTTCAACAAGGAAAAGCAGATTGCTCCAGGTTCTTTTGCAGCAAAATTAAATCTCTAATTCAGGTAAGTACTTTTTTGATTAAGCAAATTAACAAACTACAAGTGTTTCTTAACATGCACTTATGCTAACAGTGTGAACGCCATAAAAAACATAGAATTGCCATAGCTCTGGATGAAGAACATATTGGAGATTTAGATTACAAAATGGCTTTACTGTTTTATGTCAAATGTAAAGGTCACAGAAAGCTAGACACCATGTTCACATTAAGCCTTTAAGGGTGATCTACATCCATAGCTATAAAAATACTATTAGATTACAGAAGATTTAGACGAGAAGACAGAGTGGCCGATTGTTGGGAAGGAAGTGTTCATTCTCGATAGTCGGCTGCTCGTTCAGGGAAGGAGACCACAAATTTACATGCAGTGATCTCCTTCACTGTATGAGGATGGGGGATCGCTATTGCAATCCCTCACCCTTATACAGAATCATGGCTTCTGGGCAGCAGATCATTGTGTAGACATCACGATCTGCTCCTCAGAAGCCATGATCGGTGGTGCCTGCACGAGCAACCAGCGGTATAATTAGACAGCCAGATGATTGGGAACGACCGTTCGCCGGAATGGTCGTTTCCGATAATCTGGGCAATTATTGGTGAGCCTAAAAGTACCTTTAGAATCCAATCCCAACTATTAAAAGTGATATGCTGGAGAGAGACTTGGCATTGAGAATGACTTGGCCACTGTTAAGGCTCCGTGCCTATATAACAGAAATTTATGCTAAACCCTCCAATTTTGGCAGGACAGGTTGACTTGTGGCATCTTAAAGGACCAGTGCGCATCTTCAAATCCTTACCCAGCCAATGGCTGACGATCCCTAGGTATACGTATAAGGCACTCTCTCCAGAGAGAAGGTACCTGAGCTTAATGTCCCCTGTGACTAGAAAAATAGTAAAAATGTTTGGAAGACTTTTGCTTCTGTGATTCTCTTGCATTATCCAGTCTGTGTTCCCGTCTGTGTACCCATCCTGCCTGTTTACACCCGACCTCGCAGTTCAGCTTTCAGTTCAAGTTCATATTTAACTTCTCCTAGTCTGCCTGCCCTGTCTGTGCTGTAGTTTTGGTTCCTGCCTTGTTCCTGAATCCATCGCTAGGTGTCCACAAGCTCTCCTAGTGTCTCTTCAGTTCTGTGGTGCAAATGTCTTCACACTTGCCTATGAAAATACAGATCCATTGCGGGTGCACAAGACAGATGCTTTTTTTCACAATTCGTTCTATTTTTGTTCCATATTGTATCCTTTTTCCTTTTTCTGTTAAAGGATTAAGGGTGGGTTCGCACTAGCGTTATGCCATTTATAACGGAATATGTCAGAATTCCTGGATGGAATGCAAAACAGAAGCCTTTAGGAGACATTCCATTTTGACCCGTCATAATAAAAATCTATGGGCAAGCATAACGGATCCGTATAGTTTCTGTTATGCAGAATGGAAACAAAGTTCTATCAACAGGACTTTTTTTTTTTTTTCGTCCTGCATAACGGAAACCAAATGGATCCATTATGCTTGCCCATAGACTTCTATTAGGACGGACCAAAACGGAATGCCTCTTAAAGTCTTTTCTATTTTGATTTCCGTCTTATGGATTCTGTTATTTTCCGTTATAACTATGTTATAAAGGAAAGCAATAGCAGAATTCAAAACCGTGATGTGAACTTGTAAAAACCAGAACAGAAATCCTACAATG
>CM065590.1:551765640-551781548 GCA_033119425.1 Bufotes viridis | reverse complement strand
ATAATAGCATTCTCAATACAGAATGCAAAGTAAAATGTGGATGGAGGGGTTAAAAATAAAAAATTTACTCACCTTATCCACTTGATCGCGTAGTTGCGATCTCTTCTTCATTCATTAGCTGTTGGCTAAAGGACCTGTGATAAAGTCACTGAGCTCATCACATGGTTCAATCACATGGTCCATCACCATGGTGATGGACCATGTGATTGGACCATGTGATGAGCTCAGTGACTTTATCACAGGTCCTTTAGCCAACAGCTAATGAATGAAGATGTGACGTGACCTCAGGTCCCTTAGCTGGCAGCTAATGCTTGAAGAAGAGAGAAGAGATCGGCAACTACGCGATCAAGTGGATAAGGTGAGTTAATTTTTTTTATTTTTTAACCCCTTAATCCACATTTTACTGAGCATACTGTATTGAGAATGCTATTATTTTCCCTTATAACCATGCTATAATGGAAAATAATAAAGATCGTGTCCCGTCTCTTAGCAACCTTGCGGGAAAATCGCACTGCATCCGCACTTGATTGCGGATGCTTGCGATTTTCCCGCAGCTCCATTCACGTCTACGTGGCCTACGGGGCCGTGAAAAACGCACAATATAGAGCATGCTGCAATTTTTACGCAACGCAGAAATGATGCGTGAAAATCACAGCTCATGTGCACAGCCCCATAGAAATGAATGGGTCAGGATTCAGTGCGAGTGCAAGGGGCATAGGGGCTCTTGCAGACGAGCGGATCTCCTGCGTGTTATCCGCAGCGTGAATGTGAGCCAAGCTGCATGGTGGACATCAGAGGCACGAACCAGTAACATGATACAGAGCAGACACTGCTCTGTGCCTCCCTGTGACCCTTTTACTACAAAATCACAGTGAGATAAAGTTGTCACAGTGATTTTGTAGTGAAAGGGTCACAGAGAGGCACAGAGCATTATCAATCATGTTATTGCTTCGTGCCTCTGATGTCCACCACGCAGCTTGGCTCTCATTCTCGCTGCAGATAACACGCAGGAGATCCGCTCATCTGCAGGAGCCCTAAGTGTATAAATTTTGCACCGAGGTCAAGGAGCTTTGAGTAGGTGCTTTTCTAGCGCCACTGTATCAGTATATCCTAGCAAGATACATGCATTGATTCTACCTACCTGCTATGAAGGGGATCTGGAGCTTGTAAAAACATATTAAGAAACTAGCACAGAACTGTAAACCTTAAAGAGTTATACCTGTTTCTCTAGGATATGCCACCTATGTCAGAAAGGTGCAGGGTCTCACCTGTGGGACCTGCTTTTTCTCCAGGAGAGGGCCCCCAAAGCGAAGGACAGTTCACCACGCATGCACAACCATGATCTCGGCGTTTTTCTGAAGTCCCATAGAGGTTAACTAAGAGCACACCGCACATGCAGGCCACCTCTTGATTCACCGCTATGGGACAGAAATTTTTTAACTTCCATAGCGGTGAATGGATGGTGGCAGTGTTTGTGTGGTGCACTGTCCTTCATTTTGGGGGCCTTTTCTGGAGATAGGAGCGGGTCCCAGAGGTGGGAACCGCACCTATCTGACATTGGTGGCATATCCTAGTGATATCTTATCAATGCATGAGATGAGACAACCGCTTTAAAGGAAATGCTAAATGATAACATTCCCTTTAGGGATCTGATCACAATAATATCCAAAATATGAAACTGCTATATTCATTGTGCTGAACTTTTAGAATATTTGACAGACCTCAGAATCCTATAAATATATCTGCTATGAAATATATCCACACAAAAGCTTGGATCATAAATGGTGTTCAATATTGGATATTCACTTTAAAGGGGTATTCCCATCACAGGCTTTAATGGCTGAGATTGGAATACCCATTCTACTGTATGTGGCATGCGGGCGTCTGGCATCCATAACTCCACCAAGCTAGAAGGTTTGCCTAATTTAGGAGCTATGGAAACAGTGTTGAGCAGACTGTAACTTCAGGCACCCCAGCTTATAGAACCTTTGTTCCCATCTCAGTCATGAAAGTATAAAAAAAAGAATGAATGCAGTGTTAAAGGGGTATTCCAGTGCAAATTACAAAGAAAAACCTTTTCCCCAGGATGCACATGGTTAAAAAAATAACAGAACATACATTTACCATGCCCATTCCTCCACTGCTGACGTTCCAATGGTGTTGGGCTGCCTGTTGCGCTCCACTTCTTGCTCTTGTATTGTCACAGCAGGAAATGGCTGGGTTTGCTGCTCAGCCAATCACTGGCTGAGGCGGGTCCTCGCTGTAACCAGTGATTGGCTGAGCAGCATTAACAGCCATTTCCTGCTGTGACAATACAGAAGCAAGAAGCAGGGCGCAACAGGGACCCCGACACTGTCAGAATGGCAGCCATATTCTATTATATTTTCATGGCCATACATGCCATATATTCTATTACCATTGTTCCTGCAAATAAATAGGTTAAAACATGCAACAAAACATGACACTAGAGACTGGAGAGTGGAGGTAACTTAACTCTTTATTCACCAATTAATAAAACAGTAAGTCCAATCAAACTCAGACTCAATATCAGTCGTTACATCCAAGTCCATCCCTAACTGGGACGACTAACAATCAATAATTATCCCAACATAAAATAATCAATAAATAACCTCTTACCTAACCCTCCAAAAAAAAATGGGGGGGGGGGGCGGGGACAAAAAGGGGTCACAGCTCTCAGGATGTCCAGCTTCAAAGACCCTTAAGCCTTGTGAAGCCTGGACATTTATCCACTTTGCCTCACATCCATTAACCAATTAAAACAACGTTGCTGGGTACCTGCCATCACACACAGAAACCCAGCAACACCATTGGTCACTTCCTTGACCAATAGAACACGGGTCACCAGGCAAAGGTGACTACCTCTGCCCAGTATCCCTAAAAGAACGGGAGATTTTCCCGCCAAAACCTCCTGGCCCAGCACTAAACACCTCAACCATCTTAAAAGGTCACCAAATGGGCAACCCATGTAATGGCAGTGCTGGCCATGCTTCCCCTCCTTAATGTCCGGGTCAGTCCATGGCCATACATGCCATATATTCTATTACCATTGTTCCTGCAAATAAATAGGTTAAAACATGCAACAAAACATGACACTAGAGACTGGAGAGTGGATGTAACTTAACTCTTTATTCACCAATTAATAAAACAGTAAGTCCAATCAAACTCAGACTCAATATCAGTCGTTACATCCAAGTCCATCCCTAACCGGGACGACTAACAATCAATAATTATCCCAACAGGCCCGAGCCAATCAAACAGGCAAGGGCCCCACCCCACCTACAGCTAATTCGACCATCGCCTGTAGGTCCAGATTAAAAATATCATAACCAATCTCCGAAAGGTGAACTCCATCTTTAAAATATAAACCATCCTCTCCACTCTCCAAGTCCAAATGTCTAAAGGAAAACCCACCAATAGAAGGCATAAACTTCGCCATAGCCCTGTTCAGTCTCTTCCGAATCTTTTCTTTAAATTTCTGCACCACTTCAACCCTCCAAACTTTCCTTGGAACGATCTCGGAATAGACTAAACGAGTACCAGGGAAAAATTCCCTCAACTCCATTAGCGACCTTTTCATCTGCCACAGCAGACGCACCGTTTCCACACTACCGACATCATTACCACCCAAATAAATAATAATGATATCGCGCCAAGGAAAAACATTAACCAACCGACCGACTAGGGTTAACAAACCTGCCCAACGCATACCCCTCAGTCCGGCCCATCTAACCTGCACCAGCTCTTCCGGCAGTGAAAGGTTCAAACCATAGCTGTGGCTGCACCAATCCTAAAGGAATGAGTAGAGAAATATTTTGCATCCAACTTAATCTCTTTCAAGCATTTAGCCAGCACAGCCCTAAATTGAAACTGAGATAATGGAAAAGAGTCCTCGTGCAACAAAAATAAACCGTCAGATCCCCCCGGCCTCTCTGCCAGGAATGCCTCCGTTACCCGCACCGGACATATCTCTTTATCCCCAGACATCCCTAACTTCAGCGTGCAACCCTTACCACCCTGATCTGTTTTAGATCTTACAATATCAATCAAAACACAATCAGCACGAACCAACACATTACGCCGCAACAGACCACCCTTGTCCATCCGGGTCCTGGGAAGCAGCTCACCTATCCTAAGGGCTGCAAAAAATAACAAAACAAAAGCAGTCCTAAACAGCAACGCTTCATATGGAGAAAAGCACACCTTAGCCGCAACTCCACAGAGCCTTTTCAAAATATCAGGAGAGATGGGACACCTGCCATCAGGCAAATGCCCTATCGCCCTATAACCTTTCAGGACCTGATGAAGTAAAAATATCTCAGATAAAGAACGCAAACCAAACAACCTAAGAAAAAAGGATACCCCAGCTAGAATCTTAGAGACCGAACCATGAGACAACCCCTCCTCCATCAAATCTAGACAAAATGCTAACGCTAAAGAATCGTCAACAGCAAACGGGGACACAGATACCTTACCCGTAAACGATTGCCAACGCCGCCATGCTGACAAATAACCTTTCCAAGTGTTAGGAGCCACTGACTTGCTTAACATACCCATGGCTAGGTCCAAATTAACCCCCACAAATGATCCGGGCACGGACTCCGACGACATCCGCAGAAGGGACCAAACACCGGAACCTCTGAAACTGAGACCGAGACAAAGAGTCAGCAACTTCATTATTCAAGCCAGGAATATGAACAGCCTTAATCCAAATATTGTATCTCAAACATAACAAAACCAAATGACGCAATAACTTTATGACCAAAACATTCTTAGAAGAAAGGCAGTTAACTGAAAACATAACTCCTTTATTATCTGTATGCAACCTCACTCTCTTATTGCAAAACTCCTTACCCCAAATCGTAACTGCAACCAATACAGGGAATAATTCCAACAACAAAATATTCGATAACACCCCATTCTGAACCCAAGAACGATGCCAATGACCCGAACACCAATGACCATTCCAGTACGCCCCAAAACCACTACTCCCTGCAGCATCTGTAAACAACGCAAAATGCACCAAATCTTCAAAATCGCTCAACCACATAGACCTACCATTATATACCTGTAAGAACTCCAACCAAATTAGCAAGTCTTCCTTCATGTCCTTAGTTATATTCACATGAAACAACGGATTCTTCAAACCAGCCACACCCAATGACAACTGTCTACAAAACACCCGCCCCATTGGCAGAACTTTCCCAAAAAACGCTAAAAGGCCTAGCAAAGACTGGATTTCTTTAACTGTCACCGTACGGCGCTGCAAAAACCCATGAATCAAACCTACCGCCTTCTCAATTTTTGCATGGGAACTCTAAGTTCACCCAGCTCAGTATCTATCACTATTCCCAAATACTCAATACAACAAGTCGGAAACACCGTCTTGTCAAACGCCAGCGGAACCCCAAATTCCTCACAAACCGAAAAGAAACATGATAAAACCTCAGCACAAACAGCAGACTCTGGCGGCCCCACAAACAAAAAATCATCAAGGTAATGAACTACTCCACCTCTCATTGATCTAACAGCAACCACCCATTCTAAAAATGTGGAGAATGCCTCAAAATAAAAACAAGAAATGGAGCAACCCATTGGGAGGCATTTGTCAAAATAGAATGTACCTTGAAAACTAAACCCCAGAGAATTAAACGCTGACGGATGTATAGGCAGTAACCTAAACGCTGACTTAATGTCCGCCTTAGGGTACTTTCACACTAGCGTTTTGGATTCCGTTTGTGAGATCCGTTTCAGAGCTCTCACAAACGGTCCAAAACGGATCAGTTAAGCCCCAATGCATTCTGAATGGATAAGGATCCGTTCAGAATGCATCAGTTCGGCTCCGTTCCGCCTCTATTCCGTTTTGGAGGCGGACACCAAAACGCAGCATGCAGCATTTTGGTGTCCGTCTGAAGAGGCGGAGCCTAACGGATCCGGTTTTTTTTACAATGTAAGTCAATGGGGACGGATCCGTTGTCAGTGACACAATATGGTGCATTTGAAAACGGATCCGTTCCCCATTGACTTTCAATGTAAGTCAAAACGGATCCGTTTTGGACTTTGTCATTTTTCTTTAAAGCTAATGCAAACGGATCCGTTCTGAACGGATACAAACGTTTGCATTAGAGGTGCGGATCCGTCTGTACAAATAAACAGACGGATCCGCACCAACGCCAGTGTGAAAGTACCCTAAGCCATCAGAGCCCCTTTACCAAACGATTTCACTAAATCAACCGCAGTGTCAAAACTTGTGTAACACACCTTAGATAAACTAGAATCAATATCATCGTTCAAAGAGGCACCGGCGGGAAAAGATAGATGATGTATGATCCTAAATGAATTAGCCTCCTTTTTGGGGACTACACCCAGAGGAGACAGCCTAAAATTCTCAAACGGGGGTTCATCAAAAGGACCAACAATCCTTCCCGCAGCTAACTCCGCCCCCAATTTTTCCCTCACAGAATCTGGAAACTGCAAAACTGATTTTAAATTCTGAACAGCAACACAGCCCTCCCCAGTAAAGGGAGGCAAGATAAAACCTACCGCAAAACCTGCCACTAACAAATCAGCAATCTGCCGGTTTGGATACCTGCTTAGCCATGGACGCATTATCTCCAATTTTACTGGAGTCCAGGCTTTTGAGAAGGTAATCCCTGGCAGAAGGTTGAGCCGGCAGATTGGCTTTTTTATAACATCTAGACATTGGGTGGCCCGCTCCACAAAATGCACACTCGTGTTTATATTTACAAGTGGCAGGCCATTTACACTGCGCCTCATTAAAGGCAAAACACAGACCTTTCTTCATCATGGAATTATTATTAACATTCCTGATATTGGTCCCCATAGACCTCTGCGGGACCAACAGATTCAGCCATAAACTAACATTTTTGGAGCCCCACTGTAGCTGAGGGTAAACGGCCATCTTCTGTCTAAAGCCCTCATCGTAATAATACCAGCCGAAACCCCCAAAGCTCCGGTAGGCCTCCAAGACGATGTCCACATGTTGGAAAAGGCCAGAACACTTCTCTGGCTGCTTTTCCCCTAATACACTGGCGAAAATACAAAAGGCCTGAAGCCAGTTCTGAAAGGAGCGCGGCGCCGGGTGCCGCCTCTCCTCCTCTGCTTTCTCATCCTTCCTATCAGACTTGACATTAAATTCTCTGATAGAAGGAAGCAATGACATTAAATCAATAAAGGCACCAGACCAAATCTTCTCCTTCACTGCAGCAGACAAGTGAAAACCCAATGGTGAAATTGTACAAGGCATCACTTCTCTCATGCAGCTGTCACCAACCTCTTTAACTCTATCCTTCACAGACACCTGCAGAGGCTCAATAATACTATCAGATTCCCCAGCACCCCCCCTGCCAGCAGCCAGCCACACAGACGATACATCATTAGATAAATCACAACCAACAGGCTTGGCCACAGAAACAGGGGGGCGCTGAGGAACCAAAGACTCCAGAGAAGAAAGCAGTCTGGACAGGGAGGAGATAATAGGGGGTAACTGCGCTGATGATAACTCACCAACTGGAGCCGCAGGTCCCGGCAGGGGCGCAGCAGAAGCCTGGTCCAGGACTGATGCCTCCCCAGCCGCACCGGAATGACTGGGAGACATGAAGGAGGATGAATCCGCACCAGCTGGCCCGTCCGCACCCCTGCGGCATGGAGTAGCACCCGCCTGGGGAGGGATTGCGGACCGGACGGCTGTGGAAGAAGGGCTGCCATCTTCAGATGCAGCTCGCATCCCTTTAGAAGAAGCCGCTCCAAGCCTCGTGAGATCTTCAGCCGAAATCCCGCTCCCGCGAGACTTCGGCCGCGCAGCTCCAGAAGAAGCAGGAGAAAAAGGCCGTTTCCTCCGCCGACTTCTCTCCCGCGATGACAGGACCCGATCCTCTTCCACCGCAGCCACAGACGCCGACTCCGCTCCCCGGTCCACCAGGTAATGTTCTTCTTGAAGCTCACCTCCCATAGACAAATCCGCTTGCGCCGATACACCTTCCATCAGGGGGGCAACAGGAACAGGTGCTGCAGATACTTGAAACTTGTCCAGACAATCATTCAGCCAAGACGGGGCCCCTTCCTCGGCCGCACGGGCAGCTAATTCTTCCAAAAAGGCTTCCATTATCACAATAGGGTGACAAAAAGGGGTCACAGCTCTCAGGATGTCCAGCTTCAAAGACCCTTAAGCCTTGTGAAGCCTGGACATTTATCCACTTTGCCTCACATCCATTAACCAATTAAAACAACGTTGCTGGGTACCTGCCATCACACACAGAAACCCAGCAATGCCATTGGTCACTTCCTTGACCAATAGAACACGGGTCACCAGGCAAAGGTGACCACCTCTGCCCAGTATCCCTAAAAGAACGGGAGATTTTCCCGCCAAAACCTCCTGGCCCAGCACTAAACACCTCAACCATCTTAAAAGGTCACCAAAAGGGCAACCCATGTAATGGCAGTGCTGGTCATGCTTCCCCTCCTTAATGTCCGGGTCAGTCCATTATGTGCAGCCTTTATGTGCACTCCACTTCTTTGCAGTGGAATACTCCTTTAAGATCCGTCCTGCAGCTAAACATCCCTACCATGTGCTGCCAAGTTCTTGGATGTAAGGGCCGTGATGGTCTCAGCTATATTAAGCTTGTCATTCTGCTGCATACCTTTTCCCTCATTATGCGTCTACATTTTCCGTCCGTCTGGTGAACTTTTGATTTATTTCAAATATTTTTTTCTGGTACATGTCCAGCAAGACGAAGCTTAGGTCTCGGTTATTCCCAGGAACGGCAGAGGTAAGGGGCGTATAACAGAAATACAGCAGATCTCCTGACAAATGCCATCAACTATCTGAACCTATTCTGTCAATTATAGCTTATTATTCATCTCCTGCTGCTGATTAATTTACTCCATTCGCGGATTTTTTACATTTCTTTTATTCCCATTAAATTGTTTATTTAAAAAAGATTTTCACTTTGACCTAAAAAAAGGGTTTCATTTTTCGTTAGTTGCCAAAGGCTAGGGTTTGGAAGAGCTCCTAGGTATTAAAAATTAAAATGACTGTCAAATTTTCTATGAAAGTCTGTTCAATGTTCTGGTGATAGTGTGTCCAATATATCTGCACAGAGATGAAAGAAAAATGATGGCTGTGTTTAAACATAAACAAAAATTATTAAATCTGTAATGAGATCGCCCCTTATGTTTGCTGCCATCAATGAAAAAATAAAGGTTAGCAGTTAGCACAAACACCATATGCATAAAGTCCCCTGTCAAAATAAGTGATACTCACCAATGCCATGGCGCTCCTGTTCCGATACTTCCTGGGTCCCCGCTGTACTCTATTTCCTGTTCTATCTGGATACACAGGAAATGACCATTCGGCCAATCACAGGCTGAGAAGGGACACTACTCTGGCCAGTGATTGGTCAAGCGGTCACTTCCTGTGTGCTGAGAGGGAAGAAGAAGTTGAGACCAGTGGGGACCCAGAGAGCATCAGGACAGGAGTTGTAGGGGATTGGTGAGGTGAATATCACATTTTTTGTTCTTTCTAAACTTTTCGGACCCTCAGGGGCAGACTGGGAACTTAAAGTGGCGGTGGAAAAAAAAAACTAAAAGTAGCCCCATGTTGTAGGCGGGTGCAAACTGAAAGAAGGTGGGGCAACACAAGTAAACAGTGTTCAACTGTATCACCGTCCTGAGGACTAGAATTTAGGAGGGTACCTGTGTCCGCCGGACAGGTGCATAGGTACCTGATGTTCCTAGCATTAATTAAAGCTAAGTGCATCTGATCATTATGTACCTTGCCGGTGGCATGAGGAGGGCTTGGGCAGCCCCATGGGCATCGGCTCATCGGGAAATTTCCCTGTAGGATCTATGGCCAACCTGCCCCTGTTGACCTTAAAAATGCTAGCAAGAAACCCTTTTAACTCCTAACAGGTGCCATAGACGTTGAGCGCCTGCTGTTTTATAGCACACACAACCTGTTTATGCGCGCTGCCTTTTGGCTCCTGATATGCGCTATAGTAACGCTGTTATGGATCCATTATTTTCCTATCTGATACAACATGCGGACCAACAAAGGGTAGGGGCGGCACGCATCTTTTAATCATTCATGAATGGTGGCGCCTCATCTGCAGTTTTTAATATGTATTCAGGGAAATCATGTTCTATGCACTATTTGCACTTTATGGGAAAAAAAATCACTAATCATGATATAGCGATTATATGGATTTATATTATGTCATCATGGATTCAGTTGGAGCAGAGTGTATTTATGATATTTTGTGTATTTTATACTTTGAGTTTATTAATTGATGTTAATTGAATTTCACCTATATAGGCCTCATTCACACATAGGCGGATTTTTACGGACCACGGTCAAAGAAAACCTGTCCTGCTGAGTGCATTACTGTACAGCGGTGGAGGCACGATGCGTACGGCGTCATAGCAAACAATGATGCCATGCGCTCGTGCACTCAGCAGGACGGCAGGCCGAACTGTGGTCCGTGAAAATCCACGTATGTGTGATTGAGGCCTATACTTGACTTCTTTACCATGTTTGTATGCTTGAAAATGGCAGCATCGAGCAGTTGAAACGTTGCTGATAGTGTTGAGCGAACAGTTCGAGCATAGTTCGGGTCCGTACCGAATTTTGGGGTGTTCGTGACACGGACCCGAACCCGAACTTTTTCGTAAAAGTTCGGGTTCGGGTTCGTCGTTCGGCATGTATTTTGGCGCATTTTGAAAGGCTGCAAAGCAGCCAATCAACATGCATCATACTACTTGCCCTAAGATGCCATCGCAGCCATGCCTACTATTGGCAAGGCTGTGATTGGTCAAGTGCAGCATGTGACTCAGCCTCTTTATAAGCTTGTGCGCACGTCGGGACGTGCTCACTCCCGATGTGAATAGAACAGGGATAGAGCGCAGCTGATGCTAGAGGCGAGAATAGGCAGGGATAATTGAATAACTGGAAGCAAATTTCTCTCCTCCACCTGTGATTCATCTGAACAACTGCAGCTGAGCTGCTTTTTGATAAGGGATTGGCTATTTTTAGAGTGGCCAGAGTGATTTTTCCATCCACATGTACCTGGGCTGACCGCCGGCCGCCATTTGCGACTTGTAGTGCTGCAGCAGAAGCTGCCACAGTGTGCATTCAAAGCTCCAAACAAGTCAGACATCTACACCTGGGATTCAGACCAATAGCGATTTAGCAGCACAGTCCAAGGCTATTTTTTTAAAGGTTGTGCAGACCATTTTGTGGCACATGTTACTGGGCTGATAGGCGGCGGCCATCTTGGGACTAGTGCTGCAGCACAATCTCTCCCAACGTCCATTAATCACTTGTAATAGTGGTCTGTGCCATAGAAATCCTACATCAGGGACTTGGGTGTGCTTGTGTCACCCTACTAATACCAGTCCACCTGTAATCCATACAGTGAAAAGCCATAAAGTATTCCAGTGAGGAATTTTTTTATTTAAAAAGGCCAAGATTAGTTTATCTGGCGTTCAATATACTAGATACAGTTAGGCCTGCGTTTCATACATCTGGAATTAGCAAACTAATGTGCTGGGGTTGGGAAAACATATATGTACCCATACTAGAATCTGTCAAAGAAAGCGGTACTCACATATAACAGTCATTCCATCTGTAATCCATACAGTCAAAAGACTGAAAGTATTCCAGTGAGGGAATTTTTTATTTAAAAAAGGCCAAGATTAGTTTATCTGGCGTTCAATATACTAGATACAGTTAGGCCTGCGTTTCATACATCTGGAATTAGCAAACTAATGTGCTGGGGTTGGGAAAACATATATGTACCCATACTAGAATCTGTCAAAGAAAGCGGTACTCACATATAACAGTCATTCCATCTGTAATCCATACAGTCAAAAGACTGAAAGTATTCCAGTGAGGGAATTTTTTATTTAAAAAGGCCAAGTTAGTTTATCTGGCGTTCAATATACTAGATACAGTTAGGCCTGCGTTTCATACATCTGGAATTAGCAAACTAATGTGCTGGGGTTGGGAAAACATATATGTACCCATACTAGAATCTGTCAAGAAAGCGGTACTCACATATAACAGTCATTCCATCTGTAATCCATACAGTCAAAAGACTGAAAGTATTCCAGTGAGGAATTTTTTTATTTAAAAAAGGCCAAGTTAGTTTATCTGGCGTTCAATATACTAGATACAGTTAGGCCTGCGTTTCATACATCTGGAATTAGCAAACTAATGTGCTGGGGTTGGGAAAACATATATGTACCCATACTAGAATCTGTCAAAGAAAGCGGTACTCACATATAACAGTCATTCCATCTGTAATCCATACAGTCAAAAAGACTGAAAGTATTCCAGTGAGGAATTTTTTATTTAAAAAAGGCCAAGTTAGTTTATCTGGCGTTCAATATACTAGATACAGTTAGGCCTGCGTTTCATACATCTGGAATTAGCAAACTAATGTGCTGGGGTTGGGAAAACATATATGTACCCATACTAGAATCTGTCAAGAAAGCGGTACTCACATATAACAGTCATTCCATCTGTAATCCATACAGTCAAAAGACTGAAAGTATTCCAGTGAGGGGATTTTGCTTATAAAAAATAATATATTTCATTGTGGTGCGAGTTGAATCGCAACAATGAAGAAAAATACTATTAAGGGACGAGGGCCGCGGTCGTGGTGGTGTCCGTGGAGCCTCTGTTGCTGGTAGAGGGCGTGGCCGTTCGGCTCCAGGCGCACACAGTAGGGAACGAACTCCCCTCAACTAGCCGGCAGAATGTACCGCAATATCTCGTGGGGCCCAATGCCGCTCTTAGGATGGTAAGGCCTGAGCAGGTACAGGCATTAATCGATTGGGTGGCCGACAGTGCTTCCAGCACGTTCACCACATGGTCTTCCACCCAGTCTTCTGCGGAAAGCGCACAGGTGGCACCTGAAAACCAAGCCCATCAGTCTGTCACATCACCCCCAAGCATATCAGGGAAACGGTCTGAGCCACAAGTTATGCAGCAGTCTCTTCTTCTGTTTGAAGACTCTGCTTCCAGGGTTTCCCAGGGCGTCCACCTAGCCCTTCCCCAGTGGAGGAAGACATACCATGCACTGACGCACAACCACTTATGTCTCCAGATGAAGAGGACATGGGAATACCACCACAGCAGAGTCACCCGACTCTCTGATGATAATGACGAAACACAGGTGCCCACTGCCGCGTCTTTTTGCAGTGTGCAGACTGAACAGGAGGAGGTCAGGGAGGGAGACTGGGTGGAAGACGATGCAGAGGACGATGAGGTCTTAGACCCCACATGGACTGAAGGTCGTGGCGATGACTTTCACAGTTCAGAGGAAGAGGTAGTGGTGAGACCGAGACAACAGCGAAGCCAAAGAGGGAGCAGGGGGCCAAAGCAGACGAGCCACCGCCCCCAGAGTTCGCCTGCTACTGGACATCGCCAACAGGGACCCAGCCCCACAAAGGCAGCTTCAAAGAGTTCCCTGGCATGGCACTTCTTTAAACAATGTCCTACCAACAAGACCCGAGTGACTTGCACGCTCTGCCATCAGAGCCTGAGGCGAGGCATTAACGTTCTGAACCTCAGCACAACCTGCATGACCAGGCATCTACATGCAAAGCATGAACTGCAGTGGGGTACACACCTTAAAAACCAGGCACTCGCTGAGGCTCCCCCTGCTCCTCTACCGCTGCTGCCTCGGCTTCCGCCTCGAGAGGAATGTTGCCACCTGCCGAGCAGCAAACAGAGGATGTGCCACCGACACCACCACCACCGCCACCGTCAACTAGCGTCTCCACTATATCACACAGCAGCGTTCAGCTCTCAATATCTCAAACCTTAGAGAGGAAGCGCAAATTCCCCGAGTCACCCTCGAGCCCTTGGCCTGAACGCCAGCATTTCTAAACTGCTGGCCTTTGAAATGCTGTCATTCCGGCTGGTGGACACAGACAGCTTCAAACAGCTGATGGCCATGGCTGTCCCGCAGTATGTGGTTCCCAGCCGCCACTACTTCTCCAAGACAGCCGTGCCTTCCCTGCACATGCAAGTGTCCGATAAAATCAAGTGTGCACTGCGCAGCGCCATTTGTGGCAAGGTCCACCTAACCACAGATACGTGGACCAGTAAGCACGGCCAGGGACGCTATATCTCACTAACTGCACACTGGATGAATGTAGTGGCGGCTGGGCCCCCGGCGGACAGTTCCTTGGCGCACGTCCTTCCGCCCCCTAGGATCGCAGGGCATCATTCTCTGCCTCCTGTAGCCTCCTCCTCCTACTCGGCTTCCTCCTCCACTGCTTCCACCAGCTCATCCGGTCAGCCACACCTTCACCACCAACTTCAGCACAGCCCGGGGTAAACGTCAGCAGGCCATTCTGAAACTCATATGTTTGGGGGACAGGCCCCACAGCGCAAAGGAGTTGTGGCGGGGTATTGATCAACAGACCGACGAGTGGTTTCTGCCGGTGGGCCTCAAGCCAGGCCTGGTGGTATGCGATAATGGGCGAAATCTCGTGGCAGCTCTGGGACTAGCCGGTTTGACGCACATCCCTTGCCTGGCGCATGTGCTGAACTTGGTGGTGCAGAGGTTCATTCACCACTACCCCAACATGTCAGAGCTGCTGCATAAAGTGCGGGCCGTCTGTGCGCGCTTCCGCCGTTCACATCCTGCCGCTGCTCGCCTGTCTGCGCTACAGCGGAACTTCGGCCTTCCCGCTCACCGCCTCATATGCGACGTGCCCACCCGGTGGAACTCCACCTTGCACATGCTGGAGAGACTGTGCGAGCAGCAGCAGGCCATAGTGGAGTTTCAGCTGCAGCACGCTCGCGTCAGTCGTACTGCCGAACAGCACCACTTCACCACCAATGATTGGGCCTCCATGCGAGACCTGTGTGCCCTGCTGCGCTGTTTCGAGTACTCCACCAACATGGCCAGTGGCGATGACACTGTTATCAGCGTTACAATACCACTTCTATGTCTCCTTGAGAAAACACTTAGGGCAATGATGTTAGAGGAGGTGGCCCAGGTGGAGGAGGAGGAGGAGGATGAGGGCTCGTTTCTAACACTTTCGGGCCAGTCTGTTCGAAGTGGCTCAGAGGGAGGTTTGTTTAAGCAGCAGAGGACAGGTTCACAAGTCGCCAGCCAAGGCACTGTACTGGAGGACGAGGAGGATGAGGAGGTGGAGGGGACGAGGATGGCGCAAGTTCACAGCAGGGTGGCAGCCCAGGCCCATCACTGGTGCGTGGCTGGGGGGATACGGTGGACGATGACGATACGCCTCCCACAGAGGACAGCTTGTCCTTACCCATGGGTAGCCTGGCCCACATGAGCGAATATATGCTCCAATGCCTGCGCAACGACAGCAGAGTTGCCCAAGTTTTAACATGTGCAGACTACTGGGTGGCCACCCTGCTGGATCCCCGGTATAAAGACAATGTGCCCACTTTAATTCCTGAACTGGAGCGCGACCGTAAGATGCGCGAGTACAAGCGCACGCTAATAGAGGCGCTCTTTTTTTAATAGATTCTTTTTATTGATTTCCAACATAGAAAACAGAACAGCAGGTATCAGACTCGCAGGTCTCAAGACTAGTGCCACCGGAATCTCAGTGAACATTACCACATTCAAAGTCTACAGTGGTTAACTTCTTAGCAATGCAAATTCACACAGTATAAAACTCTACATTGTATTATCACATACCCGATGCTCCAGAATTAAGACCTCATTCACACTCACACCCACCACAACGCTGCAGATTTCCCTCAGAGGAAAGAGAGATTTGTCAGTTCAGACATCTATTCATTACACTATTCATTCAGAGAGAAGTAGGAGACCTATCCTTATAGCAACAAATGGCCTTCTTCTGTCCGCCCTAGTGGTCCC